>OY288274.1:41829927-42161712 GCA_958450335.1 Hibiscus tridactylites | reverse complement strand
AGGGGGTTACATTTGTTGGTATCAGAGCCTAAGGTTACCGAGACCTTGGGCAGGTAAGTGAGGTAAGTTTAAGTTTTGAATTGATATGCACGGTGTTTGCTTGCTTTGTAAGTATGATTGCTTGTATGCCAAGTATGTTGATTGCTTGTTTAAAAGCATGTTGTTTGTTATCCGTGTATGCGGTGATGTGTGATTGTTTGATTGAGAATGCATGTTGTTTGATCGTACGCATGTGTTGCTTGTTTAGCAAGTATACCTTGTTATATGCTTGGTTGAGCATGTATGTGTGCTGATTTGGTTGAAACATGTTTAGTAGAGTCCCATTGCTTCTATTACATCGGAAAAAGGATTTTAAGTGAGGGAAATCATACTTGAGCCACTTGGACCTTTCCTTTGCTAACCCAACTTGTATGTCAAATTGTAGATTGATTTATTGCTTTTAGTAAGTTTAGGGCCAGTGTGTGTAGGCCGTGAATCAGTAAGTGGAAGTTGTGATTTTGAAAATGTGGATGATGTAGAGGAAGTTCTTTGCTATAGTTAGGGGAGTATAGTTGTACCGGAGTTGAGGAACAATTTGTTTGCTCGAGTCCGCGTGCACGTGAGTTGATTCTTGTTGGCGGGAGATGACGAGACCGATTCTGGTATTCGTTGGTGAAAAGAAGCGAAGACCTATGAGTGGGAGTTAGAGTGGTATCTATGTTATAGTAGATAAGCCCTTGGTACAGGTTTGAGTTTGTCTCTTCTGATTGGTTCTGAGTTCGTACTTCCGTATGTTGTTAACAAGCATGCAAGTTTGAATGTGCTCGATGAGGTAGGTATGAGTACCTTAGTTCTTTTGGCGAGATCTAGGTAGGGGTCTCGTGTGAGTAATCTGAATTTCAGAAGTGTTAGTGGTGACCGTTGGGGTTCAGCCTATGATTTCGATGCAAGACAGCCCGATCAGTATCCGTGAGTGGAAATCGATTCGTGTGATGGGGCCAGTGTGCGTTTGGGTGGTTTTCCAGCATGGTTGTCTGTGTGTGCTCAGAACTGTATTTTTGAAGTTTGAAATGCTCTACGAACAGTCTAGAAGAGTCAGACTTTGTTGAAGAATCAGTCTGAAAACAAGAGGACCGAAGACTATCAGTTGTGTACTTGTGAAGTTACAATTTTTGCAGAATCGTCCGTTTGTGTGAGCGTGCAAAGATTTTGACGTATCTCTGTTGAGATTTTAGACGTAGGGACGCATGTGACTAGACCTTTTGGGAGATAGTAGTGATCAGAAAGATGTACAGAAGATGTTTGTTAGTGGTTCAGAGCTACTAGTTCCTAGTAGATGTGAAGTGATTGTCTTCCTACAGTTTCGGTGTGCCTTTTTCCAAGGCTCGGCTTGAAGAGCAAATAGTTAGTGTATACGTTGAGACAAAGAAAGAGTTGACTTGAAGTTACAAGATTTATGTGTGACTGAAGTGGTATGTGAGAAGGTGAACTTCTTGTTGAATGTTGATCCAGATTTAGAGGT
Organism: Hibiscus tridactylites; assembly: GCA_958450335.1. NCBI lineage: Eukaryota > Viridiplantae > Streptophyta > Magnoliopsida > Malvales > Malvaceae > Hibiscus > Hibiscus tridactylites. Next base: position 42,160,211 of record OY288274.1, on the reverse strand, counting down.
CAAAGATTGATTGAGTTTAGTTGACAGGCTTGTTTAGTAATTGTGATGAATTTGATTTTGAATGAAGACTAGACCGCATAATGTTAGGATAGTTTGTGTTTTCTTTTCCTAGAAGTATTTGGAAGATTCACCCGGTTTGTCTCTTGATAGAGAATAAGAGTTTGTTATTGAGACCGTTTTCGAGGTTGCTTCTGTTTTGTTTGTTCTGTAACTGATGAATTCCGGAAGAATTGAGAATGTTGAAGAATTAACTTCGAGACTTGTTAGAACTTAGATTCATTAGGCCTAGTGCATCATCTCAGAGTTCTGCAGTGTAATTTGTGAAGAGGGAAGAGTGACAGTACGAGGATGTGTTTAGATCTCAGATAGTTGAAACAAGTGACAGTGAATGATTAACATCCGTTCTGAGTGTCAGTGATTAGTTGGTCAGTAGTGTGTGCTTCAGTCTTTCGAAAATTAATTTGAGATCCGTTTACTACCAGTTGAAAGTGAGAAAATTTGAAGTACCGAAGACAACTTTTGAGGCAAGATGTGACCGTTTTGAGTTCCGTGTTATGCTGTTTTGTTGGACTAGTGTGTTGGTTACTTTTGTAGAGATGTTGAACAGAATATTTTCCTAAGCTTCCTGATCAGTTTGTAGTAGTCCTCATAGATGATACATGAGTATATTCAAGTACCAAAGAAGACCATGACAAGCTTCAGAGTTAGTAATGTAGATTCTATTAGAGAATCAGTTGTATGCCAAGTTGAGCCAACGTGAACTCCGAGTTAATGAAGATGTTCTCCTAGGACATGTAGTTCAGCCGAGTGTGTCAGAGAAAATCCCAAGTAGGCAGAAGAAGATGTGAGTTGGAAGAAATCGAAGACTGTGACAGATATCTATAGTTCCTAGGTCTAGCCTTGTTACTCTCAGAGAATTGTAAACAGTGTTTGAAGATAGTTGCTCCAGTGATAGATTGCTACAGAAGAATGTTCAGTCGTGTGGTTAGATGCGAGACAAGGAGCCCTTGAGAAACTGAAAGAGACTTTGAAGAGAGCTTCGACCTTGAATCAACTTATGTCAGAGAAAGAGTTGTGAACCACAGTGATGCATTACATGTAGAGTTAGGTTGTGTGCTTATGCAAGACAGAAGATTGTGGCTTGTTCATCAAGATAGTTGGAAGACCGTGAGAAGAGTTATTCGATATGAGACATAGAGTTAATTACAGTTATAATTGCTTCGAAGACTTAGAGACAAAGCTTGTGTAGTAAGAAATGCGCAGTGTACATGTACGTATCATTAGAGCTTGAAATATTTGAAGACTTGGGAATGGTTAGAACTTGAACATCATAAGTGTTAGTAATGCTTGAAGACTGTAATATCAAGAGTGAGTACCATCCGAAGATAGCCTCCGTAGTGACCGATGATCCGAGTTGTAATTGTTGTTAGATTAGTAGTTGAGTTACGAGTTGAAATTGCCGAATTCCGTGTATCAAATGATAGTAGTTTTGTGGCCGAGTTTCGGGTTGAGACTACTTTGAGTCAAAATGTTTGATGAGAAATAGTTGCAAGACAGATTCTTGGCACCTCGCGTGCGAGGCATAGTAGAAGGAAGACCTTCAGAATACAGTTTCAGAGATGATAGAGTTTTGCATTTCAGAGACAGAATAGTTGTACAGATTGACATAGTGTTTTGAGACGTATTGTTTTGGTCGAAGCACACAGCAGTTTGATTTATTTGCATCTGAGTTGTATGAAGACGTATTGTGGGTCGAAGACGAGCACTTCTGGATTGAGTTGATGATAATGTGGTTCAGTATGAGAGTAAGTATGTAAATTGCCAGCGCGTCAAGACCGAGCTTCAGTTTTCTTCTAGTTTGTTACATCCGTGGAAGGTTCACAGTAAAAGTGAGTAAAAAGATTCGAGATTTCAACTAGAATAATTTTGAAGACGTCTGCATAGCGTTTGGTTAATTGATGAAGACAGAGGATCAGTCAGAGGAAGTTGTGAGTCGAGTGTTCAAGCAGTATTGTATGAGTTTGTAAATCGGGCTAGTTCTGTTGTTATCTGTTGCGGTTACCACCAGGGTTAGAAAGGGGTTTGAGATGTGTTCCGTGTATCCATGATTCGGGAGTGTGAGTTAGATTTGTTCCATGCTTTGTTTGTTGAAGAGATTGAGTTGAGTTTGAAATTGGCATGCCTTGAAGAATCAGTTGAGATCTTAGTGTCAAGTAGCGAATGTTGTGTGGTAAGTCATTCGAGTTGGTTAATATAGTGGTGAGAAGACAAGGAAAGCGTGGAGTAGCATAATTTAGTGGCGCCTCATGTCCGATAAATTTCGGGGACGAAATTTTCTTAAGTGGGGGAGAGTTGTAACACCGTGTTTTAGGGCTAGGAGTTAGCCGGGTTATAGTTCGAGTCAAATAAAATCTAATTAAAATAAACCAACTATAAATAATGACCAAATTGAGCTTTAATAAGGGGTGAGGGACCAATGTTGTAATTGGACCCAAAAGTTTTAAAAAGCAAGACAATTTTAAAATAAAGTTGTCATCTTTCTCACCTTTTTCCCATCTTCAATGTTAAACACCCCAAACCCTCTCCAAAACCCTCTCAAAGCTTGACTACAATTCCATTGATTTCAACTTCATTTCAAAGGGGTTTTGAAAGGTAAAATCATATTCAAACTCTCCTCTTTAATCTCTATATATCTATGGTTTTAGATTTCAAAAATATGAACTTTTGGAAATTAGGGTTTGATTTAAAAGTCTAGATTTTTATGGGTCTTTCATCTTGTTTTGTTAAATTAAGTTGGGGTTTTGTTTAATGAAGTTGAAATACGCATTATATGTTAATTTGGTTAATTTTTAATGAATTTCCGAAGTGGGTTCTTAAACCCATTTTTGAGGTGTCAAAAGGTTGATTTTTGGTGGGTTTTAGTGTGTAATTGGAGGGTTGGGGGGATGATTTGGGACCATTTAGATGTCATTTGGGTGTTTAAAAAGGGAATTTTCTGCTGGGTAAGTTTGGAGTACGAAAATGGGAATTTTGGTGTGGTTTGTGTTGGAAATTGAAGGTTGGTGTTAGGGTAATAGTTGGGGGCTGTTTTGGAAGCATTTGAATGTGCTAAACGTGTTGAAGTCACAAGTTTTGGGCTGTGTATGAGGGCTGCTCGAATTTGGCAATTTGGGGGTTGTTCATGGTTTAAAATGTTGAGTTTGGTGTTTGATTAATGTTCCGGGTTTGCTACTTTAATTGATGAATTGATTTGTGGTTGTTTTACTTGTGTTGAGATGGTTAGAAGCTTGGTTTTGGGTTGGTGAAGCCTTGGGAGCAAATCCGAAAATTGAAGACCATGGTTGCTTTGTATTTGAGCTTGGAGGTAGAGGTGAGTGGTTAATGTTTTTAAATTGGTTTTTAAGTGGTTGGTTCAAGCATGTGAACTAGGTTGGGATTTGGTAGACCCACCTAGAGTTAGGATTAGGGTGGTAGCCTAATCCTAAGCTTTAGTTAGAGACATTGGATGTACTCTTTAATTGATGTTATGCCTCATGATTATCCGTGTATGTATAATGTGTTATACATGTTGTTGAGACATAGATTGATGCATTGCTATGCATGTGGGTTGGATTGTAATTGTGTATGATGATGTTGAGTTTAATATGATGTAAGATGCCATATTATGATACTTGAACATCAAAGGTTGTGAAATTTGATTAATTGGCACTAGTATGCTTGGGTACAATGATCGATCATTAGGATGTTAGTGTGTACACATGAGTCAAAAGTCGCGCGTGGCCTTGGTGGCGTTGAGTCACCAAGGAGGAGTACGGGTTCGCCCGGAAATTTTATTTATATTTCTACGTGATGATGAGTGGAATCCCATCCGTAGGGCATGTGGCGATGAGTGGAATCCCGCACATGCAAGGACCGGTGATAAGTGGAATCCCACCGAGGTAATGTTGTTGTTAGAAATGCGTTCCAACGGGTTATCCGCGTATTCGGGTCATAGCTAGGTGCCAATACGGATTGTGGTTTATGTTGCCAATATGTGAGTAATTGTGAGCCATTGTGATTTGGGATGTGTTGCTAACATGGTTTAATATATGTGATTTCATATGTTGTGGATTTAAACATGTTGAGCATGACATGATATTGAATATATGTTCATGCATCATCTATATTTATGGCTCGCGTGGATCAAAGGTAAGATCATGCATTTTATCTTGGTTGTAGCTCGTGCTTGGACCCTGCATTGTCGAAGGTTTGTTTTATGAGCTTACCCTCACTAAGCTTTTATGCTTACGCTCTCTTTTGTTCGACAATGCAGATAAATAGCTTGTGGGTGGCAAAGGCAAGGAAAGGACACCAAGTGTTGCTTACGGTTAGCTCAAGTATGATAGTTAAATTTAAAGATTGTAATAGTAAAGCAATGGGATAGGTGTCGTGTTATGATGCTTTGGAATATATGGTTGTTGTTGTTGTTTAGGAGCATGTTAGACTCCTCATATGTGTTTGTTAATTTGGCTTTTAGGATGTATGCCTTGCTTGAAATCATGTTAGTATTTTGCTATCTAGAATTGCCTAAGTGTTGGATATGTTAAGCTTAATATCTATAATGACATGTGTGGATGTGTGGCTTGTGATGTTGTGCTTTGGTGTTTAGTCTTGATATGATGTTGCTCAAGCATGCTTGATTGTTGGGTTGTTTTGCTATGAGGTTTTGGGGTGCCTTGGTGGTGTTTTGGGGCATTCTTGTGCCTCAAAACAGCCCAGAAAAGTCTGCAGACAGGGGGTGTTTCGGAACGGGTCCCCGTGTTCTGAAACGGCCCTGGGTAAATGGCCTGCCGTTTCGAAACGGATGAGGGTCGTTCCGGAACGTTTTCGCCACTGGAATTTTGAGAATTTGGCGAGATGAAGCCGTTCCGAAACGGGCCTTTGAAGTTCCGAAACGGTCAAATCTCGTTGACCACGAGATATTGACCGTCAAGGTCGTTCCGATACGGGTCACCCCTGTTTCGGAACGGTCACCTTGTGGTTGACCCAGGCTCGTTGACCAGGTCAGGGCATTTCGGAACACCCTATAGGTGTTTCGAAACGGCCTGCTGGAATGTAGTAAAATGGACCGTTTATGTTTGTTTGGTCGGCGAATGTTGCGTTTTTTGGTTCTTCCCCTGCTGTGCTTCACATAGGAATTATAATTGCATCTAGATAAGACTAAAGTTAAAAGAAATTTTCTGGGTCGTTAACCGAGGGGAAGCCTTAACGGGTTTCGCTTCGGTTTTCCCCGTGTGGCCCACTCGGACCGGTCATCCAACCAGACCGGGACGAGGGGGTTACATTTGTTGGTATCAGAGCCTAAGGTTACCGAGACCTTGGGCAGGTAAGTGAGGTAAGTTTAAGTTTTGAATTGATATGCACGGTGTTTGCTTGCTTTGTAAGTATGATTGCTTGTATGCCAAGTATGTTGATTGCTTGTTTAAAAGCATGTTGTTTGTTATCCGTGTATGCGGTGATGTGTGATTGTTTGATTGAGAATGCATGTTGTTTGATCGTACGCATGTGTTGCTTGTTTAGCAAGTATACCTTGTTATATGCTTGGTTGAGCATGTATGTGTGCTGATTTGGTTGAAACATGTTTAGTAGAGTCCCATTGCTTCTATTACATCGGAAAAAGGATTTTAAGTGAGGGAAATCATACTTGAGCCACTTGGACCTTTCCTTTGCTAACCCAACTTGTATGTCAAATTGTAGATTGATTTATTGCTTTTAGTAAGTTTAGGGCCAGTGTGTGTAGGCCGTGAATCAGTAAGTGGAAGTTGTGATTTTGAAAATGTGGATGATGTAGAGGAAGTTCTTTGCTATAGTTAGGGGAGTATAGTTGTACCGGAGTTGAGGAACAATTTGTTTGCTCGAGTCCGCGTGCACGTGAGTTGATTCTTGTTGGCGGGAGATGACGAGACCGATTCTGGTATTCGTTGGTGAAAAGAAGCGAAGACCTATGAGTGGGAGTTAGAGTGGTATCTATGTTATAGTAGATAAGCCCTTGGTACAGGTTTGAGTTTGTCTCTTCTGATTGGTTCTGAGTTCGTACTTCCGTATGTTGTTAACAAGCATGCAAGTTTGAATGTGCTCGATGAGGTAGGTATGAGTACCTTAGTTCTTTTGGCGAGATCTAGGTAGGGGTCTCGTGTGAGTAATCTGAATTTCAGAAGTGTTAGTGGTGACCGTTGGGGTTCAGCCTATGATTTCGATGCAAGACAGCCGATCAGTATCCGTGAGTGGAAATCGATTCGTGTGATGGGGCCAGTGTGCGTTTGGGTGGTTTTCCAGCATGGTTGTCTGTGTGTGCTCAGAACTGTATTTTTGAAGTTTGAAATGCTCTACGAACAGTCTAGAAGAGTCAGACTTTGTTGAAGAATCAGTCTGAAAACAAGAGGACCGAAGACTATCAGTTGTGTACTTGTGAAGTTACAATTTTTGCAGAATCGTCCGTTTGTGTGAGCGTGCAAAGATTTTGACGTATCTCTGTTGAGATTTTAGACGTAGGGACGCATGTGACTAGACCTTTTGGGAGATAGTAGTGATCAGAAAGATGTACAGAAGATGTTTGTTAGTGGTTCAGAGCTACTAGTTCCTAGTAGATGTGAAGTGATTGTCTTCCTACAGTTTCGGTGTGCCTTTTTCCAAGGCTCGGCTTGAAGAGCAAATAGTTAGTGTATACGTTGAGACAAAGAAAGAGTTGACTTGAAGTTACAAGATTTATGTGTGACTGAAGTGGTATGTGAGAAGGTGAACTTCTTGTTGAATGTTGATCCAGATTTAGAGGTCAAAGATTGATTGAGTTTAGTTGACAGGCTTGTTTAGTAATTGTGATGAATTTGATTTTGAATGAAGACTAGACCGCATAATGTTAGGATAGTTTGTGTTTTCTTTTCCTAGAAGTATTTGGAAGATTCACCCGGTTTGTCTCTTGATAGAGAATAAGAGTTTGTTATTGAGACCGTTTTCGAGGTTGCTTCTGTTTTGTTTGTTCTGTAACTGATGAATTCCGGAAGAATTGAGAATGTTGAAGAATTAACTTCGAGACTTGTTAGAACTTAGATTCATTAGGCCTAGTGCATCATCTCAGAGTTCTGCAGTGTAATTTGTGAAGAGGGAAGAGTGACAGTACGAGGATGTGTTTAGATCTCAGATAGTTGAAACAAGTGACAGTGAATGATTAACATCCGTTCTGAGTGTCAGTGATTAGTTGGTCAGTAGTGTGTGCTTCAGTCTTTCGAAAATTAATTTGAGATCCGTTTACTACCAGTTGAAAGTGAGAAAATTTGAAGTACCGAAGACAACTTTTGAGGCAAGATGTGACCGTTTTGAGTTCCGTGTTATGCTGTTTTGTTGGACTAGTGTGTTGGTTACTTTTGTAGAGATGTTGAACAGAATATTTTCCTAAGCTTCCTGATCAGTTTGTAGTAGTCCTCATAGATGATACATGAGTATATTCAAGTACCAAAGAAGACCATGACAAGCTTCAGAGTTAGTAATGTAGATTCTATTAGAGAATCAGTTGTATGCCAAGTTGAGCCAACGTGAACTCCGAGTTAATGAAGATGTTCTCCTAGGACATGTAGTTCAGCCGAGTGTGTCAGAGAAAATCCCAAGTAGGCAGAAGAAGATGTGAGTTGGAAGAAATCGAAGACTGTGACAGATATCTATAGTTCCTAGGTCTAGCCTTGTTACTCTCAGAGAATTGTAAACAGTGTTTGAAGATAGTTGCTCCAGTGATAGATTGCTACAGAAGAATGTTCAGTCGTGTGGTTAGATGCGAGACAAGGAGCCCTTGAGAAACTGAAAGAGACTTTGAAGAGAGCTTCGACCTTGAATCAACTTATGTCAGAGAAAGAGTTGTGAACCACAGTGATGCATTACATGTAGAGTTAGGTTGTGTGCTTATGCAAGACAGAAGATTGTGGCTTGTTCATCAAGATAGTTGGAAGACCGTGAGAAGAGTTATTCGATATGAGACATAGAGTTAATTACAGTTATAATTGCTTCGAAGACTTAGAGACAAAGCTTGTGTAGTAAGAAATGCGCAGTGTACATGTACGTATCATTAGAGCTTGAAATATTTGAAGACTTGGGAATGGTTAGAACTTGAACATCATAAGTGTTAGTAATGCTTGAAGACTGTAATATCAAGAGTGAGTACCATCCGAAGATAGCCTCCGTAGTGACCGATGATCCGAGTTGTAATTGTTGTTAGATTAGTAGTTGAGTTACGAGTTGAAATTGCCGAATTCCGTGTATCAAATGATAGTAGTTTTGTGGCCGAGTTTCGGGTTGAGACTACTTTGAGTCAAAATGTTTGATGAGAAATAGTTGCAAGACAGATTCTTGGCACCTCGCGTGCGAGGCATAGTAGAAGGAAGACCTTCAGAATACAGTTTCAGAGATGATAGAGTTTTGCATTTCAGAGACAGAATAGTTGTACAGATTGACATAGTGTTTTGAGACGTATTGTTTTGGTCGAAGCACACAGCAGTTTGATTTATTTGCATCTGAGTTGTATGAAGACGTATTGTGGGTCGAAGACGAGCACTTCTGGATTGAGTTGATGAATAATGTGGTTCAGTATGAGAGTAAGTATGTAAATTGCCAGCGCGTCAAGACCGAGCTTCAGTTTTCTTCTAGTTTGTTACATCCGTGGAAGGTTCACAGTAAAAGTGAGTAAAAAGATTCGAGATTTCAACTAGAATAATTTTGAAGACGTCTGCATAGCGTTTGGTTAATTGATGAAGACAGAGGATCAGTCAGAGGAAGTTGTGAGTCGAGTGTTCAAGCAGTATTGTATGAGTTTGTAAATCGGGCTAGTTCTGTTGTTATCTGTTGCGGTTACCACCAGGGTTAGAAAGGGGTTTGAGATGTGTTCCGTGTATCCATGATTCGGGAGTGTGAGTTAGATTTGTTCCATGCTTTGTTTGTTGAAGAGATTGAGTTGAGTTTGAAATTGGCATGCCTTGAAGAATCAGTTGAGATCTTAGTGTCAAGTAGCGAATGTTGTGTGGTAAGTCATTCGAGTTGGTTAATATAGTGGTGAGAAGACAAGGAAAGCGTGGAGTAGCATAATTTAGTGGCGCCTCATGTCCGATAAATTTCGGGGACGAAATTTTCTTAAGTGGGGGAGAGTTGTAACACCGTGTTTTAGGGCTAGGAGTTAGCCGGGTTATAGTTCGAGTCAAATAAAATCTAATTAAAATAAACCAACTATAAATAATGACCAAATTGAGCTTTAATAAGGGGTGAGGGACCAATGTTGTAATTGGACCCAAAAGTTTTAAAAAGCAAGACAATTTTAAAATAAAGTTGTCATCTTTCTCACCTTTTTCCCATCTTCAATGTTAAACACCCCAAACCCTCTCCAAAACCCTCTCAAAGCTTGACTACAATTCCATTGATTTCAACTTCATTTCAAAGGGGTTTTGAAAGGTAAAATCATATTCAAACTCTCCTCTTTAATCTCTATATATCTATGGTTTTAGATTTCAAAAATATGAACTTTTGGAAATTAGGGTTTGATTTAAAAGTCTAGATTTTTATGGGTCTTTCATCTTGTTTTGTTAAATTAAGTTGGGGTTTTGTTTAATGAAGTTGAAATACGCATTATATGTTAATTTGGTTAATTTTTAATGAATTTCCGAAGTGGGTTCTTAAACCCATTTTTGAGGTGTCAAAAGGTTGATTTTTGGTGGGTTTTAGTGTGTAATTGGAGGGTTGGGGGGATGATTTGGGACCATTTAGATGTCATTTGGGTGTTTAAAAAGGGAATTTTCTGCTGGGTAAGTTTGGAGTACGAAAATGGGAATTTTGGTGTGGTTTGTGTTGGAAATTGAAGGTTGGTGTTAGGGTAATAGTTGGGGGCTGTTTTGGAAGCATTTGAATGTGCTAAACGTGTTGAAGTCACAAGTTTTGGGCTGTGTATGAGGGCTGCTCGAATTTGGCAATTTGGGGGTTGTTCATGGTTTAAAATGTTGAGTTTGGTGTTTGATTAATGTTCCGGGTTTGCTACTTTAATTGATGAATTGATTTGTGGTTGTTTTACTTGTGTTGAGATGGTTAGAAGCTTGGTTTTGGGTTGGTGAAGCCTTGGGAGCAAATCCGGAAAATTGAAGACCATGGTTGCTTTGTATTTGAGCTTGGAGGTAGAGGTGAGTGGTTAATGTTTTTAAATTGGTTTTTAAGTGGTTGGTTCAAGCATGTGAACTAGGTTGGGATTTGGTAGACCCACCTAGAGTTAGGATTAGGGTGGTAGCCTAATCCTAAGCTTTAGTTAGAGACATTGGATGTACTCTTTAATTGATGTTATGCCTCATGATTATCCGTGTATGTATAATGTGTTATACATGTTGTTGAGACATAGATTGATGCATTGCTATGCATGTGGGTTGGATTGTAATTGTGTATGATGATGTTGAGTTTAATATGATGTAAGATGCCATATTATGATACTTGAACATCAAAGGTTGTGAAATTTGATTAATTGGCACTAGTATGCTTGGGTACAATGATCGATCATTAGGATGTTAGTGTGTACACATGAGTCAAAAGTCGCGCGTGGCCTTGGTGGCGTTGAGTCACCAAGGAGGAGTACGGGTTCGCCCGGAAATTTTATTTATATTTCTACGTGATGATGAGTGGAATCCCATCCGTAGGGCATGTGGCGATGAGTGGAATCCCGCACATGCAAGGACCGGTGATAAGTGGAATCCCACCGAGGTAATGTTGTTGTTAGAAATGCGTTCCAACGGGTTATCCGCGTATTCGGGTCATAGCTAGGTGCCAATACGGATTGTGGTTTATGTTGCCAATATGTGAGTAATTGTGAGCCATTGTGATTTGGGATGTGTTGCTAACATGGTTTAATATATGTGATTTCATATGTTGTGGATTTAAACATGTTGAGCATGACATGATATTGAATATATGTTCATGCATCATCTATATTTATGGCTCGCGTGGATCAAAGGTAAGATCATGCATTTTATCTTGGTTGTAGCTCGTGCTTGGACCCTGCATTGTCGAAGGTTTGTTTTATGAGCTTACCCTCACTAAGCTTTTATGCTTACGCTCTCTTTTGTTCGACAATGCAGATAAATAGCTTGTGGGTGGCAAAGGCAAGGAAAGGACACCAAGTGTTGCTTACGGTTAGCTCAAGTATGATAGTTAAATTTAAAGATTGTAATAGTAAAGCAATGGGATAGGTGTCGTGTTATGATGCTTTGGAATATATGGTTGTTGTTGTTGTTTAGGAGCATGTTAGACTCCTCATATGTGTTTGTTAATTTGGCTTTTAGGATGTATGCCTTGCTTGAAATCATGTTAGTATTTTGCTATCTAGAATTGCCTAAGTGTTGGATATGTTAAGCTTAATATCTATAATGACATGTGTGGATGTGTGGCTTGTGATGTTGTGCTTTGGTGTTTAGTCTTGATATGATGTTGCTCAAGCATGCTTGATTGTTGGGTTGTTTTGCTATGAGGTTTTGGGGTGCCTTGGTGGTGTTTTGGGGCATTCTTGTGCCTCAAAACAGCCCAGAAAAGTCTGCAGACAGGGGGTGTTTCGGAACGGGTCCCCGTGTTCTGAAACGGCCCTGCGTAAATGGCCTGCCGTTTCGAAACGGATGAGGGTCGTTCCGGAACATTTTCGCCACTGGAATTTTGAGAATTTGGCGAGATGAAGCCGTTCCGAAACGGGCCTTTGAAGTTCCGAAACGGTCAAATCTCGTTGACCACGAGATATTGACCGTCAAGGTCGTTCCGATACGGGTCACCCCTGTTTCGGAACGGTCACCTTGTGGTTGACCCAGGCTCGTTGACCAGGTCAGGGCGTTTCGGAACACCCTATAGGTGTTTCGAAACGGCCTGCTGGAATGTAGTAAAATGGACCGTTTATGTTTGTTTGGTCGGCGAATGTTGCGTTTTTTGGTTCTTCCCCTGCTGTGCTTCACATAGGAATTATAATTGCATCTAGATAAGACTAAAGTTAAAAGAAATTTTCTGGGTCGTTAACCGAGGGGAAGCCTTAACGGGTTTCGCTTCGGTTTTCCCCGTGTGGCCCACTCGGACCGGTCATCCAACCAGACCGGGACGAGGGGGTTACATTTGTTGGTATCAGAGCCTAAGGTTACCGAGACCTTGGGCAGGTAAGTGAGGTAAGTTTAAGTTTTGAATTGATATGCACGGTGTTTGCTTGCTTTGTAAGTATGATTGCTTGTATGCCAAGTATGTTGATTGCTTGTTTAAAAGCATGTTGTTTGTTATCCGTGTATGCGGTGATGTGTGATTGTTTGATTGAGAATGCATGTTGTTTGATCGTACGCATGTGTTGCTTGTTTAGCAAGTATACCTTGTTATATGCTTGGTTGAGCATGTATGTGTGCTGATTTGGTTGAAACATGTTTAGTAGAGTCCCATTGCTTCTATTACATCGGAAAAAGGATTTTAAGTGAGGGAAATCATACTTGAGCCACTTGGACCTTTCCTTTGCTAACCCAACTTGTATGTCAAATTGTAGATTGATTTATTGCTTTTAGTAAGTTTAGGGCCAGTGTGTGTAGGCCGTGAATCAGTAAGTGGAAGTTGTGATTTTGAAAATGTGGATGATGTAGAGGAAGTTCTTTGCTATAGTTAGGGGAGTATAGTTGTACCGGAGTTGAGGAACAATTTGTTTGCTCGAGTCCGCGTGCACGTGAGTTGATTCTTGTTGGCGGGAGATGACGAGACCGATTCTGGTATTCGTTGGTGAAAAGAAGCGAAGACCTATGAGTGGGAGTTAGAGTGGTATCTATGTTATAGTAGATAAGCCCTTGGTACAGGTTTGAGTTTGTCTCTTCTGATTGGTTCTGAGTTCGTACTTCCGTATGTTGTTAACAAGCATGCAAGTTTGAATGTGCTCGATGAGGTAGGTATGAGTACCTTAGTTCTTTTGGCGAGATCTAGGTAGGGGTCTCGTGTGAGTAATCTGAATTTCAGAAGTGTTAGTGGTGACCGTTGGGGTTCAGCCTATGATTTCGATGCAAGACAGCCGATCAGTATCCGTGAGTGGAAATCGATTCGTGTGATGGGGCCAGTGTGCGTTTGGGTGGTTTTCCAGCATGGTTGTCTGTGTGTGCTCAGAACTGTATTTTTGAAGTTTGAAATGCTCTACGAACAGTCTAGAAGAGTCAGACTTTGTTGAAGAATCAGTCTGAAAACAAGAGGACCGAAGACTATCAGTTGTGTACTTGTGAAGTTACAATTTTTGCAGAATCGTCCGTTTGTGTGAGCGTGCAAAGATTTTGACGTATCTCTGTTGAGATTTTAGACGTAGGGACGCATGTGACTAGACCTTTTGGGAGATAGTAGTGATCAGAAAGATGTACAGAAGATGTTTGTTAGTGGTTCAGAGCTACTAGTTCCTAGTAGATGTGAAGTGATTGTCTTCCTACAGTTTCGGTGTGCCTTTTTCCAAGGCTCGGCTTGAAGAGCAAATAGTTAGTGTATACGTTGAGACAAAGAAAGAGTTGACTTGAAGTTACAAGATTTATGTGTGACTGAAGTGGTATGTGAGAAGGTGAACTTCTTGTTGAATGTTGATCCAGATTTAGAGGTCAAAGATTGATTGAGTTTAGTTGACAGGCTTGTTTAGTAATTGTGATGAATTTGATTTTGAATGAAGACTAGACCGCATAATGTTAGGATAGTTTGTGTTTTCTTTTCCTAGAAGTATTTGGAAGATTCACCCGGTTTGTCTCTTGATAGAGAATAAGAGTTTGTTATTGAGACCGTTTTCGAGGTTGCTTCTGTTTTGTTTGTTCTGTAACTGATGAATTCCGGAAGAATTGAGAATGTTGAAGAATTAACTTCGAGACTTGTTAGAACTTAGATTCATTAGGCCTAGTGCATCATCTCAGAGTTCTGCAGTGTAATTTGTGAAGAGGGAAGAGTGACAGTACGAGGATGTGTTTAGATCTCAGATAGTTGAAACAAGTGACAGTGAATGATTAACATCCGTTCTGAGTGTCAGTGATTAGTTGGTCAGTAGTGTGTGCTTCAGTCTTTCGAAAATTAATTTGAGATCCGTTTACTACCAGTTGAAAGTGAGAAAATTTGAAGTACCGAAGACAACTTTTGAGGCAAGATGTGACCGTTTTGAGTTCCGTGTTATGCTGTTTTGTTGGACTAGTGTGTTGGTTACTTTTGTAGAGATGTTGAACAGAATATTTTCCTAAGCTTCCTGATCAGTTTGTAGTAGTCCTCATAGATGATACATGAGTATATTCAAGTACCAAAGAAGACCATGACAAGCTTCAGAGTTAGTAATGTAGATTCTATTAGAGAATCAGTTGTATGCCAAGTTGAGCCAACGTGAACTCCGAGGGGAAGCCTTAACGGGTTTCGCTTCGGTTTTCCCCGTGTGGCCCACTCGGACCGGTCATCCGACCAGACCGGGACGAGGGGGTTACAACAAATGCCCAAAATGTTCATTTTCAAAGGAAAGTTTCGAAACTTTGAGAAAGTTTCGAAACTTTACTGGGCTTTACTGGGCAGTAGCTAAATGTTTTTGAAACCAAAGCAAAGGTTTCGAAACCTTCACAAAGTTTCGAAACCTTGGCTTAAAAGTTTCGATACCTCTATAAAGGTTTCGAAACCTTGGCCCTGTAACGGCTAGTTTTTACAAATCCCTTCTTAAGGTTTCGAAACCTCTGGTAAAGGTTTCGAAACCTCTGTGCAGGTGAGCATTTATTGCTCGGTTTTAATGGTTCCCAATGGCTCCAAACTCCCTCCAAAGTCTCCCAACGGTTAGAAAAGATCAAAAGCATATAAAAGGGGTCTCCAAACAGTAATGAAGCAACAAGAAAGTTAATCCAAACATCCAAGCAATCAAATTCCAATTTGTGCTCAATTTTCAATCTTTCTTGTAAAACACTAGAGTGTTCTTCATTGTAATTCTTGTGCTAGTGTTTCTTTGGGTGTGTGAGAGAGCTTAAACTTTGCAAACACATTCCTAGTGAGGATTTTCTAGTTTGCTTATTTGTATCAATTCTTGGGATAGGATTCAATAGACTTTGGGGTATAAGTCTATTGAATTGTGTAAGGTTACTCCTTATCCTTAAAGGAAAGACAAATTAGTGAATTTGTGGAAAGTCCTTAGTGTGGTCACTAAGGTAGTGGATGTAGACTCCAATTAGGGGAGTTGAACCACTCTAAATCTCCTTGCAATTTTACCTTTGCAATTAGTGTCCACCATTCCATTCAAAAATCCAATTCACCCCCCTTCTTGGTTTTGTTCGATCGATTGCCACTCTCATCAATTGGTATCAGAGCTTGGCTCATTGGAAGGTCTTACAACCTCTTGAGAAGATCCAAGAAGTGTGCAATCATCTACAAGGTCATCCATGGCTTCCACCTCCACCGTTGAAGCTTGGGGCGATTCTCAACCCACCAACATGCCTCCCTTCTTCAATGGAGTTAATTATGCCTATTGGAAGAACCGCATGAAGCTTTTCATTCAAGCTTTTGATCTTGAAGCTTGGAAGATCATCATGAGTGGTTACACCGCACCGACTAGCAACATGGAGACATGGAACATTGAAGAAAGCAAGAGATTCTCCACAAATGCTAAGGCAATGCATCTCATTTTTTGTGCCCTTGGCCCGGATGAGTATGGAAGGGTGTCATCTTGTTCCAATGCTAAAGAGATTTGGGACAAACTTGAAGTTACACATGAAGGAACAAATCAAGTGAAGGAAACCAAAATCGGGCTTCTCAATCTTAACTATGAAAACTTTAAGATGAACCCCGAGGAAGACATCAAAACCATGTCCGATCGATTCTCCGTGATTGTTAATGGTTTGAAGGGCTATGGTGAAGTGATCCCGGAAGATAAACTTGTGAGAAAGATGATCTACTCTCTTCCCGATTCATGGGATTCAAAGAAAACGGCCATAATAGAAGCAAAGGACCTCAAGATTCTCAAGTTGGATGAGCTCATTGGTTCCTTGCTTACACATGAGATGATGTCAAAGGGCAAGGAAGAAAAGAAGAAGGAAGTGGAAAAGAAAAAAGTTGGCATTGCTCTCAAAGCATCTAAAGAAGATATTGATTCTAGTGGAGATGATGAAGATAAAGAGATGGCTATGTTTGCCAAGAGATTCAAAAGATTCATGAGGTCCAACAAAGGAAGAAGATTTCAAAGAGAAGAGGGCTTCAAGAATGACAACAAAGTGAAAGATCCAATTATTTGCTATGAGTGCAATAAACCGGGACATATCAAGTTCGATTGTCCTCAATTGAAGAAAAAGCACTATGAGAAAAAGAAGCACAAGGCTCATATAGCTACTTGGAGCGATGATGAATCTTCCGACGAGGACGAGAATGAAGTAGCCAACTTGTGTCTCATGGCTATTGAGGATGACTCTAAGGTAACCTCTAATTCATCTTTTTCAATTGATTATACTTTTGATGAATTGCAAGAAGCTTATGATGAATTAGCCTTGGAGTATGAAGAGTCAATTTTAAAAAATAGAAAAACAATTTTAAAATTGAAAAATGAAAATGACTCTCTCTCTAAGTCTTATAAGGAATTTGAAAGTAAAATTAAGGAAATGCAAGTTAAATTAAAAAAAATTTGAAAAGAAAAATCAAGATTTGCACAACTTACTTTCAAAGGTCCATGATGATCATCAAAAGGAGCTTGATGATCTTAAAATTTCTTTCAATAAAGTTGGAACTCAAAAACTTGAAAAAGGTGAAAATTCAAGACCCAACTATATTAGGAAGAACTTTTATGGATATAGACAAAGAGGTCACCAAAGATCATATAATAGAAAGACAATTAAAAGCATTTGGGTTCCAAAAGGACTCATTGCTAACAAAGAATATGATCTCTTGTCTAAATGGATACCAAAAGGGAGTAAAATTATAGGAACTAACTCTTATGGACCCAAAAGAGTTTGGGTACCAAAACATGCATAATTCCCTTTTTGTAGGTGTGTTGGAGCCATGATAAGCAAATTGGAGAAACTTGAAAGCTCTAGACACACTAAATGGAAGGACACTTGAAGAGGATAAAGCCTAATCTATCTATCTTGACTCAAGTGGTAACATTTTTTTTACATGCAATATTTACTCTTTCATGTTGCTTTATATATAGTTATTTGTTTTAAAGCATGTTTGAGGTTCCCCATATGTTGTTTGAATGCTTTTAGTAAGGGGGAGTTATGTTTTGCATGTTTGCTTAATTTTTGGCCCTATGTGTTTTTGTATGTCTTTTGGCCTTAAATATTAGCAAATTAATGTGCTTAAATGGTTTAATTTTTTAAGTGACCTTAGTTAAGTTAGTCACTTTTGAATCCAACTCTTAGTTTAAACTCATTGATCTTAGTTCAAAAGGGTCTCTAATGTCGATAATTATCATAATATTATTAGAATGCTTTTCGGAACTAAATTGAGGCAAATATTAGAAAAATTTTGTCAATACAGGACAAACGTTTCGAAACTTCTTAAAAAGTTTCGAAACCTTCAGGTTTTCCAGAACTTAAAATGCTACTGGAGGCAAACAGTTCCGAAACTTTTCAAGAAAGTTTCGAAACCGTTGGATGAAAGTCTCGAAACCTTTCCAAGGTTTCGAAACCTTCATTAATCCAAGCCGTGTTCAGACGGGTTTCAAGCATAAAAACTCAAATTCTTCATACCCTAACCTTTTTTTTCCAACACCAAACGGCCAAACACCCAAAACTCTCTCAAATCCTCAAAACCTTGTCTCTCAACTACAAGATTTAATCAAGCCTTTGGGATTACATCTTCATCTTCATCAATTTTTGAGGTAAATTCTTGCTTAAAACTTCAATTTCTTCAAAATTTTGAGAATTTTAGGGTTTTCAAAAATTTTAGGGAATCGATTTTATTGAATATTAGATTAATGTGGGTTGCTTAAATTGCTATATACATTGTGTTTTTGCAGGAGGTATCACCCAATCTTGTTAGAACTCTTGTTTAAACATCTTTTGATTCTTGCCCACAAAGTGTTTGATAAAATTCCCCAACCAAATTTTTTTAAAGCTAAATTTCTAAATCATGCCTCCTAGAGTAATTCTTCCTAGAACCAATCCTCCTAGAGCGAAACGTCAACGTAATGAAATCGGTCAAAATTCTGGTTCCAATCCTAATCCTCAATTTGAGGATGTTTGCTTTAGGAATCCCGAAAACCTTGATAGATATCAAAGTATATATGAGAATAAGAAAGAGAAGAAAGAACAATTGATTTTGATTTTCTTACGTCTCCTGAATTTAACTTTGATCTCTTTGAATTATTTGCGGAATGGGGATGGCTTGACTATCTAAACATTCCTCCTTATACCCATCGCAAATTAGTTCGTGCTTTTTTCGCCAATGCCTCTTTCATCCGATCACCTAGTGAGCGAAACACCATCATAGGTATCCGTTCTTACCTCATGGGTACCGAATTTGTGTTAACGCCTCAAAGCTTAGCCGATCATTTAGGTGTTCCATTAGATGGGAGTTCTAATGAAAATGATGCTCACAATATTCCCGCTTTCCCGGATGGTAGTCCTACCCACCTTCCTCTTGAGGAGCGCCTCTTTCTACTCCTTACTACTTGGTTCTTCCGTCCCTCCGGCAGAAAAGCCACTAGTATGCGAGCATGTGACTATTGGTGGTTACGCCAATATCGTGATAGAACTTGTCCCGATATTGCTACCATCATATTCCTAAACCTCATTAAAATCATCAATAATCCCACCTCATTCTCTCTTTCTTATGGGAATGTTCTTAGCCACATCTTTAGGAAGCTCAACATTGACACTTCCTTAGATCCTCAAGTTAAGAACAAAAGCTTCATCGACCTAAAATCTTGTCATAAATCCCAATGGTATCATGGTGTACATGGATGGGTTCATAGGGGAGATGTTGTTGAGGAGATTGATGATCGCGAGGATCCTATAGGAGAGGCTCCACTAGCTCCGGCACCGGCACCGATTACTTTAGAGGCTATGTATGCGACTATGGTCACGCGCTTTGATAGCATAGATGCTCATCTTCGTGGCATAGATGATCGCGTTACATCTTTGGAGCATGACATGCACGATGTCCACTCTCATTTCTTTCCACCACAGATGCCTCATGATGATGTTTAGATTATATATGCATTCTATATGACTTTATGATGTTATTGTTACATTTTTAGACTTATTTTGATTTACGCTTTGGTCTTTGTTTTTAAGACATTTTATGATCCTTGTTGCATATTTCTATGGATTTTATTTTGTTGGATTATATATCTTGGAATGTTTTTATGGATGATATGCTATTGAATTATATTGATCTATTAACATTTTGTTGCTTGTGTAGCCATTTATCCTTTTTGCTATAACAAAAAGGGGAGAAGATTAAGAGTAAATTTGTTTTTATCAAGAGTTTTTATCCAAATATTTCACTATGTCTTTAAAATTATGATTTTAAAAGAATTTCATAAAGACATTTATTAAGGGGAGCTTATGAAGGAGATTTGAAAATTTAACAAATTTTCCAAAAACAAATTTTTACAAAATGTTTTGTTATATCAAAAAGGGGGAGATTGTTGAACTTATTTTGATTTTGATATAACTTAAAAAGAAATTTTAAGGACTAAATTGTAAAAATTTGTAAAGTAATTTTAAAGAAATAAATTTGTCAAAAACTCGATTTTAACTTGACAAAATGTTTTGAAAAAGTTCGACTTAGTACCTATATCGAACTACACTTTTAAAAGTCGACAAATGCCCAAAATGTTCATTTTCAAAGGAAAGTTTTGAAACTTTGAGAAAGTTTCGAAACTTTACTGGGCTTTACTGGGCAGTAGCTAAATGTTTTTGAAACCTAAGCAAAGGTTTCGAAACCTTCACAAAGTTTTGAAACCTTGGCTTAAAAGTTTCGAAACCTCTATAAAGGTTTCGAAACCTTGGCCCTGTAACGGCTAGTTTTTACAAATCCCTTCTTAAGGTTTCGAAACCTCTGTGCAGGTGAGCATTTATTGCTCGGTTTTAATGGCTCCCAACGGCTCCAAACTCCCTCCAAAGTCTCCCAACGGTTAGAAAAGATCAAAAGCATATAAAAGGGGTCTCCAAACAGTAATGAAGCAACAAGAAAGTCAATCCAAACATCCAAGCAATCAAATTCCAATTTGTGCTCAATTTTCAATCTTTCTTGTAAAACACTAAAGTGTTCTTCATTGTAATTCTTGTGCTAGTGTTTCTTTGGGTGTGTGAGAGAGCTTAAACTTTGCAAACACATTCCTAGTGAGAATTTTCTAGTTTGCTTATTTGTATCAATTCTTGGGATAGGATTCAATAGACTTTGGGGTATAAGTCTATTGAATTGTGTAAGGTTACTCCTTATCCTTAAAGGAAAGACAAATTAGTGAATTTGTGGAAAGTCCTTAGTGTGGTCACTAAGGTAGTGGATGTAGACTCCAATTAGGGGAGTTGAACCACTCTAAATCTCCTTGCAATTTTACCTTTGCAATTAGTGTCCACCATTTCATTCAAAAATCCAATTCACCCCCCCCCCCCTCATGGTTTTGTTCGATCGATTGCCACTCTCATCAGTCGTATAGGTGACTCCCCTAGGCCGACTTTCATTTAGAATAGAAGAGGTTCCTTGTTGCAAGGTAGTCATAGCAATTTTCCACAGATGCCCATTGTGTCTCCGAATTGCGTCCGAGAAAATGAAGGTTTTTGGCCAAAATTGTTGAAGGCGGATTTGCTTTCTTCTTCAACTGTCTAGAATTTGTCGGGGTGTGTCGGTGTCAAGTCTCGGATGAAAAAGCCAAATTGTCTCCCCGAAGCTGAATCAATCCCTTAGCTCAATCCTTGCTCGTCTCGGCCACCTCCTTGAGCTTGACTGGGTAGTTTTGCGACTTCGGGCGTTTGGAGTAGATTTGATCTTGCTTGATCTCCTTATGGCGGAGAACGACTTTGTATTCTCAACAGTGGGAATTAGTTCTCATGTAGGTACGGTTGGACACTATGCGTCCACTTGGTAAATTGTCTCCTTGACTCTTCTGATCCATCTCTAACTCATGTCAGATTTACGAATCGACATCATATTTTAGCAACCTCCCGTCCATAATGAAAGCCCTTGAATTGGGTAAAACCACCTTGACTCAACACCATTACGTCATGGTATGTATGCAAAATAAATGCAAGAAGCAAAGAGAAATGAGTTAGTGCTTCATAGACATGATTAATAAGATACAAGCACAAAACAAGCAACCTTGTTTATCCCATCTAGTTCACCTAGGTTATCCGCATGGCTCTAAAGGAGTAGGCTTTCTAGTTCGCTACATGCAGTCTTGGTTCTAGAAGGTATTCGAATTGTCCTTGTTTTTCCCTACTAAGGGTAGTGAGGCCCCCAGTCATCACCCATTATAGGATCATCTCAACCGAGTTCAATTCGAGGGGACCCTTTAGCTATATCTGTACGGAGAAACGATATTCCCACGAAAATATAGGGTATTCGAGCCCCGAAGGTACTTACTATGCCCATACGGAGGAACGGTATCCTCACGAAAGCACTAGCGTTTTCCCATCTCTTAGACAAAAGGGTGCATATGCCAAAAACTGAATGTGTCTGAAATAAACTCGCGTTTATAAACAAATATCGGTTAAATTGATCACTTTAGTTCGCAACCTTTGATATTAATTAAGCTGTAAAGTTTTCTTGGCCTGACTCTTTTTTTGTTTTTGAAAACAAAAATTTGTCCCTAGCGGAGTCGCCATTTGTAATGACCTCTGTTTTTTGGATTGAAATACTTATATGGGTATATAGGTGTGTGGTGGAAAGGATATTTTGGAAATTAGAAATAGGATTTAGAAAAGAGATTTTTAGAAAAAAAAATGGATTTTAAAATAAAGAGGGGAGAAGATTTGAATTAGAAAAAGATGGATTTTGAAAATTGAGGGGGAAATATTAGGAGTTAAAAATAGGGGGTTTAGAAAAAATATTTGAAAATAGGGGAACTTGAAAAAAGATTTTAAAAAATAGAAGGAATCGCCACCAGTCACTTTAAAGAGGTAGACCGAACACCAAAAATAGAAACCAGAGATTCGAAAGGGTTCAGGAGTCGGTTACACGAGAGGAAGGGTTAGCACCCTCGACGTGCCCAAAATTAGTACCAAAACTTTACCGCTTAATTAATATTGAATTTTACGAATCGAGGTGAAAATTTTAGCCGAAATTTAGTTATACGCACGAGTAAACTTCAAAAATCCTAATATTCGAGAGCGAACGTCCAAACCACCACCACTACGACTGGTACTGGCATCGTTCGTATCCGAATAAAAGGACATCACACCTTTTAAAAAAAAACAAAAACAATTAATTTAAAAAAAAAACCTAGATGCATGAATATGTAGACATCCGAAAGCATACCGAGAATAAATAAATAAGGCTTAAAGCAATGTGAATAAGTCGACAGAAATGTAGGAAATAAGTATAACATAAAAAGAGAATATCTAAACATAGTATTTAAATGCATGATCAATGTAGATATGAACGACCAATGACATACACCATCATACCAAGATATTTGTGCAAGAGATCATATAAAGTGTATATATACGAGTCCAATATAAACGTATATAAGAATAATAAGTAAAAAAGAATGCACATCACACATGCACAAATCCATGAAAGCATGTGTAGCTTCGTATGCATACAGTCTCACAAAGATGGAAGACAATGAATATGAACGTGCGAAAAACAACACATATATATACGTACGTCCACCTAAAGCACCATGCCATATAATCATATAAAAAACATTAAGGATGTGAAGATGCGGATATAAATAACAATAAGGCTAAAATTAAAAAAATGTATATACTGAAGGACTAATTAAAAGATTTTTCCGATGTTTTAGGGAGCTAAGTGAAACAGAAATTTAAAGATCAAGGAGCAAAAGGGGATTTGCCCATTTCAAAACGTTTGAGACAAACAAGGGACGCAATTAAAAACATTTTAAAATTGTAGGGACTAGAGCTGGTATTTTAAAAGACGGAAGCCCCGATGGGGTTAATCTGAGAATGCGGAGTGGCATGAGAGGCTATTAAACCATTTTTAAGACGGTAAGATGTTATATAACCTACGAATTGAAATTTCTTCCTTTTATGGCCAAAACGGCCGAAACCCTAGAGAAACAAAGCCTTTTCGAAGCAAAAACCCTTGCTTTCCCTACGCCGGCGGCCCTTAAACTGGCGTTCCGTCCGCTCCGGTGAGCGTTTTCACCATGCAACGCCACCGGCGTGACCTCCTCGCCCTTCTCTTTCTTTTGATCTGAGTGGGTCTTGCCGGAAATGACCAGGAAGTTGCGAACGGGAGACGAAAGTACCGACGTTTCGAAGCCTTGGCTAGCCGCCGTCTACCATCAGATCGAGCCGCGGCCGAGTTGGGCCAAGGTGTAATTTTACTTGTTATATTTCTTTTGGTTCTTTATGTAAATGGACTGTGGGTAATAAAAATGGGCTTTTTCATTTATATACAATCTTTATTTGTGTATTACTAACAATAACATAAATAATTAATAATAATAATAATAATAATAATAATAATAATAATAATAATAAAACCACAATAATAATAGTAACACATAATAATAATAATAAAGATAATAATAATAGCAAACAATATTAGGAGAATAATAACATGTTAGTAATGTTTATGTTTTTTTTCTTCAAATAAACAATAACAACATGATAATTAATAATAATGATAGTAATAATAATAATATAAGGTAATAATGGTAGTAATATATATATATATATATTTCTTTTTCTCTTGTTTTTCTTCAAAAAAGTAGAGATTAAAATCCCGAGAACATAACAGAAATAAGTTTAAAAATTGGGACAAAATTAGTGATTACACCTCCATCTATTTCGATATAGGCATCTTTGTGAGAATCGATATAATCAAACATGTATCGAAACGGTCATAGGATTTCGGAACGGTCGAACTCGTTTCGATACGCTTGTTTCGATACGACTCTACCTGTATCGAAACACGTATCCGGAAAAGCCTCTATTTAAAGGGTTTCCATCTTTAAAACATCTTTTTATCAAACCTAAACTTCTCAAAACCCTAACCCTAATTTTTCCTTTAAATACCCATCAAACCTAAACGTTTTTCACTCAAATCTTGAGGGTTTCTAGTTTTCAACTCCAATCTAAGCAGATTCATCAAGTTTGTGCATCTACATTCATCTATTCCTCCTAAATCTCAAATCAAGGTATTTTTCAATTTTCTTTTTCTTTTCAATTTTCATTTGAATTCTTTGATTTAAAATTATTTCTTTTGTATATATTACATATTTATACTATGGGTTTTAAAATTTTTGCAAAAGTTTCTTCAAAAATCAAAATCTTTGATTCGAATATAATTTTTTTAACCATATGTTTTTTCATCTCAGTTTTTCAAATTATGTTCTTAAAATAAATTATATTGTATATATTATTTAAATCTTGATTATAGGATATCCATTGGATTTAATGTGAATTTTAATGCATACATTATTTGCTTGCTTAAAATGTTTTTTAGGCTTTTAAATGGCTCACAAGAAGCGAAAGACCGAAGAGACGAGCGAAGGATCTAAAGCTGCTGTTGATGATTTTTCTCGTCCTAACTTAGCTTTTCTTTTCACTAAGAGTCTAAGAAACAATGATGCTCGAACCAACTTCAAATTCTACCAAGACATCATCATTCATCGTGAGCGTATAGTTGATATGAAATTCCTCGACTCTGAATGCTTTTATTTCAAATATCTACCTCTTTTACAGTGTTTGGGATTTTTATTTTTCATGACTATACCCAACATTCTTTACCGTAACCTTGTTTTGCTACTTTATGCAAATGCCCAGTTAGTAAGTAACCAAGACCATTCCGAAGTCATTGCCATAGAGTCTTATCTTATGGGGAAAAAGGTCCGAATTGAGCCATCGACTTTGGTCAATTTTTTAGGTCTTGTCGATGAAGGCATTGAAGATGAGACCTCTATGGGCTCTAGAACCGGCTCGGTTCTCTTCTTAGATGTTCATGAATGTTTCTTGCATCTCATAATCTCTTGGTGGTTCTGTCCCTCCGGAGGCAAGTTTGCTCATATCTGCCAAGTTGACAAATTTTGGTTAGAGTGCTTCTGTCAAGAAAAACGATCGAACCTCGTGAAGTTCATGTTTGCCGAGATGGTGCATTTAGTTAGGCATTGTGGTTCTGATTCCATCTAATCCTTCACCCATGGGACTGCATTGAGTTACATTTTCTTCAAGTCCGAGATTGATTGTTCTTGTGTCTATCCGGAGTCTCTCAAGCAAAAGCTCGATGAAAGCACCCTCCTAAGGTTCGACTTTCGCTACGTTCTAGGTGAATGGGTTCGTGTGGATAGAGGGGCAAGAGATGCTCCGGTTGATCCTCCACCTTAAGCTTCTCAAGCTCACATTGCTTCTCAAAACAATGATGCGCTTATGGCTTATCTCAACACGCAATTCACCGGCTTGCGAACCGACATCTCTTCCGAATTTGCTGCCGTCGACAAATGTTTCACTGCTTTGGAGGAACATGTTCTTAATGTGGAAAATCGTCTCACTTCTCTTGAGAATCAACATGCCTTGATGGATCTCCCTTTCACCGGTTTCTATGGAGAATGGAAACGCTTTAGGAGAAGTCAAGAGGAAGATAAAGACAAAGATGGCGATCATGGAGATGATGAGGATGGTGGCGATATGGATCCCTAGATTAGTTTGTATATCATATCATCTAGTTCTTTCCTTTTATGCACCTATTTTTTCTTAATGTTATGCTTTTTGGATTTATGTTCTATGCTTAGGATTTATGAACATAATATATTATGTTGTTTACTTTGATTTAATTGCCCTTTTATTTCTCATTGAATTATACCTATTTTGATCTAACAAAAAGGGGAGAAGTAGAGCCAATTTTGAAAACTTTGCAACATGATTTTAAAAACCTATCTTAAATTGAGGGGAGTAAGTTTTACAAAATTCTCAAAACTTAAAAATTTATATTTGTTTTTTTTTATATTAAAAAGGGGGAGATTGTAAAACCAAAACTTTGATTTTAATATAACAAATATTTCAAGGACTAGTTTGAAAAGAAGATAAAATTTTAAGTCCTCAAACTTCCTAAAATTTACAAGAAAATTGTTTAAGTCAAAACTCAAGTTCCCATAAACTTTTCTAAGTGTTTTCCAAGCCAAAACATTGATTTTCGACTAACCGTTTTGATACAGCCCTTAGGTGTTTGGAAACAAATTGAAACTGTAAAGTGATTTTAGAGTAACCGTTTCGATATACCCCTTAGGTGTTTCGAAACAATTTGAAACTGTAAAGTGTGGGCTCGGAACGAGATAACTCGTATCGATACGGTAGTATCGAAACAGTCTCACTCATTTTGGTACGAGTTTTGAAAGTTGGTTTAAAAATATGACTGTTGCTTTGTTATAATCGTTTTATTGAAAATTAGTTAAGTGTATCGATACACTTTAGGTGCGTTTCGATATAGGTTTTCATAGTTTCAAAATGTTTCGATACGACCTTATCTCGTTTTGAAACGGGCTCTTTATGTTTTTGCTCCGTTTTGATACAGGTGATTCCATTTCGGTACGAGTAGTTGCAGAACAACATTAATGGTGGGAAGATGAAGTCCCAACGACTATAATTATGATGTCAACCACCCAAACAACTAGAAATTAATGAGAAGGTATAAAAGCAAGCATTTTGAGCACCAACAACAACTATTGATCCTACAAGAATCATCCAAGCATCAAATCCAAACCCTTGTGCCTTTTATTATCAAATCCTTGTACCCAACTCTATTTAGTGTCTCATTCTTATTTGTATTGTGAGTTTGGGGAGTGATAAATTGTATTTGGATGAACAATTCATCATTTTAGTGGAATTTGTAAGGTTTACAATTTTCTCTATTGTAAAGAGTGTTTCAAATTAAGCTTTGGGTAGGAAGCTTAATTTCTTTGTAAGGTTTTCTCCTCATCAAAGAAAAAGGGAAGAATCAATAGTTGATTGGTTGAAAATCTATAGTGGGAGCTAAGGTAGTGGATGTAGAGTTCATTGGAGAACTTGAACCACTATAAATCTCTTGTGCAAATTTTTATTCATCCATTTCTCTCCTATCAAATTTTTAATTTCCAATTCGCCCCCTCTTGGCCAATTACATTGTTTAATCAAATCAACACCTAGCATTTACTTCATTATAAGATATATATATATATATATATAATGGTGCAATCCATTTCACAAAGAATGGGTTGGTGTAGTGGTAAAGTCATATGATTTCTTTCAAGTGGTTTTGGGTTCAAAACTCATGCTAAGCACTTTCCTTATTTTTGAATTTTCCTTTCACTAGATGGTGACACATGTCACCATTTGATTGGAGGAAAATAAATTTATTAAATAAAATAAAAATTACATTAAAATCATCCAATCTAGTGATGACACATGTCATCACCTGATTGGTTAATTAATTTTATTTATTTAAATTGAAATTAGGACTAAATTGATATAATAAGGAGCTAACAAGGACCAAATGTATAATTATATAAATTTTACTTTAACAGTCACGTCACCTCTTCGTTAGATTTTAACGGCCGATGGTCAAAATAGGTCTATTTAAATAGTTGGGTGATCGAATTTTAAAATTTTATAATTTAGTGGTCAAAATAGGTCAGACACAATAATTGGATGGTTACCCAGATAATTTACCCTAGAAAAAATAATTTACCATATGCGAATATGTTTGCTTTTCCTTTGATGAATTTGGAATCAACTTACCGGCTTTTTTTTGTATAGAAAATTATTAACTCGTAATAATTTACCAGACTTTTATCCCTTATTTTTTTTCGAAATATTGTTATTTATCTAATTAATTTATATTTTTAGTAGAATGATAGGATTTATTAAATACAATGAAATTAGTTAAATTTAATTATGAATATATAAATTTGAATCCGACCATATTCATGTTTAGGGAAATAAAAAAAAATGTTGTCATTTGAGTTTAAATCTAGAATGAGTCTCGCCGAACACCGCCGAATACCACTATTGCTGCTGAACACTTTTAAATTAATTAATAAAGATTAAAAATCTTAAGGACTTAACATACAATTATAAATTAAAATAGAAGAAATTATTCCATGAACCATTCCCACTACCAAATTAAAATTAACAATTTAAAAATTTTAGATGAATTTTTTTAAGTTGAAATTCAAACATTGTCCTGTCAATTTTTTTATGTGATATACATTTATATTAAAATTTTAAAAACATCGTCTTCCTTCTTTCCCTAAAAAGTAAAACTAGGGTTTGATTTGTAAGAAGTATTTAATTTTTATTTTTGAAAGTATTAAACAGAAGAAGTCTGTATCTTTACAAAATCTATAGAATTAAAAAGTTAAAATTTTGAGTTTATAAATCTTTCGAATCTAAAGCCAGTGCTATTTTAAAGGGGATAAATCTTGACAATGCTAGATTGAAGAATTATGGTCTTCCAGACATAAAACAAATGGTCTTCCGATATGTAAACATGAAGGAAATTATGGTCTTTCATATTGAAGTATTTGGTGCTTAGTTGCAGACATGGAACGATGGTCTTCCATATATGTAAACGAGTAAAAGATAATAAAAAAAGTCTCTAATCGTTCAATTATTTTAGTTGTTCTGTTAGCTTTTTTTTTATTTAGCGAATAAATGAAAATGAAAGAAGGTACTTGATAAAAGTAGTAAAGATGGAAACACAATAAAGATGATTGCGTTTTTTCTTGTTAAAAAAAATTAAAGATGAAATCTCTTATGGGGTTTTGGGTAATTGAATTAAACAATTTCATCATTTGAACATAAGGGGTTATGTTGGTAGATCCAATAAGAATTGATGATCGATTATTTTGAGACTGTTTGAGGAAAAAATGAGTAAGAATCAAACCCTAGATTATAATTTTAGAGAAGAAAGGACAATGGATGAGATGATGAGATTAGTTTATAGAATAATTTTTTCTAATTTTATTTTGAGATATGATTAATGGTTTTATTTTGATGCACAAGCTGTGTAAATTTTTTTTACACATTCCTTTTATAAAATTTAAAATCTAAATCACAAACCCTAGCAACCTAAAACCTAAGCCCTAAATCCTAAACTCTAAATTCTAAATTCTACCCATAAACCTTAAATTATATACCCTACATACTAAACCCCTAAACCCTAAACTAAAACCCTAAACCCTAAACCCTAAAATTAAAGGGCTTGTGTAAACTAAAGTTTACACAGCTTGTGCATCAAAGTTTTTTCCATGATTAATTGCATATCGAGCTTTTGGAATTTTTAATAATCATTTAAAAATTATTAAAAAAATTAATGGTGTTTAACAATTTTCATCGGTATTCGTCGCACGTTGTAGAATTTTCTTTAAATCTAACTCGATTCATTAATATCTACTACAAATACTAAAAATATAGAAATGGTGAATATTTTATAACGGATTCGTGAACCTAATCTATATCGAGAACAACGAAAAGGTCCAAGGAATATTTGCTCAATCAGCTGAATCCCATATTATACATTCCAAAGTAGGTACAGAGACGGTGATTAATCGCATGTGAAACCTAACTTTAAGCTCGCTTTTGGCCATGATTTATTATATATAGTACAATGAAAAGTGGATTAGTTAATCAAAAATCTAAGTGTAACTCATTGCATCCAATTAATTTGTGACTAATCGACATGATTAGAGTTAAGTCTCCTAATCATGAACACCATAACACCAATTATGTGGGGTCTCCGTATAATTTCAACTATGATTTTGAGATTCGACATTGATTTTCTTTTTTAAAACTATAACTTTTAATTACAGTAGTAATTACTATGGAATTTTTTTTTATAAAAAAAATCTAGTTTTATTAAAATAAGAAATATCTAAGATAATAACGAGGGTTTACAATAATAATCATAAATTAAACACATGACATCTTCATGTAACCAAAAAGAAACTAGCCAGTTGAGATTATACAAGGATCGCACAATAAAAAAGGATAAAAAATCTAACCAAAAAACTCGAACAAAAGATAGATACGAACATATATGACTCATCGACAAACGAACCACAAAAGAGGTTCGAACTACTAAATGACCATCGACAATCGCAAATCAGAGCCGAACATCGTGGGAAAACTATCCACGAACGCGAACTACATATCCAATTCTAATTTGAAGGTCCAAAGCAGAAAAATCAACTAAGTGGGATGGTGGTGATCATCAGAATTACTCATTATAAGCACTGAATTATATAATTAATTCAGTAACTAAGTCCGTTGATGGTAAAAGTAAGATGGTAGTGGTCGTCGATGTCTCGAGTAATTCAACTTTCTGAATTGAATGAAGAGCCACAACCAATAATGGCTATCGAGAATGTGAATGAAAGAGAGGAGAGCTCTTCTTGTTTTTTAATTGATGGCGTTCTTTTTAGTTAAATTAGTGGATGTCTCTGTCTAGCTTAAATTTTGTATCGTTTTGATATGATGATATAATATTATTGACTATTCTTTTCTTCCTTAGTTGTCTATAGTTAGATTATCTTTCTATCCCGGTTAAAAAGGAGTTTTTAACTAGGCTCATTTTCTTTTAAAAAAAATATAGGCTTTATAGGATATGATAGATGTGACAGACTAGCAGAATTGATAGTTAATAGAGCTGGTTGGTGAGCCAGATAAATTTAATGGTCATCTTATCGGAGTATTGTGGTTTCTTGATAAGTATGCAGAAATTATAGAAGTTCTTGAGATTTTATGTCTAGCTGGATGTGAATAGAAAAATGTCGTAAGAAGTGAATATTACAGAAGACGGTGGAGCAGGACATAATAGATATAACAAAATTAAATTAAAACTAACTAAAAAAATCATGTATAATAGAACTCAGGATCTGAATTTCACAAAGTTAGAGTCATGAATGGAAGCATTATTATGATGGACCACCATTGAGAACCAAGTGTCATTATGTCTTCAAAGTAGAATATTGGTTTGCAAAGTGCAACTTTTGATAAACAACTTAAAAGCGAATGAGAATCAATCATAAGGACCTGCAGTTAAACTACTCTACAAACAAACGTGAAGCATTATTTCATGAAAGCATATTTGTATATTTTATTGAATGTGAAGACATGTGTGCCAAATGAAGAAAGTGTCGGTTTTCAGTGCATATATTTACTAAATGGGGCTCATGGCATTTGGGTCCAATCGCATTTTTGCTTCAATTTTCTAAC
This sequence comes from Hibiscus tridactylites, assembly GCA_958450335.1. Classification (NCBI taxonomy): domain Eukaryota; kingdom Viridiplantae; phylum Streptophyta; class Magnoliopsida; order Malvales; family Malvaceae; genus Hibiscus; species Hibiscus tridactylites. Next base: position 42,128,865 of record OY288274.1, on the reverse strand, counting down.
ATCCCTTGGCTCTGCAATTGGTGAAATTGTTGTATGAATAGGGTAAGCAATGACGTTTAGCTGCACTTTTGTGAGATTGTGGTCCAACCATTAATGAGCTCTCCATCTCATTTGTTGAATTGGACGATGAATTTGCGGTTTTAAAATTTGAGTTTGCACTTTTAAGAACCTCGCATAAACTTTGTATTTGTGATTCATTGACGCGCAAATGTTGGAAAATAATTGGGAGAAAGGCATGGTCCTAAAGCTACATGGTTAATGCGTTTGGCAAAGACTGGTGCTAGGTGCTAACTGCTAACCACCAACAACCAATTGGTCTAACGGGATGAGGTAATAGGTCTTTTAAGTAAGTTTAATGGTTCGAATCATGGTATTGTGAATGAAAAAAATTAGATTAAAAGAATTATCTCACAATGAATTTCTGTAAGACCTAATCCAAGTTAATCAACGAGTCGAATACTTATAAAAATCGGTGACTAATGAATGGTTTTCTTGTTTCAACGGCGGCAATGAAATTGATGAATGGTTTCTTGTTGCAAAGCAAAGGATCAATATTTTCCTAGTCATGAACCAACCCTAATAAAATCGGACTATATTTAAGAAAATTAATCATATTTGAAACACGCGGATGAAATATGTAACTATTGTCACGGCCTGCATTTTTGGGTTCGGGCATCGGCGCAAGCATCAACCAAAGAGGTTGTGTGCGGTGTAACAGACTTGCCAAGACCTTTAGATTTAGCCCGACACTTGGAGAATGCTGAAAAGCTCACAAGATCACTAGACTTAGCCTGATCCATGGAAGATTCTAGAAGATAACATTATCCATTTAATTTATTATTTAAAATATATTATTTAGATAATGATGTGATAATTAGATATTTGAAAAGAGATAAAGTTAATCTCGACCGTCAATGTAATTTAAACTGAGCCGCTGGATGTAGGGGCTTCAACTATAAATAGGGGACTACCTCCACTATCTCATTCATCCATTACTTTGAGTAATACAAGAAGCATTTACTCTAAACTCTTTGTAGTGTTCTTCGTGTTTTTAAGTGTTCTTTATTATTGATCTTGCGTTCGAGGGCTTTAGAAGAGTTTGATCTTTTAGAGCAAGGCTAGATTCAAGGTGATTAAATATGTTCCGTGTTATTCGAAATTGAAATTTAATGCCTAAATAATTATTGCATGTAATGATGGTCGCATGATACAACAAACGAATGCCAAAATACAACTTGATACTTTCATAAAACATAATCCGATAGGGATGATTTTCTCTATACTTACAATTTTAAATAAATAAATTTTAAAGCTTGTTAATTAATTACATTACTCAATAATTGTTAATGTTCTTCCTGTATCAGTTTTTAAATTATTGGGGATATAGTGATTGTTGTAATTATGTTGTTAGATCGATGGTAGGATTGATAAACTATTGCTCCGACATACAGTAAAATTGATTAGAATTAAATGAAGCTCGAGCAAATTAAGAAACATATAATTCATGATAAAATTATGTTCAATATTTAAGATTGTAAAAGATTAAGAAAGAAAAACCCTAGTTTTTAATCCAGTTTCAGTGCAAGTCGTCGACCATTATCGTTCATCTTTATTATTATTTTCTCATATTTTATTTTAGTTTGTCTGTTTTTTTGTTCAATTTTTATTTTAATTTTTGTCTATGTTCGTTTGCTTTTATGGCACGTTTTAACTATGCTCACACTCTGCTCTTGTGGCATGTTTTTTTTGCTCGGCAGATAAGATTTTATTGAATATAAAAAGTTAATCAAAACCTTCGACCTAAGTTGTGTGCTTCATTAAAAACCCCCTAACTAACGAAAGAAAAAAGTACAATACAACTATGTATGAAAACAACCATCAATTTAACGGATATAAAAAAACTGATAGCGATATACCTACTCGGTAGAAACACTATTGCCTCTATCTTTTCATTTGCAACTCCTCAACTAATTCTACATTTAAAACCGCCAACTTAGAGCATCTCTTATCAAACCACGCCTTCCAATTTTAGGATGACCGCCAACCCTTGCTATCTCTCGGTTTAACCACAAAATATTTCAGCACGACACCATTTATGATTCGAATTCTGCTAGGGGACTTGCCTTACGTACCAAACCGCTACTATAAAATACCAACAATTAAAACTGTTTTTTCACCATAGTTTTTTTTCTTGTGGCAAGTTGTTCGCCTAGCTCTGCTGAAGATCTGCGATTGTGTAAAGACTATCACGTCGCTCGTATATAATTTGTAATTGTTGGTGTTTTTTTAGTGGTTAGATTTTCTTTTGTGGTTGTTTGACGATGTATTCATATCTATTTTGCGAAGTAACCTGCTCGCCACTCCATCATCTCTAAAGCATCTAGTTGGATAGAGACAAATGGGTACTATTGACGATTATTGGATTACTATGGATAATAGACGCTAAATTCAAAAGAAAGCTTTAAATGTTATTACGTCTTTGGCTTATCTATTTTATTTTATATTTACGTTTTTTGTGTGGAAAAAGTCCCTAAAATTCCCTCTTTAATTGGTTGCATTGTTAAGGTTGTGCATTTTTTTGTTTCAACAAAATTCAGTACCATTTTAAAATTAAAAAGGGCTTAATTACCTCATTCATACATGAAGTATACCAAATTCTTAGTTGCATACATAATGTTTTAAAATTCTCAGTTTCATAAATTTTTAGTTGCGACCTTAACGGGTTCATCCACTTTCGTCACGACATGTGACGTGGAACCCTGTGACCACCAAGAAACTAACACGTGGAATTAAAAAAAAAATTCATTTTCTTAGTTAAGGCATAATACAAGGCTAGTTCTCAATGTTTCACTAGTTTTTAATTTCGTCCTTAAATCATTATAAATTCAAAAAAAAATATTTTTTAAAATATTTAAAAATAACCTTTTCCTTTATTTCCCCCTCATTTCCTATTTTTCCTCTTTGATTAAATTAAAACTATCAACCTAATTAATCAAAATTTCCTTCACTTCTAATCATATGTATTCAAAATCATTATCAATAAGAAATAACTTTCGTTTCTTTCCAAACTATGCACGATTAGTTCTGATATTAAGTGAATAATGATTTACAAATCTCAGTTGAAAAATTACCAAAAAAATTCAACCTTCATTCGCACTCTACTGCTCGTCTTAGATCTTCGTTATTGTTTATCGCAGCTCCAATTTCCCAAACCAGAAAATGATGTTAATCACAACCCCAATTTCCCAACCATTCCTTAAATCTAAACCCTAAAATCTTTGCTCTTTTTTTCCTTAATGGTGGCAAGAGCAGACTCTTCCTTTTCAAGCTCTGGTTTTAGTGAAACAAAAAACACCTTCAATTAGAATAAAAAAACCTAAGGCATGTCAATTGGTGTTGCTTCTCTGAAAGATGACTCAAATAACAACAGTGAGGGGTCGACAGGAGGTGTGCGGCCGGTGTGGAGAGACGACGAAGGCGACTGAGTAAACAGGCGACGACGACATTGGTGAATGAGTGTTGGGGAAGTCGGGGTCAAAAGGCACAAACTCGTGGCGGTTGGTGTAGTGTTGCTGAAGAAGAGCGTAACTTTAGGCGGCGATGGTGGTTGTGACTAGGGTGTTTCCTAGGAGGCGATGGTGGTTGTGAGATTAGAAAGAGTGAGGAAAAATTAGGTTTCATGGGTTTTGGGAAGAAGAATAACACGATGTAAATAAATCGTTTTTGCTTCTTTATTTATTATTTTCTAAATATTATGACACGTGTCAATCGTCCATTGGTCTGAATATTTACTTATATATATTTGAAATAAATAGTTAATTTTTAATAAAAATTTAAAGGTCGAATTTGAAAAATCAATGAAACATTGAGGACTAATATTACAATTATGCCTTAAGTAAATGAAATATGGAGGACTAGTCTTGTTATTAACCCATAAGTAAATAGATTTTTAAAATAAATATTTTGATTTTTATGGATTTTTAAAGATTTAAGGACGAAATTGAAAACTAGTGAAACATTGAGGACTAACCTTGTTATTATGTGTTAACTAATCAAATGAAGATATTTCTTTTTAAAAAGGTCATGTGTCACGTGTCACGTTATGACTGGTTCAAAGGGTCCACATTAGTTTCCGTAACAGAAGAGGATGAACCCATTAACAATAGAAAACAACATGTATGAAACTAAAAATTTTAAGACATTATGTGTGCAACTGAGAATTCAGTGTAATTTATGTATGAATGAGATAATTAACCCTTACAAAAACTATAAAGGATTATTTCATACATAGGGTTTTTTGTGTTCATTATACAAATTTTGATAGGACCAGCTCTAACTAATTAGATTATACAAGTAACAACTTGGAGTTAAGCCCATTTCATATGAAAACCTAATCTTAATGGATCAAATGTGAGGATGCAAGCCCAAATAGGAACTGCAACTAAGAGATAAACAACACTTCTGTCCTGGAAAATTTATTCAGATTTGTATTAACATGCTAATTTTTTCTTGGTAAACTCCAAAAACAATTGTTTTCGTTTCAATTTTGTTCACTGGTTTTTAAAAGAGTTATATTTTGGGTCATTTACACGTTAATTAAAGGGTTTATTTTTAAATTGACCATTCAACTTTTGAAACTTCATTTTTCGATCCTACTCAAAAAAAAATCTCTCAACCTCTCTTTCTCCCTCAAAAAGTCTAACCCAAACCCTAAACTCGCGGCTGTTGCAACCTTCAACTTTCTTCTGTGTTGTCTATGAACTCGAACATCGATGGAGGAGGTTATTTCAAGTCTAACCCTATATTCCGCAAGCGAACAATATAAAGTAATTTGAGCATGTCTACGTTAGATGAAGCATTAGATCTTTTAAGTAATATCAGATGTTTAAATTAGGACATTGTGAATGGCCAAATTAATTAGAAGAGTCATTCTCGTAATGAATATTTGCAGTGTCCGATATGATTTAATCAACTCCAATTAGGGGCGTAAATGAATCGGGATTGAACGAACAAGGTTGTGTTCGTGTTCGTTGGTATGTTTTTGAATTTTGAAGGTGTTCATGTTCGTTTAAATTTTTAATATCGTGTTTGTTTGTTTGTTTTATTAGGTGTTCGTATTCGGTTCGTTTAGCGTCCGCGAACATATTTTTTAACATTCATGGACATGTTAATTTATATGTTTGCCAACATGTTCGTGTTTGTGAGCATGGTGAAATTACGCCACTAGTTCTTAAGCTCATCAGGCTTTATAGTTTGAACTCCAAATTTCACCATGTATTCAATTTAGTCCCTACTTTCAATATATAAAATGTAAAAAATAAAAGAAAAATGGGTCTGGGTAAACAAGCTTATGAATAAATCGATAAACGAGCTTGTTCGTGAACATAAACGAACTAAACACACATATGTTCATGCTCGTTCGTTTATTAAATAAATTTAAAAATATTATTCATACTAGTTTATTTAATATAATAAATGAGCGTAAAAGCACGTTATACGAACAATTTATTGAACACTCTATTTATTTAAACCTCTAACTCCAATAAAAAAAATAATTATCTGATAATCTATTAATGGAGACATATCGTTCTTATAGTAACTCAACTATGTAAGTTTCTATTTAAAAAATCTATTTCAACTACAACAGATGAACAGAAGAGGAAGCCAAAGAAACAAATCAAAGAATACAAATCAAAAGAAGAGAAGAAAAAAAAATGAACATTCACATGTTGTATCAAATGCAAAGATCAACCTTGGGAGCCTTGTTCCCAAATAAAAGTTGCAAATCATTCTCCAAGGGTGTCAAATTCAAGTCCAAACAAACAAACCTCCTACTACAATTCGATCTCTTCAACACCGGCACCGTCGAAACGAGCGGAAATGGCGAGAAGCAATCGTTCATGGCGACTCGATGCCTCCTCATATGGCCACCCAAAGCTTGTCCCATGGAAAAGACTTGGCCGCAAATGGAGCACTCATGAGTCTTGGGCTTGGCTGATGATAAACTAAGGAAATGCATCGTTTCGTTCGGTTTGTCCCCCGCCAATTTGTGTCTCTTGTGGCTTGCCCGGTGACCCCCCAATGCTTGGAACGATGGGAAGCAACTGTGACAAGTTTTGCACTCGAAAGCCTCGCTAGCCGAATGATGTTTAGGCTTGGTTTCTAGGCCTTGAGATAGCAGCATTAGACATTTTGCAATGTCAAAACCCTGAATCTCTACACTCTCTCTTTCTCTTTTCATTGCTCGGCTGCTATGAAATCTGGGTCTATGGCTAAAAGAATATGAGAAAAGGGAACGGGTGTTTGAGGTATATATAAACAAGGGAAATCTCAATTATACTCTGAATAGGGTGGGAAATTTGACTGCTAAATTGACTATTCTAAAACACAGAAACAAAACAACCCCATTTACTGCGCCTTCGACGTGTTGTCTTGTAATAAACAAGTAAGAACCCTGGATTTGGTCAAATGTGAGGAAATGTAGTAGAGACAAGGTCACGACTGGCGAGCTATAATGTGTATAACAGTGACTGTCGCTGAAGCTTCGGCTACTTTTTGTTCTCCGACATCTAATGTTGTATTAGGTAAAGCACCAACTATTAGTAAATTGATAATTCAAGTACTTTAACTCTAAAAATTAGAGACATAATGATAAATTTGTACTTAATACACTTTATTCACTACAACAATAGAGCTTTGTTGTTGTTGTGATAAATTGGTATTGGTTTAATTTTGTTACAAATATTAAGATTTTTGTGATAATTTTTTTTGTACAATACTATAATATAAATAATTGTGGTGTATTTTTACCAGATCATTGTTATAGAAGTAATTGTGACAATTAAATTTTGTTACAATTAAATTCTCAACATGATAGTGACGATATATAAAGTGATCGTTATTATTTTTTATTTGTTGTGACAGTGAAATTATTTGTTATTTAAAATTTTATTTTTTCTGTGTTAAATTTTAACAATGATAAAATTAGGAATTAATGTCAAATTAAATATTATCACAATAATAAATTTATTGAATAATAATTAAGTATTTTAATGTTCGAGATTCGTATCTTCTCCTTCTAATAATTAAGTATTTTAATGTTTAGTATAACTGTCCATTTTGTAGTCCAGGTTTGGTATAATACACTCAAGTATTTTAATGTTGAATAATCGCAGATGTGATGATGATAGCCGTGATGTAACTTACAAGTTCTAAGCACGAGCCAAAGAATGTGAAGAAATTGAAATCGGAAATGAGAGCTATAATTTGGTCAAAACATAAGAAAATTTCAATGTCCAAACCCTTTTTTTTTTATCATTGACAAAAATGCAGATGAACCAGCTGCCTGCTGCAGAGTTGTCAACCCCTTTCTTCCCAAGTTTTTTCAAGCAAAATGGGTAGGGGACGTTGATTTATTGCTCACTGTGCGCTGTTTCTATCTTGCAAACCTTTCCCTTTTTAATTAAACATAATTAGTATAAGGTTATTTTAGTTTAACTAAGATTTTAGATTCGAAATTTTGAGAATGCAGCAGTATTAAATGCTTTAAGATAAAGGTTTGTCACCTTTATGGTGCTATCGGACTCAACATGGTTAATCTCTACTACCCTAAAAAATATTGCATGGTCCCGGACCACCACGTGTTAACTTTAAAACATTAATTATTATTATTAATATGCTTAACTTCAAAACAAGTGTTTAAAGTATATTTTTTCGCAATAGGTGTATAACTTTTTTTTTGTGTCAAAGTAGATGTCTAACATTTCATTATGTTATCATGTTAAGATCGATTCATCAAGGATCATTAAAAAATTTCTGTCACCCAAGCATTACATATCAAGCGACAAGGCTCGACCGATGGTTGTTATCTCAAGACCTTCTCCCATGATCAGTACTTCTTGTTTAAGCCTTGATGCTAAGAACTTTGATAATGGTCTGTGTGAACGGTATTTCGGCAACAATAGATCGTTGTCTCCCGTTAATGGTTTTTTCGTGGTTTGGAGGCCCTGTGCCCCTTTGGCACGTGGTGTTGGCTTCGGCTTAGGATCTTTGATCTTTTGGATTGTGTTCTCTTTCTGTCGTTTTGCTCTTATGACTAAGTCCTTATATTTTCAATATAGGGAGACTTATTTCCGACGCTGGAGCTCTCTAAGAAGTAACCCGTTGCTCAAGAAGTGGTGTCGCTTTCCTTTGAATCATCCGATTCCTATTTTGCTTGTTCGTTGTTCTCTTGCGGTTTCTGTTTGTTTCGACCTGGTGGTCTTTGCTTCCCCTGTTATTTTTTGTGAACGCTATTGAGGAGTCGGTTTGTTTACTTTTTCTTTTGTTTCGTTTATGTCTGTTGTTCTCCTGGTTTTTCCAGGTTCCTTCTAGGTGCTCAGGTGCTTTGGTCTTGTTGGTCTTTGTATTTCCATGGACGTCACTTCCCCTTTGTACTTGGCTCTTTTAATTTATGATATTTTACTTTTAAAAAACGATATTTTTCTTAATTTCATTTATTTTAAAAAATAAAATCACTGACATTTTGAAAAACTTTAAACTTTCATTTCTTCCAAAGAACTTCAACCCCTAAATTTCTCCTCTATTGTCAACGAACTACACGTCATTGTTGTCGTAACACTGAGTTCTCTTTCTCTCGCCGGGCGAGTTGCAAGTCTAAATTCGTCGTTCGATTTAAAATTTAACGTTTGACGTTCGTGGTTCGATTGGTCACTCCTTAACAAATTTTCGATGACATAAGAGTGGGGATAACAGTCGTGTGGGTCCTTCGGTAAAAATGGTGGACGGCAGTGGTTGAATCGGCGATTAGAGAGAGTGGTTTAGTGAGGTTTTCGGGGATTTTGGGTTTTTTTTAGTATTTTAAAAATTTTAGATGGATTTTATAAAAATTAAAGATTGTATGTTTTTTAAAAAAATTAAAAAAAAATAAAAATATCATATGTGTCACGTTTTGATTAAATGACCAACCTTTTTAATAATTTTCATAAAATCCTTAAAATAATAACAAAATAAAATATTAAATGCCTATTTCAAATAAAAATACCTTAAACATTATTATAATAAAAATATATAATTTAGACACTTATTCTAAAATTTAACCTTTATAATAAGGGAATATATTTGAGATTGAAATGAATAATTTTTTTATTTATTGGGGCAGCCTCCACAATTTATACTTTTACTTAAAAGTAAATCTTCATTTATTTCTTGTCTAAATATTGACAATGGCTGCACTCAATAGAAGATATCTAATCCCGAACCTTTTTCCTTTGTTTTACAGCTTGCACCACTAAAACCCACAAATTTTCATGATTATGGAGGGATGGATTAGTAGGAACCAACAAAAGTCTGAAAACGACGTGTCTAAATCATTTATTTAAATATGATTAATACATATTAGAAATTACGGTGTTAGAAGGATAGCTTGAGCCTCTTAGAGGTTAGATACGACTTATATTCCATTTCTGAGTCACTTTGCCCACATGCATACAAAGGTTTGAACCAGAAAAAATAATCTTAGAAGAAAGATATTTTACATCCTTTAAAATTTTGAAATTTACCTATTATTAAAAATAATTAAAAATATTTTTATTAAAATTTTATTTTTGTTCTATATAATTTTATAAGTTCATATTCTAATATAAAGCAATGTAGTCTTTTCTGATAATCAGTTCATCAACAAAACTAACATATAGTCCGCCCTGTAATTTTATAAATTCATCCCAAATTAAGCAGGATTGAATTTACCAAATACAACATCTTGGATCATCTACAAAACTAACAAGTTTACTAAAACGACGATGGTAACATATATAAAAATAATAATTTTAAAAAATGTAAAATATCTCTAACACTATAAATAAAATTTTATTTATGCTGATTTTCTTTAGAAGGCTTAAATAAAAAATAAACGTCTAAACTATACCTCTTTTGAATTTTAAGTGCTTAAAATATTTTTTTTGTTAAAAATAGGTACCTAAAGTTTACACCATTACAATTTTAGGTATCTGGTAGTTAACAATCGTTAAAAAAATATCTGTTAACCAATCAATGATTGACACGTGACAATAATTTGAATTTTTTAAATTTTTTTGAAGAAAAAAACCAATTTTTGATATATTTCAGATAATGCTAAAATTCTTCATTTTTTACAAAACAATCCTCAAATTCCTAAAATTTTTCAAACCCAAATCACCGTCGTTCCCACCACTGGTCGTTGCTCCTAAGCACACCCCTTTGGTCTCGTTCGACGTTCGGTTGGCACGTCGTTCGTCGTTTCTGGCGACGTCGTGTTGGAGGAAATGACCAGCTAGGTCCAACGACCGAAGCGATATACTGAGGGGTGACGATCGGCAGAGGAAGCGGTGGCGATTAGGGGGCTTGGGTTTGGGAAATTTTAGGGATTTAAGGATTGTGTTGGTAAAAATTGAAGAATTTCAGGATTTTCTGAAAATTTAAAATTTTTGTATAAAAATTGTTTTAAATTTTTAATTTTGATAAAAAAAATAAACATGCCACGTGTCATGTTTTGATTGGTTAACGGTTTTTTAACGGTAGTTAACTACCATGCCTCTAAAATTATATCAGTATAAACTTTAGGCACCTAAAGTTCAAAAGAAGTATAATTTAGGCACTTATTTTTCATTTATGCCTTTTTAGAATTTTAATTTAACAAACCACCAAATTACTGTTTCAAATAGTAATAATATGATGTATACATATTTTTTAATAGAATCCACTAATTTTATTAAAAGAGAAAATACTCAAAATTACAATTACTGTAACACCCCAATGTTGGGGCTAGACGTTGCAGATGCGGATTTTGATATTTGATGAGTAAGTTTCGCTTTTGGGGTTAGACTAGGGAAAACCTTCTTAAGGTATTCCTAAAATGTTGGGGTTAATTTCTAAAATTAATTTTTATATTGTGTAAGAGGTTGGTGAAAACAATTTTGGAAAATCATTTCAAAAAGGTTAAGATTTCGGTCTAGTGACCAAATCACAAGTTTTTAAAAGTTGGTTTCCATTTTGCAAAATCAGCCAAACTTGTGGTTTTAGTTTTTACTTAAACCCAAATTTATTTTAAAAGGGTTTTATAATAAAAAGAAAGGCTTTTGAATCAGCCTCCTCTTCCATTTCACGTTAACTTTTAAAAACCAAACCACCATTGAAGTATTTTCAATCCAAGGGATTACCCATCAAAGTTTTGGGAGGTAAACTTGATTTCATCTTGTTTTTCCTTAATTAAACTTGTTATTATTAGTTTCATATCAATATCAAATGATTCACCTCTTTCGTTTTAAATGTTCAAGTTTGAAATAAAATGGGTTTTAGAAGATTTTCGTTCAAATGCCTTAGGCTGGGTTTTAGAGTGTTTTTAAATGGTGTTTTGGTGTTTAAATGATGTTCATATGAAGGAAGGATCAAAAGGTTGATTGAAAAGCAATGATATCCAACAATTTCGCATGCTCACTCAGAAAGAGTGTGTAGAACCAGAATCAACCAAGGAAAGCAATGACATAGACTGTAACATGAAATTACCTGCAATAACATTTGTGTCGTTCCCGACCTCTCTCTGTACATACACCCTAGCTGGTCCAGCGCCATCTGGCTGGACTGCAACAACATGAGCTACGTTCCTCGGAGCCTTAGTCCTCGGCTGGAAGTTACCTCAACTGCGCCCATGGCCCCTCTGATGATCAACTGCTCTAACCAGCTGAGGAAGGTTACGCCTCAAATGATCGCGAGATCCACAATTCTAGCATGTACCAGGCACACCCCAACACTCACCCGTATGATGCATCCCGCATCTAGCACATTTAGAGCACGAGCAACAACTCCTTGGCCCTGATGGTCACGACCTGGGTTACCACCCCCACGCCTATGATCATAGTGATGCCTATTATCCTTGTGCCTCTTGGCATCACCTCTGTCCCACTGGTTGTGCCTCTTGGCATCACCTCTGTCCCACTGGTTGTGCCTCTTCCCTAAGCTAGAACCACTAGCACGAGAAGATAAACCCAAGTTTTGCTCGATGCCTTTGGCCCAGCTGACCAAAACATCAAAATCCACGTAGTCGGAAGCTAACATGTAAGTCTTCACATCCTTTACCAAGGTATAATGAAAGCGCTCACATCTTTTCTTCTCATTAGGCACTAACTTAGGGGCATACTGACTCAGCCGTACAAATTGTATCTCATAATCATATAAATACATATTGCCCTAAAGGAGAGCCATAAACTGCCTCTTCTTCTCATCCAAGAATCGCAGACCCAAATATTTCTTACGAAAAGTAGATCTGAAGAACTCCCAAGTGATCTCACCCTCAGGCATACCAGATGTAGTCGTAGTCCACTAGACATATGCATCTCCATGAAGCATAGAAACGATAAACCAAGTTTCTTAGCGTCTGAACACTCCATCTGACCTAATATACGTGTGGTACTCTCTAGCCATGCCTCTGACCGCTCAGGCGACAATTAACAAAATTTAACTCCGCCCAGACTACAGAGACTCTCTAGGGGAAAACCAGTCCCCGCACCCTGAGGTGGTGCAACAACTCGCATACCGGTCACAGCTGCCTGAAAGGCACCGGTAATGGTCTGAACCAACTGAGCTAAATCAATCCTGGCATGACCCTGACCAACTGGTGGTACTACACCCTCAACTCTGGCCTCGCCTACTCCAAACAGAGGTGAGGGCAACTTCTCCTCAATAACTGGCTCCTCAGCATGAGCCTCAACAGCCTGAGCTGCAGCTTGTGGTTCCTGACGAACCACTCTAGGCCTGCCTCAGGGTCTCGCCATAGCAACAGACAAAGCAATCTAACAAGCACAACAACAATAACACACAAAGGTTTGGGTCAGGAAAGCAAGGGTCCAAATTATTCAAGTACTTATCCAAAACCATTTTCTTACAATAATACCTAGCAATGGGTTGCCTAAAAAACTTCTAACCAACAACACAATAACATGTCATGGTATCAACCAATCACGACAAAACATCCACCGCACAAGGAAACCAACGGATAAATCACCAAACAATTAAGCAAACACTTCAACTTACTTCACTTACCTTCCCGAGAGATGCATAACCTGGGCTCTGATACCAACGAATGTAAGCATCTCGGCCCGGCCTAGCCACCAGACTGACCCAAGGTGGTCACACGGGACTAACCGAAGAAGAACCCAAAGATTCCTCTTCGATTAGCAACCCAAAAAGAGGAACAAGGATTTAATTTTATCTTTTCTATATGCTTAGTTATATCTTAGATGAGGAACACACGTAGCAGATAAAATCACGAAGAAACAAACCTCGAACCGAAAAACAAGCATACAAGGATCAAAATGTAAATCTAGCATATACAGGGACCTAATATGAAAATTAAGGTTACAACCTTGTGATTAGGCCCATTTCATGTTTACATGATGAAATGCAACTCAAAACAACATCCCGAACACACCCTAATGGTAACACATCAATCGGGGACCAAAACGCAAGAAAAACAAACTTAAGAGATGCCTTTAACTGAAAATAATGACCACCGTTTCGAAACCAAAAAGCTTGTTTTGGAATGGGTCTTCACCAGGATTTTCTAGTAAGAAAACGTTTCGGAACAAGGAAGCTCGTTCCACAACGCCAAAGCAAAAATGCAAGGGCGTTCCGAAATGCTGGTGCCCGTTTCAAAACACATACCGCATGCTAGTTCAAAAACACGTTTGAACAATGAACTTAAAGTTGGATTCTAATGAACCCAAATTTAAAAAAAATTCCCTAAAGTCTCTTGCATTTGAGTCCAACTTTGGGGTTGGTCCAAAGTCTCCCTCAACTGATTCCGACTTTGGGGAAAAAATTCCCTAAAGTCTCTTGCATTTGAGTTCAACTTTAGGGTAAAGTCGATCCCATTTAGATCCGACTTCAGGGAATTTCATGTCACATCCCATGCATTCATGAGAATCTCTGTCATGCACAACCATGAAAATATTGGACGAGAAACGAAAATTGAGAAAGAAAAAATGCAGGCTTTTAATGGTGATGGGTTTAGAGTATTTTAAAATGTATATGGGTAGATGTTAAATATTTATAGTTGTTAGTATGGCAGAGATAGAGGTAGTATAAGGGATAAAAAATTATTTTTTTGTTAAATAATTAAGTTAATGTTAGAAGGAATGAAGTTAAGATTGAAGAAGTAGAAGAAGAAGATAAAGAAAATAGTGGATAAAAGATTGTAAGTAGATTTGAATCTTTTTTAGAGTTTTGTTTTTTTAATTTGGTAATTTTAGTTTGTTATTTTGTAACTAGTGTTGCGTGTAAAAGTGTCTATCGCAATGAGTGCAAGTGTACACGTCGCAAGTAATAAAGTGATACTAGAGTATCGAATATCGTCTCCACAGGGACTGAGCTAACCATTTCCTTCGCTATATGCACAAGGGGAAAAGAAAATAGATTAAATAATTGATTAAGGTTGTCACGAAAATAATCAAGTAAAAGAGAAAAAATCAGAATTATAAAACAGGCAGGAATTGAATTGCTCCGTAGTGCAGGTATTGCACTGTTCAAGGACTTCTGTTATGTGTCTGGCTCTTGTCACGGCAACACCTGTCGTGGCAGCGGTCTGTTGCTGTCACGGCAGCGATAAGCAACTTAGTTTCTTCAAGTTCGGCAAGAATCCCTGGATTGACTTGTCCTATCCCTAGGTCCAAGTTCTGTCGATGAACACGTCTTTGATGATACCTCCCGGCGTGAATCGAAGTATGAACACCGATGTTTATGAATTCTTCCTTAGCCGCTTAACCTCGTCCTATCCCTAGGTCCGAGATAGTTCAACCATAAATTGGAGAACCCGCACTTACTCCTTTCGTATACTTAACTCTCCTGATATTAAGTAAATGACTAATCTCACAATGCTCTCCCGATACTCTTGCAAGATGTTGAAAACCAGAATAAGCAAGCTTGAAGTTTTATTTCATTGAACAGAAAAATCCTAAGAACAGAACAACCCTTACAACTACTTTACAATATCAACCCTTTGCCCTAGGGGAGGTTTAGAACATGGTGAAGAAAGAGAAACGACTAGGGTTTTTAGATGAAAGGTATGGAATGTGATGGTGTTTCTCTAGGTCGAATTACAAGCATATATATAGGCCTTGGGTACAAGTTTTCTTAATGGCCAAGAATACTAGTTCGAATTAAAGTACAATTCATTAAAGACTAAATCTCTGAATAAACGTCCTTTAGTTCGCCCTATCTTCTTGCTTTGACTTTCTCCTCAAACTTTGGGCAAGGCCTTTCTTGTGCTTCTGGGCTCCAAAAATTATGCAAGTGGTCTCTAAAAATTAGGGTTGAAATTCTCTATCAGTCGAACTCCACTTCGCATTTTCCATCTATTCTTCTTCATTTTCGCCACCTCTATCACGACATATGTCACGACAACTGTCACGACATCTGTCACAGCATCTGTCACAGCATCTGTCACAGCATCTGTCACAGCATCTGTCACGACAATGATGTATGAGGCAGTTTTCTTCAGTCCAGCTCTTTTGTTCCTCTCCTGCCCTGGATACTGCCACGATAGTTATCTTTTATTCCTCTGCTGCCCTGGATTCTGCCACGACAATTATCTTTTGTTCCTCTGCTGCCCTAGATGCTGCCACGACAGATACCTTATGTTCCTCTACTGCCCTGGATTCTGCCACGACAGTTATCTTCTGTTCCTTTGCTGCCCTGGATGCTGCCACGATAGATACCTGCAAAAGTGACCAATTTTAGCAGCATCTGTGCAGTTTTATCTAAATGTGATGTAAATGCAAAAACTAGCCTAAAATGCAATTAAACGTGCTTGAGTGCAGCAAAAATAAGGATAAATGAGGGGTAAAATATAGGACTTTTAGGCACTCAACACACCCCAAACTCGAATCCTTGCTTGTCCTCAAGCAAATGCAACCTAACTAACATGCATGCATACATATGTATATATATATATATATATATATTTTTTTTAGTTTTTTTTCTTGGCTTAAGTCAATGAACAATCCTTACACACAACACCATCCCTATCATGTTTAGCACCTGTTCAAATATTTAAGGATCTACTTAGAGCAAAAATATAATTCTCGTGCAAGTGTGTTCTTTTATTGTGAACATACATGAATATAGATTTCCCTAGCAACTAGAATATTATACTTAGCTTGTTTAGAGTTTTCCTTCGAGACTTAATTCTTCTTTTTTTTACTAGAGTCAGTATCGGGCACCTCTAGTTGTTTTCCTTCTTTTTTTGAATTTTTCTCTTTTCTACTAGTGCCAGTATTTCAGGCACCTCTAGTTAACTATCTAGAGCCGGTGATAGGCACCTCTAGAAGTTTTTCTCTGGTTATTTTCCTAGAGCCAGTGATAGGCACCTCTAGGTTTCTCGAGTTTCTAGTCTCTTTCTACTCTGAGTTCTAAGTTTTCTATTCTAAGTATGCTAGAGAAAGTCTGTTATCAAGTAAGTCACAAAGTGTTTCAGTTTTTCAGAACTATACTAAGGCTCTACTTACTTCCTAAAATATTTTTAAGGGGCTGTCACGACAGAGATGGCAGCAGCAGATAATAAAAGTTCAATAAATTAAGCCAATTTTTTTTGCATAAAAATTAAACGCGACACAATTAAAACTAAATGCATTATTATATTAATAATTAGGAGGACTGCCTACCCCCAAACTCAAGGGTTGCATTGTCCTCAATGATGACACAAGACACAAAAATGAAAAACAGAAAATAAAAATGACAGAAAAGTGAAACATCACAAAAAGATAATATATACAGCAGGCGACAAAGAACAAGAAAAAGAAAACTTAAGTTGTTCCGCTGTCGTCGCTGCTACTGGAGCTTTGGATGAGGAGTTGTCGGCGATCAGTCTCCTTGAACTTTGTCGGAGGAGCTGTGGGTGCTGCCCTGGGAGTTGGAGATGCGGAGGCTGCCTTCTTCCTTGCGTCACTATCTTCACTGCTGTTGGCGGCAGTCACTTTGGAATTCTTCTTAGGGAGTATGAGTGCTGCCGCGACAGGGTTGTAGGCATACCTTCCTCGGGTTTCTTGTATCGTCATTGCAAGGGTTCTCTCTGTTTACCTAATAACACAAATAAACTAAAAACTAATATCAAATTTCTAATTCCTAAAACAATAAAGATAACATAAGATAAAAAGAAAATACAATAAAATAAATTAAGTTAAATTAGGAGTGCCTTGAGGGGCATCTCCTAAAGTAACTGCTCCTTGTTCTATTGATGCTTGAGGGGTCGTTTTCGGTACTTCTTGAAGTCCATCCGTATCCTCCATCTGGTGATTATTCTTATGGTAGGGGCTCCTTTCTTTCTCTTTCCTTTGTAGTCCATGAAGTCCTCCATTTTTGGTAAAGTTTATGAGGGCATAAATATATGATTAGTAAAAATTAAATTGATATTCGACCACAAAATTACCTTGTTTTCGTTGAATGTTGTTGTGGTGGAATGTAGCCCTTGCTGTCGTGCATGCTGCTGCGGCAGCCAGTTATTTTGACAGTCCGTTGTCAGGTTACTTTGCAGGTCAATGGGACATTGGTAAGTGCCATCACTCTCTATATCAAATTCTGTTGGCCACTCGTATATCTCCATCAGTAGAGACTTCGATGATTCTGAGTCCATCGGCGTTGGTTCCTCTAATACCTGCAATGAAATTGGTGAGTTTTTAAAGAATTCAACATGTTCGTTTATTCCCTGCTCATATTCCATTGACGAGGCATTGTCATTGGGTAGCTCTTCTAGGTGGTTGTACGAGTGCCATGACAGGGAAGGATGTGTGCAATCTTGGTCGGGCATAATCGAGGTAGTGGTTTGAAAGTTTGCCTCAGATATAGTTGCCGCAGTGACATTCTCTTGAATTTCACTTAGCGTTGTTGTGGTGTTGCTCCATTCCAGCTCCTCGATCATTGCAATGACAAGTTGGTTCTCAGACTCATCATGTGTTGGGTATTCCTTCACATGGGCATCCTCGTCATCTTGCCTCAGGATTTCAGGTTCATCCGTGGCATGAATGAGGATCGGTCTGCTCAAGAGTGCATCCATCTTGGCGATACTTGCGTTCGTAGAAGCCGACACTTTTTGCATGAGTGCCACGAAGGCTTGGAGTGTACCTTCTAAGGATTTTGACTGCTCTTGAGGATGATGACATTTCCAGGGCATGTCGGGTTCTGCACCAAAACTATTATGGTAAAAAAATTTTGCGGGTTTTGATCGTACCATAAAATTTTTTGATGCTGCGACATTGGCATCTGTTGTTCCTGTTGCTGTTGTGGTGGCATATATTGTTCTTATTGGTTCCATTTTGGTTGTCCATATATTCACCGAAAAGATGGGGACAACTTTCTGATGCATGATTACCTTTATGGTAATTGCAAGAACTTTCCCACATCAGTTCTCGAATGGTTTTTCCTAGCATGTTGATGCTCCTTAGACCTGTATTTCACCTGAGTTTTTGATAAAAATAGAAAAAGAAAAAGAAAAAGAAAAAGAAAAAATAAAAAGAAAAATAAAAATAAAGAGAAAAAGAAAAAGAAAAAGAAAAAGAAAAAGAAAAAGAAAAAGAAAAAGAAAAGTGTAGAAGCTAGGGTAAGAGTGTGTTGCCAGTCCCCGACAACGGCGCCAAAAACTTGTTACGTGTAAAAGAGTCTATCGCAATGAGAGCAAGTGTACACGTCGCAAGTAATAAAGTGATACTAGAGTATCAGATATCGTCTCCACAGGGACTGGGCTAACCCTTTCCTTCGCTATCTGCACAAGGGGAAAAGAAAAGAGATTAAATAATTGATTAAGGTTGTCACAAAAATAATCAAGTAAAAGAGAAAAAATCAGAATTATAAAACATGCAGGAATTGAATTGCTCCGTAGTGCAGGTATTGCACTGTTCAAGGACTTTTGTTCTGTGTCTGGCTCTTGTCACGGCAGCACCTGTCGTGGCAGCGGTCTGTTGCAGTAGGGGAGGTTTAGAACATGGTGAGAAAGAGAAACAGCTAGGGTTTTTAGATGAGAGGTATAGAATGTGATGGTGTTTCTCTAGGTCGAATTACAAGCATATATATAGGCCTTGGGTACAAGTTTTCTTAATGGCCAAGAATACTAGTTCGAATTAAAGTACAATTCATTAAAGACTAAATCTCTAAATAAACGTCCTTTAGTTCGCCATATCTTCTTGCTTTGACTTTCTCCTCAAACTTTGAGCAAGGCCTTTCTTGTGCTTCTAGGCTCCAAAAATTATGCAAGTGGTCTCTAAAAATTAGGCTTGAAATCCTCTATCAGTCGAACTCCACTTCGCATTTTCCATGTCTTCTTCTTCACTGTCCCCACCTCTGTCACGACATATGTCACGACAGTTATCACAGCATCTGTCACGACATCTGTCACGGCATCTGCCACGACATCTGTCACGGCATCTATCACGGAAATGATGTATGAGGAAATTTTCTTCAGTACAGTTATCTTTTGTTCCTCTGCTGCCCTGGATGCTGCCACGACAGATACCTTCTGTTCCTCTGTTGCCTTGGATTCTGCCACGACAATTATCTTCTGTTCCTCTACTACCCTGGATGCTGCCACGACAAATACCTGCAAAAGTGACCAATTTTAGCAGCATCTGTGCAATTTTTATCTAAATGCGATGTAAATGCAAAAACTAGCCCACGTGCTTGAGTGCATCAAAAATAAGGATAAATGAGGGGTAAAATATAGGACTTTTAAGCACTCAACAACTAGATTCGATTTTTTTAGTTTGGTACTTTTTTCAGTTTGATAATTTTATTTTGTTATTTTGTATGTTTCACATATTTTTATTCTTTTCATGTAGTTTATAGTTTGAGTTTGTTCGAATTTGGATATTTTTAAAGTTGATTTGTAAAGTTGATTTACTATGTTAGAAAAAAATTATTATGTTAATTTTTGATAGGATAAGTATATTATTAGGAAATATATTCGAACTATATATTTTAGAAAATTAATATAGTATATTTATTAAAAGATATATATTCAAAAAAACTCATCCATGATGTTAGTAATCAAAGTTATTTTTTTAATTTTATTATGAGCATTTTGATTTAGTATGTTTTATTTCGATCATGCGGAGAAAATGAGCAACAACAAATTTATGGCGATTGTTCATTACAATGTACAAATGGTGAAAATTGATGTCGGGGTTGTATTTGATTCTGAAAGCAGTACGAAGATGAGATTCGAGAAGGAAATCATGCTTCGAGAAATGAAGGAGAAAATATCACAGAAATTTAGGAAAGAGATTCATGGTTTACATTACCGATGGATGGCATGTGACAATCCGGTCAAATATTGTGCAATCACTCTCCAAGATGATGACGATGTTGCAATGATGATCGCAGAGCATGATTCTATGGGAATTCGATATATCGAGTTGTTTGTCGAGGTGCGTGATGCTCTCAACCCATCTAATAACATAGTTGGAGAATCAACTCAAATGAATTTTGGTGATGAGATCGATATATTTGGAGGCAGTTATGTTGCAATGTTGACAAGTGGGACATCAAATGCTTTTCATCAAGCCAGGCCTTCAACATATGCTTCATCACACGGGCCAAGTGTTGATCCTACTGTTGAAGCTGATGTGGAACACTTACGAGGTCGATGGGGAGAATCACTTGACGATTCAAGTGAAAATGAAGATTAGAACCACGTAGACTACGTTGTCGCAGAATCCAGCCAGAGGACTTTCTTTGCCAAATGTGTGAAATACGAACAAGAATGCAATTGGAAGATCCGAGTGACGAAGCGGCAGAGGTCAAATCGTTGGGAGGTCACAAAATATAATGATGTTCACACATGCTTACGAACTTCCATCGACCAGGACCACCGAAAATTGGACTCCAACGTAATAAGCCATCACGTAATGAAGTTGATTGAAGCAAATCCATGGGTTCCAGTTTCAACGATTCAGGCAAGCATTACACATCAATTTGAATACATAATATAATACAAGAAGGCGTGGCGTGCAAGGGATAAGGCAATGGACTTGGTGTACGGTGATTACGATAAGTCGCACAACGAACTACTAGTTTTATTACTAGCACTGCCACATTTTATCATGGGCACCATAGTGAGGCATAAAACCAAGGATGCGTACGACCGAGAAGGCCAAATTGTTGAAGGCCGTAAAGTTTTTCATCTACTTTTCTAGGCGTTCAAGCCTGGCATCGAAGGCTTTTCCTATTGTAAATGTATGATCCAAGTCGATGGCACATGGTTGTACGAGAGTTAGGCAAACTAAATCGAGAGGGAAAGATGGGCTCAATCATATGACGAAGGTGGTAGACGATATGGGCAAATGACTACCAACCTTGTGGAGTGCATAAATGTAGTACTAAAAGGATCACGTCATCTCCCAATAGCAAGCCTTGTGAAAGAGACGTACTATAGGTTGGCGAAAGTTTGGGTAGTTAAAGGGAAGGAAATTGAGGCCTTATTAAATAGGGGGCAAAGTTGGGCTCCCAATCTTGTGACGAAAATGAAAGAGAACATGACGAAAGCAACGTTGCTAAAGGTTCACAGCTTCGACCGAACTAATCAGACATTTGATGTTCTTGGTGTCAGACGCAACAACGAAGCAACGTACTCAAATGTATTTCGAGTCGATTTTAAACATAGTTGGTGTGATTGTGCAACATTCCAAGCATGATGATATCCATGTATTCATGCAGTTGCAGCGTGTATGCATGTAAGGGTTGACCCATGCACTTTTGTTGATGAATGCTTCGATATCCACAGAATGGTCAATATTTACAGAAGTGAGTTCCCACCGATTGCAAATTCAATTTATTGGCCGTCGGTAGAGCATGAAAAATGGTTACTGGATCCTACATTCCGTAGATCTCTAAATGACGACCTAGATCGACTCGTATCTATACCAGTATGGATCTTTATGATAAAGAGAAGGGACAACGAAAGAGATGTACCATATGTAGGGCCGAAGGACATTCCAGATCAAACTATCCAAATGAACCAATATTCGTGTCAATGCCTATGTGATTTTCAATGTTTGTATTTGAAAATATTATGTTATGTTATGTGATGTTGTGAAAAAAATTCAATTTAATAACTTAATTTGAATTGTTCATATTTGAAAATATTGAAGTTTGTTTGGACTTTAAATTATTTTTGAAAGCTCTAATATAATCGATTAAGTCAAAAAACATTTTTCTTTTAAATTGTTATATCAACAATTGCTAAATTCGGATTATTTAGTTCTCGATCTTATATTGTACTAGTTAAATTGGGTAATCGATTGACTATAATAAAAATGAAGGATAAAAGAAATTAAACAACTTTCTTTCTTGGTCCTCTAATTTGCTTGCAATGTTAGATACAAAATAAAATAAAAAATTTATTCAAACATTGCATTTTAACATCGTCCAATTATTAACTACTTGAAATAAAAAGCTAATCGTGCTTATGTCCACCGGTACCACACCCTGGTGGATGACGAGACCGATCGGGATTGCGTCGACGACGGGGCTAAAGTTGCTGCTCTTCATCTCCATCATCATCGTTCTCATTCTCGGTTCCAATTGGCCCACTTGTGAAGAACAATGATTGCAATGGTGTTTGCTGAACATAGGGGGTCTCAAAATTGGGTTGATACGGATACAGAGGGGTCGATTCTTGAGGAACACTCGACAAGGTAGTCATTATCGGCGAAAATGCAGCGGATGGGTTGGCCGCAAGAGGCGTAAAAAATCCATTTTCTCGCCCAAGTTCGAGTAATCGGGTGTCTATGGCGAAATGAACTCCAGTATGTATAAATTAGGATCATCAAACCCTACATTACCTGAAGACCTCTCTCCTACATTACCTGAATAGCTTGAGCACACTGGTGGTTATACAAATGTAGCAGGCTGAAAATACCCTATATTATCCGAGGATCTCGGGGCCACTTCCGGTTGTACACAAGTAGGAGCTGATTCTTTTTCCCATATATCCATTGGTGTTACTCTGCTCATATCTGGCTCCCATGTTGTTGGCCAACCCGTAGGGTCTCTACTACCAATATGTTGCCCCTGTGATGAGCTCCCTGCAGCCTTCGATGATTTACTTTCGCATCTATATTTTTTCTGGAACCTTTTGCATTCCTCTCGTTCAAGTTGATCTGTTAAGTACGACATTCTATGACTATGATAATAGATCATGTACTCTGAACTCTCGAAATCAAAATCGACAGCTTCCATTGGATGGAGTTCCGGTACCGATGAGCCTCTGTTGTTCTACAAAGCAATATAGTCGTTATGTTCGACTTCCCAATCCGTATCTGGCTTGCCACGTCCATCATATGCATGAAGATGGTAACGGTCACATGGAATGCGCAGAATAGGATGATGGAAGCCAAATTGCCTCAACACTCTATCTGCAAAGTGGAACTCGACAGTAGAGAAATTGATCAACAATGTAACACTACATCATGAAAGTGAATCTTTCATCAAATATTCCGATACAAATATATGTTCATCTTCGTAGGCCTTCCAAATAATCTGTAAAAAAAATAAAGGTTTAAAATAATACATCTAACTAACTAAGATGTGAAAACACATTTAACGTCAAAAATTACTTTCCATTCATATATCTGCTCTTGACAATAAGAATCAATAAGAGATCTGTAAACTCTGACGTTGTTGTGCGCCAACCCCATCTCATGCTTCTCCTTACACCATCTGCATACAAATCACAATATATTTAAATAACAAGTTAATTTAATTAATTTAAAGATTCAACTAAGAATAAGGATATATATTTACCTTGCAACGAGAGAAAACTGCACATGTGTTTGAGTAAGTGGTGTAAAAAAGGGAAGTCATTGCCAAGCCCACACTTGCAACAATAACATGCAACCACCAATACCGCCTACCCTTTTACCCTTTTGTAGTAAAGCGCCTTTACACAACTCGCGATACAAGCACGCTAATGTAGTTGATCCCCAACTATATTGGCAACCAGGTTCCCAAGGAGTATCCAAAAAACGAAGATACCTTACACTGGCCATATTGCCAGATTTATCCAGCATTAGTATACCTTCAATCATCTATAAGATATATGCTCGACTGGTCATATAAATTTCATCAACTGTATTATACTCAGCGAGTTGAAATTCTCTCTCTAGCCAACTCATTTTCACACGAGACCCTCTCACGTTACTTCCATAGGGTTTCTTCCCAAGGTACCTTTGACAAATTTCAGCCGTTGAGCCTTTGGTACGCTCGACCACTGGCTTCCTGTTTACTAGGACCCCAATAAGATAAACCACGTCCTCGTGGGTGATCGTGCATACTCCGCAAGGCATATGGAAGGTATGCATTTCAGGTCTCCAACGCTTAATTAGAGCGGTAATCAATTCGAACACTAACTTGTACTCACGGAGGAACGTGGCATGATAAAATCCTGCCATATATAAAAAAATCTCGATTCTGTGGTCTAGGGGTTTGTCTACCATGCACAAATGATGTTTAAATGTTTCCTCTGCATCATGTAAATAACACATTATTTAAACATAATTATTAACAAAAAACACAGAAGTGACCTATTTCGTATGAAATAATTTTTAAAAAATTATACCATCTCATCAACTCTAAGGCTAGTATTGTGTCGATTCTGTAAATGCAACAATAGAGCTTCCTCAGCCATCCTACATGACAAATAAGAAAATATTAGTAAACCGAGACTAAATCTACCACGTTAAAAAATAACAATTATAATAAAATAAAATATCTCAGATAATCTTACTTTAAACTACCATATTTAAGGGAAAGTATTTCAATACTTGAAATTTAATTACGTATTTGCTTATTTTCTATTAAATCATTAACGTCGTCGTTTTTATTCAACCACCTATAAATAAATCTAAATAAATCAACGAACTTAAATAAAATAATAAAATACAAATCAAATCAACTTACTATATTTTCTTCTCAAATATCTTTTTTAGCCATAAATTAAAATAAACGTTTTTTTCTCTTATATTCAAATTTTTTTTACATATTCTCAAAATCTTTCCACCTATTCAATACAAAATATTTAAACTATCTCTCCAAATAACATCGAAAATTCAAACATCAAATAAAATTAAAATATAACGAACTTAAATTAAACAATAAAATATTAATTTACTTACTATATTTTCTTCTCAAATCTCCACCTATTTAACAGAAAATTTTCAAACTATATTCTTTCCATAACATAAAAAAATAAAACATCAAAATAAAAATGTAAAAATTATTGAACAATAAAATAATACAACAAAGTATTTCTTAAATTCCACCTATTCAACGTAAAATATTCAAACAACAACTTCAAAATTAATCAAACAAATAACTTAACCTACTATATTCTCGAAGTTCCTTCTTCTCTTCTTTATGTAAATCTTCCATTCAACCACATATTTAACACAAAAAATCACAAATTTTAACTTCAAAACACAAAAATTTAATTTTCATAATTACTATAAAATAAAATATACCAAAATAAATAAATTAAAAAAATACTACTTACTATAATTATTCAAAATAATAATGATAAATTACAAAAATAAAATACTTACTCTAATATAATTATCCAATTCTCAAAATCTTCATCTTCTTCTTCAAAATATTTTCTATCCCTTTACACTATCTACCATCAACCCACCCCTATTTAACCTCACAAAAATTAAATCTCAACCACTCATACCACCTACCCAATTAAATATCACCATTCATCCAACCAATACCAATTACACCCAATTTACTTTCTCAATTTCCGTTCCCTTTCAGATTGTCTTGCATGTGTGCATGCTTGCATGCTGCCACCTGACATGGCAGGCCCTAAAGTCGGACTCAAATGCAAGAAATTTTAGGGAATTTTTTTCTCTAAACTCGGATTCAATTGAGGGAGACTTTAGACCAACCCCAAAGTCGGACTCAAATGCAAGAGGCTTTAGGATTTTTTTTTAATAATTCGGGCTTATCATAATCTGACTTTAGGTCCACTGTTCAAATAACAATATTTCTAAAAATAATATGCTCACAGCAATAGTTTAGGAGAAAAAAATCCCACCACAATATTTCTGTAAATCTTCAATACATCTCTAACATGGATATAATAATTGAAAATATATAACATAATAAAATCCTAAGATAATAAAAAAATATAGCAACTGAAACGACAAGTTATTAACTTGATATCTGAATGTTGTCAATAAATTTCATATCATCATCAATATTTTTTAATTTTAATTTAAATTGATGTTTTAATTTTAAAAAATAATTATTGTATTGACAAAAAAATAGCTTATAATATATGCCTATATATACATAGGTATAATATTCAAATAATAGCAATGAAAATATTTAAACTTAACCACTATAAAGTTAATTTCATTTTAATAATTCCTTTTAATTTTCTATCTAAATTGGAAAGTAGAAAATTAGACGGAAACAATAGTTCATGTAAAAAGTGGAGTAAAAAGTTAGGTATGAAAACGATTACAAGCAAGAAGAACATACCGTAAAAGGATTAGTTACTGGACTAGTTTTAGTAGACACCTTAAGAAATAAAAAAAATAAGAGAATTATTCAACACATATTTCTTGTTTTAGGGTTTGATAATTAATGTCTAGTTTATATAATTTTAATTTATAATTTAAGTTTTAGAGTAAGAATTTAGATTGTATAATTTTTATAGAGTAAATGTGTTCGTTATATTTGGTGAGATATAAAAGAAGAAACAAAAGCATTCAAAATTAAATTTGTGGAGTTCAAGGCATTTTCAAGTGAAGCGAATATTGATTTAACATTCAAGACACAAAAAAGGGTGGATTGAAAATTTTGGGTCCAATAACCATCGACGACGATGGTTGTCAACATGACTGAGTTCTAGGATTGAGAGAGCTTTTATTAAAAGTATGTGAAAATGGATGAAATAAAAATTCAATGTTAAATTGATATTTTGTCTAAAGTTCAATTAAAAATATGTAACCCTTCATCCCGGCCTAGACAACAGATCGAACTGAACGGGTTACACAGGGAAAATTGAAGCGAAACTCGTTAAGGCCTCACTCCGATTAGCAACACTTTTTTTTCTTAATTTATCTTGTCTAAATGCTTTATTTGAACCTATGTGAGAAAAGCAAACAGTGGAGGAGCAAACACGGTTACGAACCCAAAAAAACAGACAATTAGAGACAACTTTTAGCCATATTACTTCATGTCGTATCGATACGCCTTCAACGGTCAAGCTTCACCAAAGTCAACTTTGAGAGTCCGTATCGATACCCTCCTAGGTAGGTATCGATACGCGCCTAATGGTCAAGTCTCCAAAAGTTAACTCCAGTACCGTATCGGTACACCTATGGCCCGTACCGATACCCCAATTTCTCGTCAAAATCACAGATTTCCAGAGAGCAAAGTGGGTATCGATACGCACCCGCGTATCGGTACGCTAGGCTTAAAATATGTGACCGTATCGATACTGCCCTTGAGCGTATCGATACGCCATGCACAGATTGACATCAGATTTCAATTTTTAGCACAGAAGGACTAACCTAGACATCTTAAGCAAGCATTAGATCAACATCTAATCATGCATACAACCTAAAGCAACCAAGAAATACTCATTTAAAGCAAGTCAACATACAACAAGGCTAAAAATCATCAAGGCAAGATTTCGCAAACAACCAAACATGCTTAACATCCATAAAGAGCTCAAAAGCCACATTAAGGCATGCTTCAACATTCTTAACATAGCAGTAACAATAACAATAGCAAATCATAGGGGTTTGGACACCAACTCCATAACAATAAGTCTAGCATTCCCATTGCCTAAGTATTATTACAACTATGAAAATCATACTTTGAGCTAGCAAAGAACTCCAAGGCTCCTCCCTTGCCTCGCTTTCCTCCCGAAGTCACTAACGATCTGTATTGTTGGAAAAGAGAGCGTAAGCTTAAAAGCTTAGTGAGCGGAGCTCAAAATCGTAACAACAAAAATGTAGTTCAAAACATATATTTAGTTTTAAAGACAAAACCATTTAAGAAGGAAGTACGATAAAACGAAAGCATAGACAAAACATGGTATGCACATGCACAACCATTTCTGGTGGGATTACACATCACTATTCACTACAACTAGCATGTTTTCGGTGGGACTACACATCACCGTATTCATCTACTAGTCACCTCTGGTGGGACTACACATCACCGTATTCAACAACAACTAACCATCACGTGAAATCAATTCCATCAAAATCTAACAACAACAAGCATTCGATTTCTATTTGAAACTAACCAAAACCATCCTCAATCCTACTCTAACCTCAAGTCAGCCATATATCCATCAATTTATCAATCAAACCATGTTCAAACACCACAAAAGCAACAACCTAACACCACTAAAACATTAGGAACCCTTCTCTACCATTTCTAACCCAAATACCCAATAAGTAAAAATTACCCATTCTCCTAAATTCCGGGATTTCATGCTAAACCAAATATCTTGACATCACTTTACACCCAAAATAAGGTTTTCAACTGACCCAAAAGGTTGTTTTCATAACCTTTTCTTAAACCCCTTCAAAATCTAATTTTTACCCAAAAATGGAGAAACTTGAGAAATCTTCAAAACCTTGAAGAGTAGATGCTAAAAACAAGATTGGAAGGAATATAGGAATAAAACCAAGTTGCTTACCTCTTGAAAACTCCAAAAATGGTGAAGCTTGGTGAAAAAAGTGGGTTGTGGCTATGACTTGGGTGTTTTAACGTGAAAAACTTTGGGGAAGAAGAAGAAGAGATGACAAATTTGAAATAATGTATTTTATTTTAACTCAAAACCTATCTCCAAAATCCATTTGACCACATTTTACCAAAAGACCCTTTTTAAATTCTCTTTTTCTCCATAAGTTCTAAAATGGTACTCTCTCCGTCCCACTAAAACTATCACATGTTGACATTTTCTGGTCAAAATTTTTCAACTTTGACTATAATTTATTTAAAAATTTTAATTAATTAAAATTTATAAAAAATATATTTAAAAACTACTTGATTAAAGGTTTTTAAAATATATATTTTAATATTTTTATCAATAATAAATTTTAAATTATAAGAGGTCAAAGTTGAAAAAGTTTGACGCAAAAATTGTCAACATGTGACAGTTTCAGTGGGATATATGGAGTATATTTTAAATTCTCTCCCCAAAATTTAACTTAACCCGAACCGGCTTAACCAACCAGTTATCTTTTGAGCCCAAAACCCGGGCATTACAACTCTCTCCCACTTAAGGAATTTCGTCCTAGAAATTACCTGACGGAAAGAGATACAAAAACTGTTTCTCCATGTCTTCCCACCTCTCCCATGTGGCCTCTTCCACACCTCGGTGTCTCCACAGAACCTTGACTAACTTGATAGACCTCCCACGCAACACTTTACTATATGTTGCAAGAATATCAACCGGCTCTTTATACGACAGATCAGGGTTCAACTCGATCTCTTCCACTAGCATTACATGAGACGGTTCCGGTCTATACTTTCGAAGTATCGAAACGTGGAACACATCATGAATCTTCTCCAACTCGGTCTGCAATCTCAATCTATAAGCCACGAGACCAATCCTCTCAACTACCTCGTATGGACCAATGAATCTCGGACTTAACTTACCCTTCTTTCCAAACCTAATCACCTTCTCCCAAGGTGAGACTTTCAAAAATACTTTGTCGTCCACAACATACTCTATCTCCTTCCTCCTCAAACCGACATATGATTTATGTCTATCTAAAGCCACCTTCAAGCGATCACAAATCAGTTTTACCTTCTCGGTGGCGCCCTTAAGCAAGTTGGGCATAGGTATAAGCTTC
This sequence comes from Hibiscus tridactylites, assembly GCA_958450335.1. Taxonomy (NCBI): domain Eukaryota; kingdom Viridiplantae; phylum Streptophyta; class Magnoliopsida; order Malvales; family Malvaceae; genus Hibiscus; species Hibiscus tridactylites. Next base: position 42,098,968 of record OY288274.1, on the reverse strand, counting down.
TGTCTGGCCTCGGCTCAACAGATAGATGTTTTACATTTCTTTCCATACAGAGCCTCATACAGTGCTATTTAAATACTAGCCTAATAATTGTTATTGTACGCAAACTCTACTAACGGTAGGTTTTTCTCCCAAGAACCCTGAAAGTCGATGATGCAACACCTCAACATGTCCTCTAACACCTGAATCACTCTCTATGATAGACCATCTGACTGTGGGTGATACAAACTACTAAAGTTCAACCAAGTACCCAAGGCACGATGCAAACACTCCCAAAATATAGCTGTAAACCTCAGATCTCTGTCTGACACAATCAACTTCAGTACACCATGCAATCTCACTATCTCGCTGACGTACAAATCGACCAACTTGTCTAAGGTGTAGGTAGTATGAACAAGTATGAAATGAGCATAATTAGTGAATATGTAGACTATCACTCATATTGAATTCTTCTTCGAAGGAGTAAATGGTAAACCCGACACAAAGTCCATGGTAATACGTTCCCACTTCCATTCCGGAATCTTCAACGGCTGTAACAAACTTGAAGGAAACTGATGCTCGACCTTAACTCGCTGACAAACCATACACTTACTCACAAACTCGATCACATCTTTCTTTGACCCAATCCAGTAGTACTCTTCTTTTAACCTACAATACATCTTCGTACTACTCGGATGCATAGCAAAAGAACTGTTATGAGCTTCATTCAAGATAGTGTGTCTCAACTCAGCATCTTCTGGAACAACTACTCTATCCTTGAAGCATAAGATTCCATTCTCAACAAAACAGAAGTCTGTAGGTTTACCCTCGGCTATATCTTACACGTAAGGTGCCAAAGATTCTTCTTGCAATAGTTTCTCCCGAATCAACTGAACTAACGAAGGTTTAATCTGTAGCTCGGCTATCAAACTGCTATCCCGCGACACAATCAATCTCGCAAACATAGCTCGCAACTCAACTACCACTTTTCTACTCAAAGCATCGGCCACTACGTTTGCCTTACCCGAATGGTACTCTATCATAAGTTCATAGTCCTTAAGAAGCTCTAACCACCTAAAATGTCTAAGGTTCAACTCTCTCTGAGTCATCAAGTATTTCAGATTCTTGTGGTCGGTGTAAACTATGCACTTCTCACCATAAAGGTGGTGTCTCCAAATCTTCAAAGCAAACACTACAACATCTAACTCTATGTCATGAGTGGGGTAATTCTTTTCGTGGACCTTCAACTGTCTCGAAGCGTAAGCTACAACCTTACCCTCTTGCATAAGAACACAACCTAAACCTACATACGGTGCATCACTGTAGATCACAAACTCTTTCCCTGGTTCAGGCTAAATCAAAATAGGAGCTTCGGTCAAAGCTTTCTTCAACTTCTCAAACGCTTGTTGCCTTGCATATGTCCACTCATACGATACATTCTTCTGAAGCAATTTAGTCAAAGGTGCCGCAATCTTCGAAAACCCCTCGACAAATCTTCGGTAATACCCCGCCAAGCCTAGGAAACTATGGATTTCGGTCACCGACTTCGGTTGTTTCCATCTCACTATGACTTCTATCTTCTTGGGATCCACACTAATCCCATCGGCTGAGATCACATGACCTAAGAAGACTACCTCCCTAATCTAAAACTCAAATTTACTCAACTTGGCATACAACTGATTTTCAAGCAACATATGTAGAACTAAACGTAAATGCTCATCATGATCTTCTTCGGTTCTAGAGTACACTAAAATATCATCGATGAACACTACTACAAACCTACCCAAAAACTCGTGAAACATTCGGTTCATCATATCCATAAATGCAGCTGGAGCATTAGTCAAACCGAAAGGCATTACCAAGAACTCATAGTGCCCATATCGTGTACGGAAAGCGGTCTTCGGTATGTCTACATCCTTTACCTTCAACTGATAGTAACCCGATCTCAAATTAATCTTCGAAAACATTAAAGCACCTCTCAACTGATCAAGCAAATCATCTATCTGTGGCAAAGGATACTTGTTCTTCACGGTTACCTTGTTCAACTGCCTATAGTCTATGCACATCCTCATACTACCGTCCTTTTTCTTCACAAACAGGACTGAAGCACCCTACGGGGAAATACTAGGCCTAATAAAACCTCTATCTGACAGTTCCTAAAACTGTGTCTTCAACTCTTTCAACTCTTTAAGTGTAATTCTATACGGAGCAATAGGCATGGGTGTAGAATATGAATACGTCTCAATAGAAAACTCAACATCCCTTCTGGAGGCATACCCGACAACTCTTCTAGAAAGACACTCGGAAAATCACAAACTATTCTGATGTCTTGGGTCTGACCTCACTCATATTTGGATTCATCACATAAGCCAAATACGCTTGACAACCCACATCCATCAATCTCTGAGCTTCTAAAGCAGAAATAACATTAGACAAGAATTTAATGTTCTCGCCAACTACTACAACCTCAAAGTCATCTACAAGTCTCAAGAAGACTCTCTTGGTCTCAAAGTCTACCCTAGCCCTATGCTCTACGAGCCAATCTATACCCAAAATCACATCGAAACCATAGAACGACAATTCCATCATATCGACCGGAAACACATGTCCCTGAATCATCATAGGACACCTCCTATACATTTTTCTAACTACCACGGTCTAACCGAAAGAACTAGTAACATTTACACCTACCTCTAACCACTCATACGATAAACCTTGAGATCTTGCATGTTCACCCAAAATGTACGAATGTGTCGAACCCGAATATATCAACGAAAGCAAAGATAAAGACCATAACAAGAAATTACATGCGGTGACATCTGTGTCATTCCCAGCCTCTCGTTGTGCATACACCCTAGCTGGTTCTCCACCCTCGGGCTGAACTGCCACCACATGAGCTATGTTTCTCTAACCATCTTTCCTTAGCTGAAAATTACCTCGACCGTGCCCACGACCTCTCTGATGCTCAAAACCTCGAACTGAGGCCAGTCTGCTCCTAGCCGGGTGAGAATAGTTACACCTCAAGTGATCCATCACACCCCAAAGGTACCCATACACTCGCCCAGATGGCGCCTCCTACATCTAGTGCACTCAGGAGTGTAAACAACAACTCCTTGGCCCTGATGGCCACGTCCATGGTTACCGCCCCTATATCTCGAATCATGTTGATACCTTTTATCTTTGTGCCTCTTGGCATGTTCTATGTTCCAATTTGCATGTCTCTTCTCCGAATCAGACCCACTAGCACGAGTGTTCGAGCCTAACCTCTGCTCAATATCTTTGGCCCTAGAGACCAAAACATCAAACTTGGTGTAATCAGAAGCGAGCATATAAGTCTTCACATCCCTAGTCAAACTATAAAGGAAGCGCTCACACCGTTCTCTCTCATTAGGAACCAACTCGAGAGCATATTGGCTCAACCTCACGAACAGTATCTCATACTCAGACATGGTCTTACCACCCTGAACCAAGGCCATAAATTTCCTCTTCTTTTCATCCTGATATCGGGCTCCAAGATACTTCTTCCTGAAGGCTTCTTTGAAGAATTCCTAAGTGACAACCGCCTCCGTCAAACCCGAAATAACTATAGTTCACCAAGCATATGCATCTCCCTTACGCAAGGAGACAACACAACCCAACTTACGAGTGTTTGAGCACTCCATCTGACCTAAGATACGTGTAGTACTCTCGAGCCAAGCCTCTGAACCCTCGGGAGTCAAACCACGGAACTCAACTCCGCCCAAACTACGAAGTCTCTCAAGGGGTAAACCAGTCCCCGCACCCTGAGGTGGTGCTGCAGCATGTATATCGGCTAAAGCTGTCTGAAAAACCCGGCTATAGTCTGAATCAAATGAGTCATGTACGCATCTACCTAACACTGACCCGCCTGAACTCTATTACCCCCAACATTCGCCCTAGCCTGAGGTACATCATCTTCGACATCCGCCTCATTACTATCAGGAGGAGGACGAGGAGGAGGAGGATGAGACACAACCCCGTGTGCCTGGTCACCCGCTCTAGGCCTTCCCCTCGGTCTTACAATATCGAAGATAAAATCTAAACAATAAACATAACAAATAGGGAAACATTGGGTCAGCAAGGGCAAGAATCCAAGTGCTCAAGCTCTTTTTAACCAAAACAATTTTCCAATTACAATACCTAGCAATGGGGACGCTCGACTACACTTCAACCAACAACAAGAACGATAATACATTCTTTCACACATCGTGCAATGGCAGACAAAACAAACAAACCAACTTACCTGGCTTACCTTCTCGAAATACCTCGTAACCTGGCTTTGATACCACCAAATGTAACCCCATCGTCCCGACCTAGCCAACAGACCGAACCGAATGAGTTACACGGGGAAAACCGAAGCAAAACCCGTTAAGGCCTCACTCCGATTAGCAACCCTTTTTTCTTAATTTATCTTGTCTAAATGCTTTATTTGAACATATGTGAGAAAAACAAACAACGGAGGAGCAAACATGGTTACGTACCCAACAAAACAGACAATTAAAGACAACTTTTAGCCATATTACTTCAGGTCGTATCGATACTCCAAGGGCCCGTATCGATGCGCCTTCAAAGGTCAAGCTTCCCCAAAGTCAACTTTGAGAGTCCGTATCAATACCCTCCTAGGCATGTATCGATGCGCGCCTAATGGTCAAGTCTCCAAAAGTTAACTCTAGTACCGTATAGGTACGCCTAAGGCCCGTACCGATACCCTAATTTCTCGTCAAAATCCCAGATTTCCAGAAAGCAAAGTGGTTATCGATACGCCCCCGCGTATCGGTACGCTAGGCTTAAAACAGGGGACCGTATCGATACTGCCCTTGAGCGTATCGATACGCCCTGCATAGAAAGACAATATATTTCAAATTTTAGTGTAGAGGGACTAACCTAGACATCTTAAGTAAGCATTAGAACAACATCTAATCATGCATACAACCTAAAGCAACCAAGAAATACTCATTTAAAGCAAGTCAACATAAAACAAGGCTAAAAACCATCAAGGCAAGATTTCGCAAACAACCAAACATGCTTAACATTCATAAAGAGGTCAAAAGCCACATTAAGACATGCTTCAACATTCTTAACATGGCAGCAACAATAACAATAGCAAATCATAGGGGTTTGGACACAAAATCCATAACAATAAGTCTAGCATTCCCATTGCCTAAGTATTATTACAACTATGAAAACCATACTTTGAGCTAGTAAAGAACTCCAAGGCTCCTCCCTTGCCCCACTTGCCTCCCGAAGCCACTAACGATCTGCATTGTTGGAAAAAAGAGCGTAAGATTAAAAGCTTAGTGAGCAGAGCTCAAAATCGTAACAACAACAATGCAGTTCAAAACATATATTTAGTTTTTAAGGACAAAACCATTTAAGAAGGAAGTACGATAAAACGAAAGCATAGACAAAACATGGTATTCACATGCACAACCATTTCCGGTGGGACTACACATCACCGTTCACTACAACTAGCTTTTTTCCGGTGGGACTACACATCATTGTACTCATTGTACACTTCACCGTATTCAACAACAACTAGCTATCAGGTGATGCTTGACAACAACTACGAGAACACAACAACATTAAGAAGGGAGGCAAAAGCATTCCGTAATTCACACCACAACACAAATAAACACATACGCCAACAATTAACGAAACAAGACGAACATAGACAACATACGCTTGGGTTTAGGTTGGCCCCTAAGGCTCCATCCAAACCCCAAGAAACCTTCTTTGAACAATTAAAGCTTCAAAACAATTTCCACCCACCAGCCTAAAACCCAAAACAAGCTAACGGTCCTCCTTCAAGCTTTCGCAACTCCCGGTGTGACGTCCAAAGAACCCGAATCGTTATTCGCTGCTTCTACCCAAATCAAAATAAGAAATTAATACATCTTTTCAACATTCAAACTCACTGAAATCAATTCCATCAAAATCCGACAACAACAAGCATCCGATTTATATTCGAAACTAACCAAAACCATCCTCAATCCTACTCTAACCTCAAGTCAGCCATATATCCATCAATTTATCAATCAAACCATGTTCAAACACCCCAAAAGCAACAACTTAACACCACTAAAACATTAGGAACCCTTCTCCACCATTTCTAAGCCAAAAACCCAATAAGTAAAAATTACACATTTCCCCAAAATCCGAGATTTCATGCTAAACCCAATATCTTGACATCACTTTACACCTAAAATACGGTTTACAACTAACTCAAAACGTTGTTTTCATAACCTTTGCTTAAATCCCTTAAAAATCCCAATTTTACCCAAAAATGGAGAAACTTGAGAAATCTTCAAAACCTTGAAGAGTAGATGCTAAAAACAAGATTAGAAGGAAGAGAGAAATAAAACCAAGTTGCTTACTTCTTGAAAACTCCAAAAATGGTGAACCTTGGTGAAAAAGTGGGTGGTGGCTATGACTTGGGTGTTTTAACGTGAAAAACTTTTGGGGAAGAAGAAGAAGAGATGACAAATTTGAAATGATGTATTTTATTTTAACTCAAAACCTATCTCCAAAATCCATTTGACCACATTTTACCAAAAGACCCTTTTTAAATTCTATTTTTCTCCATAAGTTCTAAAATGGTATATTTTAAATTGTCTCCCCAAAATTTAACTTAACCCGAACCGGCTTAACCAACTTGAGTATCTTCTGGCCCCAAACCCAGGCGTTACAAAATAAATAAATTTTAACAGTGTCACATCAATTAAGTTAACAAGAATTAATGAATCGGTGAACAAATTGTAACAAATCGATAATCTAAGTAACCAATACATAACATTTGAGTTCTTTATTAGAAAAGTATGATTTTATTGAGCAAAAAAGCATACAATCAAACATTATCACGCGCCTCATTAAAAACCTCCCTAAAACCTAAGTGGAGGAAAAGAGTACTATGTAAAAGTGTATAAAAACAACCAACACCCAGCAAAAACACCAGTTGCAACCCACCCCATGAGACATACTTCACACAAGCACCAAGATGCACACTCCCAACACCAACCAACACGCCCAACCACCAATCTATCCCCCACACCTAAAACCAATCAGAACCTCAATAAACCACATGAGACCACGATGCTTGAACAACTCCAACTTTTGCTAAAGCATCTACTACACTATTAGCCTCGCACAACACATGATTAAAACACACACATGGTAAGCGCCAACATGCCTCATTAATCAAACGGAAACCAATACCACAATTTCTACGACCTCGTGTCAAATTCAAACACCCATGCCACAACAACTCGTGAATTGGATTCAATGATAATGGAAGATACAGCCAAATTCAATTCCAACATCATATTCAAAGCATCCATAATAGCACACAACTTTGCCATGTTTGAATCCATCTCACCTAAAGGCCCTGAAAACATAGCCAATATCCTCCCATTTGCATCTCTAAGCACGCCACCACATCCTGTCAGTCATGGCTTGCCTCGTGCTACTGTATCCCCTACGCTCTGCACGGAATGCACAAACGTGGACAAAGCCACCAATTAGCCTCTCCAGCTAATTGACCTTAATGTGAGACTTTTATCCAATAGAAAGATCAAAGTTTAATTAAGAATGTGATTTCTCCCACGGGCAACCTTTTCTTATTAAACAACACCTCATTTCGAGCTAACCAAAAAGACCATAACACCGCCACACACCCCACAATCCACCATTTTTGCATCAGCCCCCTAAAGACACCCTCGTAACACTTTAGAATAAACTCTTGTATCGTCTTCGATCGAACCACAACAAGCCCCCACTATTGAAAAAACATGTCCCAAATTCCCTCCATTATCGGGCAAGAAAATAAGATGTGATTCAATTTATCTTCCCCCACCCCACACCACACACAAGAAATCAACATATCAAGCAAAGGAACCCTCGATCACGTAATAAGCATAAAGTTGGCAAACGACTAAGAATAATAAACCAAATAAAACATTGTACCTTAGGCGGCACATTGATTTTCCAAACCATAAAAGTCTCCATATCACTCTCTTCAACCCCCAAAAGACGTCATCAAATGCAACAACTCCTTAATCGAAAAGTTGCCCCTTAGATCCGGACACCAAATCAGCTTGTCCTCCTGCCCCTCGACTAACACCCACCTCCTCAATGCAGCCCTCAATTCAGTCAATTTAGATTGTTTAAACACACGTAACTCACGACAAAAAAAATGTATTCCATTCTTTATGATCCAATGCACCTCCCCATGAGTAATCAACCAACATCGCCACTTTGTTAATGGCAAAGCAAAAGAATCTTAGAAATGCTACTTTCAATGGCACGTCCAAACACAAAGCATCATACCAAAAAAACACATGTGAGCCATCCCCTACAATCCATGTGAACCGACCCTCATCCATAAAACGAGCCACTCGTTCATCCTCTTGCACCTCTACAATTTGTCTCCAAAGAATAAACATGCGATGCTAGTTAGTGAAATTAAAACGCCACTTAAGAACATGTTCCCCATACTTCGCCACAATCAACGCACGCCACAAGGATTTATGCTCCGTCGCATAGCGCCAAGCCCATTTGGCCAATAATGTCATATTACGCAAATGCAAACCCACTACACCCAATCCTCCTAGCCTTCGTGGCCGACACACACGAGGCCACCTAACTCGACTCATTTTTCTCTTCAAATCAACGTCTCCCCATAAAAAACCACGTTAATTGAATAAAGTAATAAAAAAGTGACTATATGGTAGTTTAAAATAAAGTAAAAAAAAAACTCGAATCCGACTCAGTCAAAGCTCAGTCAATATTCAACTCATTGGACTCGACTCGAGCTCAAAATCGCTCAAGTTCTTAACGAGTCGATTCGAGCTCCACACCATTAGGCTCGACTTGAAATCAAACTCGGCTCAAGTTCTTAACGAACCGAGTCGAGCTCAACACAATATTTTAAATAGTAATAATATGATGCAGACAATTCTAACATGGTTGTAATAATTCAAAATAATGTAACATAATAAAATCCTAAGATAATATATCCATATAGCAACTGAAAACGAGTTATCAATTTGATATTTGAACTTTGTTAATGAATTTCAGATGATCATCAATATTGTTTAATTCTAAATTAAATTAATGTTCTATTTTTCTTCTTCTTAAAAAGCAACTATTGTATCAACAAAAAATAGCTTATAATATATACCTAAAATAAAACAATTGCTATCTATACCAATTAGAGAAGTACTAATAATAGAACTATAATACAATATTCAAATAACATTAATGAAAACAATTGAACTTGAATAAGATAAAGTTAATTTTATACTAGTAGTTTTCTTAACATTAATGAAAATCAGACGGAAACAATATTTCAGGTAGAAAATGGGGAAAAGTTAGGTATAAAAACGAATCAATGGAGGAGAATAAAATAAAAAAAATTAGGAAAATTATTAATATTGTTATGAATATTTATTTATGTGGATGTCTATCATGATTAGAACTTTGTCAAAGGAGTTTGATTTATTTATTATTAGGAATATTATCTCTATGAATTAGAGTTTAATGTATTATGTATTTCTTATGCCTATAAATAGATGATTCATTGAAGGCATTGTATACAATTTTATATTTTGAGAATAATACAAATCTCCATCTTCCTCTCATCTCTTTGTCCTTCTTGTTCTTGTTTATTTTATTCACAACACGTTACCAGCACGAGACTCTAATCAACTGAGGTCTTCATCGTTATAATTCAAAAGAAGTTACCAGGAAGAATTCGATTATAGAATAAACCAAAGATAAGTTTTTTTTTTCTCCTTATTTTGTTTAGTTACCGATTGTCTTTCTCTTTATATTTTAACTTTGTTTTAATTCTTGAAAATTTTGGAAGTATGTTTGATTTTATTCGAACATTGGAAAGAGATAAATTTGTGGCTTCTCACAAACCAAAAGACGAATCGACAGAGACGAAGAGGTTGTGTTTGGTGTAAATTACGTGTGTTTTCTCTTGTTCCTAAAAGGGTTAATTAGCGGAAAAAACCGATATTGTCGCGCTGTTTTCCTTATCTGCCTCCTTGACTTTTAAAGCAAGGAACGATAGAATCGATTAAGGTTTGTTGAGCGAAAGTATTTGTGGGTTTTTCATTTTTGGTACTCAACTGCTTATGCTTTTCATACTTAATTATTATTATTTGTGTTTGTATATTTGTAAATTCATGAAGTTTGATGATGGTGCATGTAAAGCATGTTCGATTTACTGACTATACTTTGTAATCATGAATAACAAAGTTATGTACGTAGAACTATGATAGTCTTTCATATAAATTTATTAAAATACGTACTCTTGGTTTAAGGTTTTTTTTAAGAGAGAATTATGACATAGATCATCTGATTTCTAATATATTCAATTCAGCCCATACATATAGATCTTATTATTATGGTTTCATATATGTTTATTTTTGACACAATGGTTGAACTTTGTATTAAGATCAATATGTGTTTATAATATTTTATTTGATGATATTGATATTTTAACCATGTATTGAGTTTTACATGTATTTAAATGACTTGGAAAGAGACACGACATTATGAGAAGATGTTTTGGTCATTTGCTATGTCTCCATTTTCCTCGAGAAGAAAACTAATATCGGTAAATTCTTATTTTATTTTTATTCTTTAAATTATGATTTTAATGTGCGATAAATCATGGTGATTTTCAATCTATAAAAAGATTGTTATAAAGTCTATATTTGCTCGAAAGCATTTTTTTTCTTTTTTGTCGAAAAACTCGACCATAGACTTCTCCCAATTTCAAGTTATGAAAATTTTTCTTGATCCAAAAAGTTTTATGGGAGTCATTCCTTGAAGTGAATGCAAAGCATGATGTTTATTCCATGCGATTATCAATGATGGGGCATTCCCTGAAGTGAATGCAAGCATGATGTTTATTCCATGCAATTATCAATGATGGGGCATTCCCTGAAGTGAATGCAAGCATGATGTTTATTCCATGCGATTATTGGATCTGTTTCATTCCCTGAAGTGAATGCAAACATGGTAAAACATTATTCAATTAGAGACATAATTTTGATATAATCCAAGTATAATTGGCTGGACATCCCGTTCTGCGAGGCTACTGGTCTCAAAGGAGGTTTTTAAAGGACCATGTGGACAGGTTTAACAATGTCGCGTACGAGGATTAAATCTTTGTTCTCTGTGATAAGGATATGTGAAAAAGGTTTTAAAGGCCCACTGGCTCTTCTCCATTCCCTGAAGTGAATGTGAGATTATATTATGGAAGGAATAAACAATCACATTAAAAGTTGTGATCGTGGTCGAGGCTATGAATATACACATGAAAAATATAGTCGTTTTAAGAATACTTCTACCCGCTGGTAGCGAAGTTATAAGAATGACAAGAGTGATAAAGATCATTCTAAGGAAGTGAAATCCTTTTACCAACGTGATGTTATAAACCATTGGTTTCGTACTTGTCAAACGCCAAAGTATTATGGACTTTATCCAAAATCATGAATGATAAATGAAATAAAATATAAACCAAATTTGTTTATGGCGAAAATAATTATGGCGTTATTGGTCCAACTCAATTGGATATTGTTAATTTTCTCATAACCCTTGAAGGGAATAATTTACCATTTATTTTATTTCCCTTATAACCTCTAACATGAATAATTGGGTTTTCTTATGTTAATTCGTTTTATTTATTATTTATTTATGTTGATTTGCTTTATGTTTATTTATTTCACATATTATTTATTTACGATTTATGTTAATTTATTATTTGAAGAATATGATTACTTCCGGAATAAAATGAATTGTGGCTATTTATGCCTAGAATTGTGGCTATTTATGCCTAGCAGATAATGCAAGTACTCATATTGTACTTAAGCATAAGAAATATTTTTCCCATTTAAATGCAAGGGGAAATATGAGTAGTATTTCTCAAAGTACTAAAATATCATTACTTCGGAAGAGCACATGAAAGTTTATCTCTGATAGATAATCGACTTGATATGATGTGCTATATTTTATATTTTTCATTCCTCGAAGTGAATGATACAAAGTACATATTTTCATTACCTGAAGTAAATGAAACAAAGCACATTTTGAAAGGTGCAAAATTATGCATTTCTCGATTAAAATGCAAGGGAATAATGTGAGTACTATATCCGGAAATACTAATATCACAAAAGGCTCCGATTGAGCAAATATGTTATTGTCAAATGGAACTTTATTCCATATTCACAGTGCGTTATACTCGTCAAAGTCATAAAGAGAGCAATATGAGTTCGCAAAATATCCCCTTGGAAATTATAGATAACATATGTTATCAATTGGCATTTGAAATAAGTCAATATAGATATAAGTTCTGGTAGCCAAAAAGTCAGTTGAAAGCTCTAGGAGAGCTATATATTGCTACCAAAAGATAATTTCAATTGAAAGCTCCGAAAGAGCTAAATATATTCCTATTTAAAGGAACAATTTTGATGGTTGTACTAGACATGTACGAGTAAGATTGAATTACATGTTATGGTAAACAAGAAGTTTACAAATTCAGAGATATATATACACATATATATAGTTGGCATGATCGGTTAGACCATCATGATCAATAATGGTGCAGAAATTATTGAGATTTACATGCACATGTATTAAAAGAACCTGTAGTTCTTGTGGTGCTTATTCTCAAAGGAATGGATTAAATTCCACTTATTAAAGAACGTGAAGTTCTTGTGTTGCTTAAAGGAATTGATTAAATTCCACTTACTAAAAGAACATGGAGTTCTTGTGTTGTTTGTTCTCAAAGGATATAGATGATCCCACTTACCAAAAGAATTAGAACTTAAAGTTCTTGTACTAAAGTTAAGACTGTATGTCTTGCATATTTGAACTAAATATGGGCCCATATATCCACAAATGTGGAAAGTTTTATATGATTTTAGTAGATGCATCTATATTGTTTTATCGACTTACAACCAGAAGTTTGTGAGATTGATTTTAAAAAGATTCAGATTATGCAGTTAGACTATTCGTCTTGAAAAGCTAGTGGGTTTATGTTTTAGGCTATATTAGTTGTTACAAAGCCTATTGATTATGAAAAATATAGTTTAGCAAAATTTCAATTGGATGCCTCCTATTTAATAGCTAAACTTTGAGAACAAAAGAGTTATTATTTATATGGTGTTTCCATATAGCAACACTTATACGCATCAAGCCAACGAGTTATAATAAACTCCCCGTTATGATTGGTTTTTTGTCAGAAACCATACATTTCTCATTTTATGATTTTTGAATGTGCGATATGAATTGCTCCACCACAACGCACAAAATGGGTAAATAAAAAGGGTTGAGAATATATATTGAGTACGAGTCTCCTTTTATGTTTAAATTCTTAAACATTAATTGGAGAATCATTTATGACATGATTTTTCTCGACATCAGGGGAGATAATAATCAGCTGGATAGAGGAAAATGAATTCATTATCTATATCCTCGTATATGAACTAGAAGTTCATAAGATAATTCATGTTATTACATGTCAACTGCCAGACATATTTATTGACCCAATGAGAGTAATTAAGTCTCATATACCAGTTGAAATGCTCTAAGTTTAAATTACATGTTAGAGCGAGAGAATGTAAATCATGCCCGAAGCATGATAGTTGAAATGGTTCCAATGATCAAAATTCTCGTAAATATAAAGTAATATGAGATGGTCATATATTGGAGGCGGGTGCTCATGAAGAGACCCAAGACATAACAAATAATAAAACTCTATAAGAGTTTCAGGTACCTGAAATAAAGATTGAAATCTTAAAGAGATCTCGATGAGTTATGTCATTGCGAGAATGGAACCAGAAAATTGGAAAGTTGTCGACAACGATTTTACAAACAATTTTATATAAAATACTTCTATAGAAGTAAAGAAAGAAATCGAGGATCTTGTATAAAATCTATCCAGAAGTATAGATATTGAATTGGCCAATGTTGAAAGACGCTTTGAACTTCTAAAATAGAAGTATTTGGACCAGCAGTCCAAACACCTAAAGGTGTAATGCGAGTGAGGCACAAATAAGTAGTCGTAAATACGACTTGAACTATGATTTATGAAAAGTTTTAATTACTTCATGGTGGATGCAATTACTTTGGCAGTTTTGAAAATTTTATATGCGTCTAATTATTTGTGGATCCATATTTATCCTTGAAGGATCTAAAATGCTATAAGCATTTGGAAATTTCTGAAGAAATTTATTTAGACATGTCTCATGAATATTTTGGCGCATTTGGTATAATCGCCTTAGTGAATACTAATTGAGAAAATACTATAAGAATGATCAGATTTTCTTATGTATTTTATAAAGGGGTTTGGATCAAGATCCATTATGATAATTTTAGAACTCCTAAAGAGCTTCAAATTGGAAACTCGTGAAGTACTTTCAATACAAGTACTTGAATCTTGACATCAAGTTTATCTCGACCTGAAGATCGAGCATTTTTATATATTTCTTTTGTCTATGAACAGACATAAGCTGAAAGAATCTTAAAGAAGATTCAATATGAATAGAGCATATCTATTGAGTATCCCAATAGTTGTAAGATTGTTGGATGTGAATAAAGATAATTATATCTTTTCTTGGTCTTGAAGCATTATATATTAGTTGGTCAAGAAATATCTATGAATATACAAAGATCATTATATTTAGATCTTCAAACATTCGTTTATGCCTCCTCAAATGTCGTAGAAATAATTATTATGCATGAGGCAAGCAAAAAAAAATGTGTTTGGCTAAGATTATTGACCCAACATATCCAAAAGATATGTGGATTTACTTTTACAAGATATGATAAAAGCTATCTTATGTGAAGATAAAGCAAGATGTATATCTCAGTTTGAAAGTTGATACATCATGGAACATATTACTCCAAAGTTTCATCCCTCGCGATCTTTAGAAAAATGATATTCAAGATTAAATTATGAAGATTCAAAGATCTTCTGTGATGTTTTCATGAGGGGGAGTAAATACGCGTTGCATTCTTTTTCCCTTAACCGAGGTTTTGTCCCAATGGGTTTTCCTGGTAAGGTTTTTAATGAGGCAACAAGTTATGCATATCAAAGATGTGTGTACTCTTTTTCCTTCACTAAAGAATTTTTTTTCCCACTGGGTTTTTTTATTAGTAAGGTTTTAACGAGGCACATTATCTTCATAGACATCCAAGGGGGAGTGTTATGAATATTTATTTATGTGGATGTCTATCATGATTAAAACTTTATCAAAGGAGTTTGATTTATTTATTATTAGGAATATTATCTCTATGAATTAGAGTTTAATGTATTATGTACTTCTTATGCCTATAAATAGATGATTCATTGAAGGCATTGTATACAATTTTATATTTTGAGAATAATACAAATCTCCATCTTCCTCTCAACTCTTTGTCCTTCTTGTTCTTGTTTATTTTATTCACAACAAATATATATATATATATATATATATATATATATATATATATATGGATGAGTCTACCACGTGCGACGAACACCGATGAACACCACTAATGATGAACACCATTAAATTAATTAATAAAGATGTAAAATTTCAAGGACCCATCATACAATTAATAATTATTTTAAAATTTTTTATTAAATTATTTTTTATATATATTAAAATTTTATTTTTTAATAAGGGTAAACTATATATTTAGTACCTCACCTATTTCCGTATTTCTATTGAACCCTCATTATTTAAATATTATTTTAATTTCACCCTATTATTTATAAAAATAATTTAACCCTTAACCCTCAACCTAAAACCCTAAATTATTAAACCTTAAACCCTTAAACTCTTAAACATATACCCTAAACCATATACCATTAAAAATAATTTCATCATCATCGATTCAATTCAATTTAATAAATTGTTAAATTCTCCTAAAAAATTTATCGTTCCTAACCTCTGAAACATAGTTTCTTTCTTTCCGGTGATTCAATCAACCAAAAACCAAACATAGTTTATTTCTTTTCGGTGATTCAATCAACCAAAAACCAAACATAGTTTATTTCTTTTCGGTGATTCAATCAACCAAACACCAGAGCTTTACTTTTCACTTTGATCATCACTTTTTTTTCTTTAAATTATTGATTATTGAATATTTTAGGAGAATTTAACAATTCATTAAATTGATTAAATCGATGATGGTGAAATTAGTTTTAATGGTATATGGTTTAGGGTATAGGTTTATGAGTTTAAGGGTTTAAGGTTTAATAGTTCAGGGTTTAGGGTTTTAGGGTTTAAGGTTTAATAGTTTAGGGTTTTAGTGTTTAAGGTTTAAGGTTTAATGTTTAATATTTTAGGATTTTAGGTTGAGGGTTAAGGGTTAAATTATTTTTATAAAGATTAGGGTCAAATTAAAATAATATTTAAATAATGAGGGTTCAATAAAAATATGAAAATAGGTGAGGTACTAAATATATAGTTTACTCTTATTAAAAACTAAAATTTTAATATATATATAAAATAATTTAATTAAATTTTTTAAAATAATTATTAATTGTATGATGAGTCCTTAAAATTTTACATCTTTATTAATTAATTTAATAGTGTTCATCGGTGTTCATCATTAATGGTATTCATCGGTGTTCGTCGCACGTTGTAGAATTTTCCTATATATATATATATATTTGAAAAGTAATTTTTTGTTCTAGTTTAAGGATTTAGGAAAGTATTTATAGACTTTACAATTTAAATTTATAATTAGAAATAGAGGATTTAAATTTTAGTGTTTAAAGAATAAATATACATACTAAATTTGGTGAGATAAAAAGAGGAAACAAAAGAGTTTTAAGTTAGATTTGTGAAATTCGATACATTTTCGGAGAAACGTACATGGGTGTCGAATTCATATACCAAAAAAAGGGTGGACTTCAATAAGAGACCTTGACAGACTTATGGGTTAAGAGAGTTTTTAGAATTTTTATTAAAAGAATATATTGAGAAATGAATGAAACAATAATTTATGGATAAATTAATATTTTATCTTAATCAAATTAAAAATTAATTATTTTTAACGTGTCATGTCAAGACAGACAGAAATAATAAGAGACCTTAACATGATATATATCAATGTAGCAACTGAAACGAAAAGTAATCAATTTGATATTTGAGCTTTGTTTAAAAATTTCAGATCATCCTATTCAAAACAATTTCAGATCATCATCAATAATGTTTAATTTAAATTTAAATTAATATTTTATTTTTTCTTAAAAAGCAACTATTGTATCAACAAAAAAAATAGCTTATAATATAGACCTAAAATAAAGCAACTACTATCTATACCAATTAGAGAAGTACTAAAAATATAATTAGAGAACCTAATAAGTGTCTCAGTAAAAAAAAAACGGATGATATTTATCTCAGGAGACACGAGTTCAATTATAATGTTTGCAAGGTGCATGTGCTTTGTCAAATGGTTAAAAATATCTATGAACATATACTACCTTGTAATCACCTTTAGACTATTAAAAAAAATATAATTAAAATATAATATTCAAATAACATTAATGAGAAAAAATTAAACTTGAATAAGATAAAGTAAATTTTATTCTAATATTTTTTAATTTCTATCTAAATTGGAAAGTAGAAAATCAGACGGAAACAATAGTTCATGTAGAAAATGAAGGAGAATAAAATAAAAAGTTAGGAAATTTATTTAATTTATAAATTACACAAATTTGTTGTTTAGGTTTAAAGATTTAGGAAAGTCGTTATAGAATTTAAATTTTAAGTTTATAGTTAAAATTTTGAGTTTAGATTTTATGATTAGATTATTCAGATTTTAGTGTTTAAAGGGTAAATATATAGAAGAAAATAAAAAAAGTATTAAGCTAGACTTGTAATGTAACCCCCTCGTCCCGGTCCGGACGCTTGACCGGTCTGAGCGGGCTACACGGGGATAATCAAGACGAAACCCGTTAAGGCTCCACTTTAGTTAACAACCCGGGAAAACATTTTCATTTATTATTATCTTGGCTAGATGCGTTAATACATCCTATGTGAAACAACGACAACAGAAGCAACAAGCGAGGCGATACTACAAACATACAATTTAACACAGCCCATTTTAACTTTCACAGCGGGCCGTATCGATACACTAGAAGAGGGTATCGATACGCTTTGACTAGGTCAACAGCCCAAGGTCAACTTAGGGAGACCGTATCGATACACTGGTTGACCGTATCGATACGCCCTCACTTGGTCAACTTCTCACGGTCAACGATACAAGACCGTACCGATACACCCTAGACTCAAATTTGCAGCAAAACACAACAAGACTTCACTCTAGATGCAAGATAAGATTCACCTAGCCACACACAAACATATATACAACACCCAACATTCATGGAACAGCATACGAGTCATTTAAAACGAACAAGGAGCATACGATCAAAGGATTCATACATTTACCAAAATGAGACATACATTGCATTCAAGGTTTCGTGTTTTAGACAAACTTACATAAAAACATTCATGATAGGGGCACAACGCCAACATACTAGGCATGAGCAAGCCTTAAACGAAACATCCACATATCATAGGAGTCTAAACATGATCCTAACACATAACAACATCATAAATCCAAATACTCAAATCCCATTGATTGTCTATTACATCTTAACTTAAAAGTCCATACTTGATGATAGCAAGAGCACAACTAGCACACTTGGAGGCCCTCTCCTTGCACAAGTAACCCACAAACTAATGATCTGCATTGTCGAACAAAAGAGAGCGTAAGCGTAAAGCTTAGTGAGGGTAAGCTCATAAAACAAACCTCGACAATGCAGGGTCCAAGCACGAACAACACAACCAAGGAAGAATGCATGATTTCTTACCTTCGAAGCCACAATAGTCAAATATATATGATGCATGACATTATATCATTATCATGCCATGCTCAACAAGTCCATAAACACAACCATATGCAAACCCATATATCAAACGTATTGGCACCTAGCTATGACCCGAATACACGGATAACAACCGTTGGAACTCACATCCAACAACTCAACCATTACCTTACGGTGGGATTACACTCATCACCGTTTCACGCGGACGGGATTCCACTCATCCTCACGCCCCGTCGATGGGATTCAACTCATCACCGACTAACGTACAAAGAAGATTTACGGGTGAACCTGTACTCCATCTTGATGACTACCATCACCAAGACCACGCGCGCATTTCGACTACCGTGTGCACACTAAACATCCTAATGATCGATCATTTGTACTCAAGCATACTAGTGCCAATACTAACACATTTCATTGATCAACCTTACAACTTTCTTACCATATTCCGTGCTTAGCACGTACTCACCATGATTTACCATCATGCACAAACCACATTCCACAACCACATTCATATCACAATGCATCACACATCATGCCTCAACACACATGTATATTACAATATACAATACAATATTAATCAAAATGAGTATGAATCAAGAGGCATATCATACATTTAGAAGTTCAACCAAAGGTCTTCTAAACTAAGCTTGAGATTAGACTACCACTCTAATCCCAACTCTAGGTGGGTTTACCAAGCCCAACCTAGGTCCACATGCTTGAACCAACGTTTGAAACCCAATTTAAAAACATAGAACCACTCACCGACTAGTCCAAGCTCAACAACTCTAGCCGATTAATCAACCAAGCTTTCTGGATTCCTTCCTGAGGCTTCACCAACACAAATCCTTGGTTCTAGCCATTCAAACACAAACAAAAGCAACCACAAACAACATCAAACACTTGAACAAACCCGGATTACCATTCAAGCATTTAAACTAGCCAAGAACACTCCCAAAACATTGATTTCCGAGTAGCCACATTAACTCACTGGAATTTCCTATTTCCTCCATCCAAATGGTCATCAAACACATCCAAAAGAACCCCTAAAACCTCCCTAAAACCCAAATTCGTGAATCATTATAAAACCTTGTAAAAATTAGTTATGTTGGACCTTTTAGATAGCAAACAACTTATCTAACATCAACAAATCAAAAACTTGAGTTAAAGCTAACAAAGTTTGGATTTTTATCATCAAGAACTCAAAATACCAAGATGTAAAATATTGAGCTTTAATGAAAACGAAATACATGGGAAGAAAGAGGAAGACGAGGGCAATAAGAAAATATATTTACCTTTGAAAAGCCTTCAAAAAAAGCAAGAATGGTGATGGAATAGTAAGTCAAGGGGAAGGGAGAATGTTGTCGTGAACTTTGAATTTGAGAGAGGAAGAAGATATGTGAATAAAATGGGTGTTTTATTTTTTAAAAGCCAAAAGACCATTTCACCCTCAATGAAATAAGATATTTACAATAAAAGGAAACCCATGGCTATTTGGTTCAAATTAAAATATGTCCAACACAATTTATTTTGAAAACAAAAACTCAAAACACTATTTTAATTATTTAATTCACCCGACCCCCAAACCCGGGTGTTACAACTCTCCCCCACTTAAGAAATTTCGTCCCTGAAATTACCTGACAGAAACAAGTACAGAAACTGCTCAAGCATATCAGCTTTCCTCTCCCACGTGGCCTCTTCCAAACCTCTATGTCGCCACAACACCTTGGCCAACTCTATGGTCTTACCACGCAACACCTTGCTATCAGAAGCAAGTATCCCAATTGGTTCTTCATTGTAAGACAAATCCAGATACAATTATATCTCCTCAACGGGCATAACATGAGACGGATCTGATCTATATCTCCTAAGCATCGACACATGGAAAACATCGTGGATCTTCTCTAACTCTGAAGGCAATCTCAGACGGTAAGCTACTGGTCCAATCCGCTCAACTATCTCATACAGACCAATAAACCTCGGACACAACTTACCTTTCTGACCAAAACGCATTACCTTTTTCCACGGAGACACTTTTAGAAACACTTTCTCACCCACTGAAAACTCAATCTCTTTTCTCTTCAAATCTGTGTAAGATTTCTGACGATCGGAAGCTGCCTTCAAATGGTCACAAATCACCTTCATCTTATCAGTAGTCCCCTTAAGCAAATCTGGCATAGGTAACAATTTTTGACCCGCTTCAGCCCAACAGATCGGAGTCCTACATCGTCTACCATACAATGCCTCATAAGGAGCCATCTATATACTAGCTTGGTAATTGTTGTTGTAAGAAAACTCGACTAAGGGTAAGTGCTTCTCCCAAGAACCCTGGAAGTCAATCACACAACAACGGAGCATATCCTCTAATACATGTACCACTTGCTCTGACTGACCATCAGACTGTGGATGATATGAAGTATTGAAATGCAAACGACTACATATGACACTATGCAAACAACTCTAGAACCTCGTTGTGAATCTCGGATCTCTGTCTGATACAATAGACTTCGAAACTCCATGAAGTCTCACAATCTTGCGGATATACAAATCCGCCAACTTGTCTAAGGAATCTGTGGTGTTCACTGCTAAAAAATGGGCACACTTAGTGAATCTATCAACTATCACCCAAATAGAATTCTTCTTCGAAGGTGACAACGGTAACCCTAACACAAAGTCCATAGTGATTCTCTCTCATTTCCATTCTGGAATCTTCAAAGGTTGTAACAAACCTGAAGGAACCTGATGTTCTGCCTTTACCCTCTGACAAACCATGCAACGGCTCACATACTCGGCTACATCATTCTTCAAACCAACCCATAAATAGTCATTCTTCAGATCTCTGTACATCTTAGTACTGCCCAGATGCATAGAAAAAGGACTCGAATATGTTTCGCTCAGAATCGTACATCTCAACTCAATGTCTTCAGGTACTACAACTCTGTCTCTGAAACACAACATATTCTCATCACTGAAACTGTACTCTGTCGATCTACCTTCTGCAATGTCCTGAACATGTGAAGCTAACGATACGTCTTGCAATTGTTTCTCTCTGATCATCTAAATCAACGAAGGCTTCACTTGCAACTCTGTAATCAAACCACCATCCCCTGATACACTCAGTCTAGCAAACATAGCTCGTAACTCAACTGCAACTTTTCTCCTTAACGTATCGGCCACTACATTTGCCTTACCCGGATGGTACTCAATAGTCAAATCATAGTCTTTCAACAGCTCAAGCCATCTTCTGTCTCAAGTTCAACTCTCTCTGAGTCATCAGATACTTCAAGCTCTTATGATCAGTGTAAACCGTACACTTCTCACCATACAAGTAGTGACGCCAAATCTTCAACGCAAACACAACTACGGCTAACTCAATATCGTGCGTAGGGTAGTTCTTCTCGTGCACCTTCAACTGTCTCGAAGCATAAGCAACAACTCTTTTTTTTTGCATCGGAACACAACATAAACCTACGTAGGAAGCATGAATATAGATCACTAACTCTTTCCCTGAAACTGGTTGTATTAACACTGGAGCATTCGTCAAAGCTTCTTTCAATTTCTCAAACGTCTTCTGTCTCGCATCTGACCACTCAAACTTCACTATTTTTTGCAACAATTTAGTCAACGGAGCAACTACTCTAGAGAAACCATCAACGAACCTCCTATAGTAACCAACTAATCCTAGGAAACTCCTAATCTCGGTCACTGACTTAGGTTGTTTCCACTCAACAATAGCTTCAATCTTCGCCGGATCAATACGGATACCTTCAGCTGATACCACATGGCCAAGAAACACAACCTCCATAACCCAGAACTCACATTTACTCAGTTTAACATACAACTGATTACTCATCAATCTTTGCAAAACAAGTCTCAAGTGCTCATCATGTTCTTCTTCTGATCTCGAGTACACAAGGATGTCCATGAAGGTTGCTGGTGCATTCCTGAGCCCAAACGGCATCACAAGGAACTTATAGTGATCGTATATAGTCCTAAAAGTTGTCTTCGGAACATCACACTCTTTTACCTTCAACTAATAGTACCCTGATCTCAAATCTATCTTCGAAAACACTGAGGCACCCCTCAACTGATCAAACATATCATCTATACGAGGCAACGAATACTTGTTCTTCACTGTCAACTGGTTCAACTGCCTATAGTCGATACACATCCTCATACTGCCATCATTCTTCTTCACAAACAACACGGGAGCACCTCAAGGCGAACTACTAGGCCTAATAAAACCTCGGTCTAACAACTCCTGAAGCTGACTTTTCGACTCTTTCAACTCTTTTGAAGCCATACGATACGGAGCAATAGAAACTGGAGTAGACCCTGAAATAGTCTCAATCACAAACTCTACATCTCTGTCATGAGGCAAACCCGGTAACTCCTCTGGAAACACATCCGGATAATCACAAATTGTTCCGATATCTTTCAGTCTAACCTCACTCAACGAAATTCTCTTTGTCTCAAAATCTACACTAGCTTTGTGCTCAACCAACCAATCCATACCCAAAATAATATCAAAACCATAGAACGAAAGTTCCATCATATCAACAGGAAACACATGACCCCGAATCTTCAATGGACACCTCTTATACATCCGTCTAACTACAATTGTTTCACTGAAGGAACTAGTCACATGCATCCCTATGTCTAACATCTCAACAGGTATGTCTAACTTCTTTTCATGCTTACTCAAAATGTAAGAATGTGTGGAACCCGAATCAACTAAGGAAAGCAAAGACACGGACTGTAACTCAAAATTACATGCTATCACATCTGTGTCATTCTCTGCCTCTCTTTGTGCGTAGACTCTGGCTGGTCCACCGGCCTCTGGCTGAACTGCCACTATATGAGCAAGATTCCTCAGTGCCTCTATCCTAGATGCATCGGACCTCGGCTAGAAGTAACCACGACCGCGCCCACGGCCTCTCTAATAGTCGATCGCTCTCGCAGGAGCCTGTGCCTGAATCGTTGCCTGTGCCGCCTGATGCAGACACTCTCCCTTGAAGTGGTCTCTCGATCCACAATTCCAGCAAGCATGATAGTTTCCCTAACACTCTCTTGAATGATGCCTCCCACAACGGGCACACTCGGGCAAACGCCCTCCAGCTCTCTGTCCCTGATGGCCTTTACCATGGTGGCCACCGCCACGCCTATGATCAAATTGATGTCCACTTCCCCGATGCCTCTTGGCATCACCGCGATCAAAGTTGTTGTGCCTCTTCCCTGAACTGGATCCTCTCGAACGCTTGGTCAGCCCCAAGCTATGCTCGATGTCCTTGGCCCTAGCGACCAAGACATCAAAATCAGAATAATCTGAAGCTAAGGTGTACCTCTTTACTTTCTCATGAAGCCCATACCTAAACCGATCACAACGGTCCCTCTCAGTAGGAACCAATTCTGGAGCATACTGACCCAGTCGAACAAAGCGGATCTCATAACCTGTCACTGATGCGTCTCCCTGAACAAGAGCCATGAAATCCCGCTTCTTCTAATCTAAATATCTCGGGCCCAAATACCTCTTTTTGAAAGCAGTCTCAAAGAAATTACAACTAATCTCGGCCTCAGGCACGCGGTAGTAATGGTGACCCACCAGGTGTAGGCATCACCCTGAAGCAACGAAACTACACAACCCAACTTACGAGCCCTAACACATCCCATCTAAGCTAAAATACGGAATGTCTTCTCTAGCCACAACTCTGATCTCTCAGGCGTAGATCCTCTGAACTCATCTGCTCCTAGGCTACGAAGCCTCTCTAAAGGTAAACTAGCATCATCACCTCTCGACTGAGCTGCAGCCTGAGCTCCGGCAACTACAGCCTAAAACGTTTCCGCTATAGCTTGAACTAGCGGAGCCATATCTATCCCTACAGGACCTTGGCCACCCTGGCCGACCTGAGGTCCCGCTCCCTCAGCTTCAGCCTCGCCTTCCACATCAGGTTGGGGAGGTGGTGCTGGTGGTGGAGCTCCGATTCCAACAGCAGGCTCTTCCACAGGAGCCTCTACTCCAGCCACCGACTCATTAACATGAGCCGCAACACGGGGTTCTTGGCGAACCAACCTCGGTCTACCTCTAGGCCTCGACATAACCGCTCACAGATAACAACTACAACAACAACAACAACAACAACAACACATAAGATATGGTTAGCAAGGGCAAGGGTCCAAGTGGCTCAAGTATGTTTCTCTCACTTAAAAATCCTTTTTCCGATGTAATAGAAGCAATGGGACTCTACTCAACATGCTTCAAACAACATACATATACTATCAATCAAGAAAACATCAAGCATTCTTGATAAACAAGCAAACATGCTTACATGGCAAGCAAACATCGTGCAATTGCAATACAAGAATATACTTACCTCACTTCCTGCCCGAGGTCTCGGAAACCTCAGTCTCTGATACCAACAAGTGTAACCCCCTCGTCCCGGTCCGGACGCTTGACCGGTTCGAGCGAGCTACACGGGGATAACCGAGGAGAAACCTGTTAAGGCTCTACTTCAGTTAACAACCCGAGAAAACTTTTTCATTTATTATTATCTTGTCTAGATGCGTTAATACATCATATGTGAAACAACGACAGCGGAAGCAACAAGCGAGGCGATACTACGAACATACAATTTAAAACAACCCATTTTAACTTTCACAGCAGGTTGTATCGATACACTAGAAGAGGGTATTGATACGCCTTGACTAGGTCAACAACCCAAGGTCAACCCAGGGAGACCATATCGGTACACTGGTTAACCGTACCGATACGCCCAAGGTCAACTTCTCACGGTAAACGATACAAGACTGTATCGATACACCCTAGACCCGTACCGATACGCCAAAATCTCGTCAATATCTCAGATTTCCAGAGAGGTTTTGCCGTATCGATACACCCCTGTATACCGGTACGCTAGACCAAACTTGAGTCCTAAAGTGTAGGACCGTATCGGTACGACCCTTGAGCGTACTGATACGCCCTGCACTGCAACACTCAAATTTGCAGCAAAACGTAACAAGACTTCACTGAAGATGCAAGATAAGATTCGCCTAGCCACACACAAACATATATACAACATCCAACATCTATGGAACAACATACGAGTCATTCAAAACGAACAAGGAGCATACGATCAAAGGAATCATACATTTACCAAAAAGAGACATACATTGCATTCAAGGTTTCATGTTTTAGACAAACATACATAAAAGCATTCATGATAGGGGAACAAGGCCAACATACTAGGCATAAGCAAGCCTTAAACGAAACATCCACATATCATAGGAGTCTAAACATGCTCCTAACACATAACAACAACATAAATCCAAATACTCAAATCTCATTGCTTGTCTATTACATCTTAACTTAAAAGTCCATACTTGATGATAACAAGAGCACAACTAGTACACTTGGAGGACCTCTCCTTGCATAAGTAACCCACGAACTACGGATCTGCATTGTCGAACAAAAGAGAGCGTAAGCGTAAAGCTCAGTGAGGGTAAGCTCATAAAACAAACCTCGACAATGCAGGGTCCAAGCACGAACAACACAACCAAGGAAGAATGCATGATTTCTTACCTTCGAAGCCACAAGAGTCAAATATATATGATGCATGAACATAATATCATTATCATGCCATGCTCAACATGTCCATAAACACAACCATATGGAAACACATATATCAAACGTATTGGCACCTAGCTATGACCCGAATACACGGATAACAACTGTTGGAACTCACATCCAACAACTCAACCATTACCTTATGGTGGGATTACACTCATCACCGTTTCACGCGGAGGAGATTCCACTCATCCTCACGCTCCATCGATAGGTTTCCATTCATCACCGACTAACATACAAAGTAGATTTTCGGGCGAACCCATACTTCATCTTGATGACTACCATCACCAAGACCACGCGTGCATTTCGACTCTCGTGTGCAGACTAAACATCCTAATGATCGATCATTTGTACTCAAGCATACTAGTGCCAATACTAACATATTTCATTGATCAACCTCACAACTTTCTTACCAAATTCCTTGCTTAGCACGTACTCACCATGATTTACCATCATACAAAAACCACATTCCACAAACATATGCATATCACAATGCGTCGCACATCATGCCTCAACACACATGTATATTACAATATACAATACAACATTAATCACAATGAATATGAATCAAGAGGCATATCATACATTTAGAAGTTCAACCAAAGGTATCCTAAACTAAGCTTGAGATTAGACGACCACTCTAATCCCATCTCTAGGTGGGTTTACCAAGCCCAACCTAGGTTCACATGCTTGAACCAACGTTTGAAAACCAATTTAAAAACATAGAACCACTCACCGACTACTCCAAGCTCAACAACTCTAGCCGATCAATCCACCAAGCTATCTGGATTCGTTCACGGGGCTTCACCTGTAACACCCGGGTTTAGGGGTCGGGTGAAAATAATGTTTTAATATTATTTCGGGTTCGGTTTTGCAATTTAAATAATAAAATATTTTTACAGGCCTCGGGATTTCAAAATATTCGAGACTATGTCGGGCCTATCTCTTGGGGTCCAAAATCCATGGACTTTGGGGGATGGTAGCCTTAGCCATTCATTAATGGCACTTGTGTAAATATTTGGACTTCTAAATTAAAAACCCCCACTTTTGATTTAAAACACAAAAATGTTGTCATCTCCCTCCCTCTTCATTTCCATTCTCACGACAATGGAGATGTTTTTCTCCAAGTGACTATCCCACCTCCTTTCTTCCTCATTTTGGCTCGGTTTTGAAAGGTAAACACGTTTTTGACTTGCTCTCACCTTCCTCTTTTCAAAAGTACAAGTAACTTTCATTTTCATCCATGTTTTAGAATTTGGATTTTTGGGAGATTTGAATAAAAGTGGTAGCTTTATGGTGTTTAACTTGAGATTTTGATTTAATATTTTTAGATATGGTGTTTATGAATCAAATGGTCCAACATATATAATTTTTAAAGAGTTTTATTGAGATTCCCGAATTTGGGTTTTGGTGGGTTTTAAGGAGGGTTTAGAAGTGAGTTTTAGGGCTGCTTTATGTTGGAAAATGAGGGTTGATGGTTGTATGATAGTTAAGGGTTGTTTTGGAAGCTATTAGGTGTGTTAAAAGAGTTGGAATCATCGGTTTTGGACTGTGCAAAGGGGCTGCTCGGGAATGGCTTTTTGGGGGTTGTTCTTGGTTCGAAAAACAAGTGTTTAATGTTTGAATTGTATTCCGGGTTTTCTATGTTGTGTTGTGGACTGATTCGAGGTTAATTCACTTGTGTTGAGGCGATTAGAAGCAAGGAATTGCGTTGGTAAAGCTTTGGGATCGAATCTGGAAGTGAGGAGGCTTGTTTCGGCTTTGCTTGTTTTGCTTAAGGAAATGAGGTGAGTGGTTAAAATGTTTTAAATGGCTTTGATCAATTGGTTCGAGCATGTGAATGTGGAAATGTTTTCAAGTAACATTTGGTTCAAAGTTGGTTTTGAAGAAGTTTAGTTTTGAGCTTGAAAAGTCAATTTTAAACTCAAAGAGTAAGTGATGTGAAATGCCTCTTTAAATTTCCCCCTTTATCATTGTTTTTCATCTCTTGAAATGATATTTTGTTATACATGAAATTCCAATACTTTGGGAAGAAGCTTGTTGCTATTTATTATATCGTTGCTCATGTATGATGGTAATAATGTGGATGTTGATATGCCTTGTAAGGTGTGAGTAAGTTGGTGCAAGTTGTGCACGAAAATGGTGAGTAAGACCATTTGTGATCGGTAAGATTCCAAGTAGTAAGTGATGCCTAATTGTGGATTTTGTTACATCTTGATTTGATTGTGCATGATATAGTGAGTACATGTCGTATGTTAGTGATTGTATATTGTGTTGCATGGTTGGTGTCAAACCTCACGTGATGGTTGTCGTTGCTCCGGTGATGTGTAGTCCCGCCGGTAGCGAATGGTATAAGACTCCGGTGATGTGTAGTCCCACCGGTAGTGACTAGTAGAAGAGTACTTTGATGTGTAGTCCCATTGGAAAACTACTAGTCGAAACGGTGATGTGTAGTCCCACCGTGTGTGTTTGGTTATGCTTGTGCATACCATGTGTTGTTCATGTGTATCTCACTATATCATTCTCTTTTATGGTTTTGCTTTAATCTAAGATCATACCTTTATGCATACTATGAAGTGTAATGCTATGATAAATGCCTATATTGTTGAATTGTGGTTGAACTTGTATGATAGTAGAAGGATTAGGTCGTTGGATGATTTGTATGCGTTGACCTTCATTTTAAAGAAAGCTTTGAACCCTGCATTGTCGTAGTTATGTTTTAGAGCTCCACTCACTAAGCTTTATGCTTACGCTCTCCTTTTTCCGACAATGCAGATCTTTAGCTTGGAGTTAGCAAGGAGCAAGATAAGGGCGTCCAAGCGTGTGGTGGTTTGCTCAAGTATGGTTTAATTAAATAATGTAATAGTCTAGCAATGGGAAGTGTTACGTGTTTTAGGAGCTTGTATCTAGACTCCTTTGTATTAGCCACATGTTGTTAATGCCTTATGTTGTTGTATTGGTTTGATTATGGTTTATAACGCATGATATGCTATGATGAATGTTGTGTGTGTTGGCATGTCTACGTGTTTTGGTTGCTAAGGCATGAAATCTTAAATGCTTGTATGTCCATATATGCATGGATTGCTCTTGTATGAATGATATGTATGGATGCCTTGTTAATATGCTTGGTTGCTATGTATGGCTCATGTATGATTGCTTGAATGATTGTATGTACGAGTCTTGTGAGTGTTAATTCATGCCTTTGGTCCCTTTCGAGCTTCTACATATGTCTATGCATGATCTTAGTGTTTTACATAGTTAGGGAGTCCTTAAGTTGGGCAGTAAGTGATCCCCTGCACTAAGGTTTCGAAACCATGGGTAAGGTTTCGAAACCTTTGCAGAAAATTTGGTTCCAGGGGTCACTGCCAGCCAAGGTTTCGAAACCTTTGGGGTAGGTTTCGAAACTATGGTCAAAGGTTTCGAAACCTTCCCCAAAGTTTCGAAACCTTTGGTGAAAATTGGCTCCAGGGGTTTCTGCCAGCAAAAGTTTCGAAACCCTTGGTGAAGGTTTCGAAACTTCTGCTTAAAACTGCACTGTTTGACCCTTTTTGGCCTGTTTGAAGAGAAAAACACTTAGGTGCTAAGATGCCTTTAGTAAAGATTAAAATTGGGGGTTTGAATGTTGTCTCGTGTGATATGTTCCGCTGTTTGATCTCTTAGAATTTAATACTCGAATGTGACAAGATTAAAATGAAAAAAATAGGGTTGCTAACCGAGGGGGAACCTTAACGGGTTTCGCTTCGGTTTTCCCCGTGTAGCTCACTCGGACCGGTCATCCGGCCAGACCGGGACGAGAGGGTTACATCACCAACACAAAGCCTTGGTTCTATCCATTCAAACACAAACAAAAGCAACCACAAACAACATGAAACACTGGAAAAAAACCCGGATTACCATTCAAGCATTTAAACTAGCCAAGAACACTCCCAAAACATTGATTTACGAGCAGCCGCATTAACTCACTGAAATTTCCTATTTCCTCCGTCCAAATGGTCATCAAACACATCCAAAAGAACCCCTAAAACCTCCATAAAACCCAAATTCGTGAATCATTATAAAACCTTGTAAAAATTAGTTATGTTGGACCTTTTAGATAGCAAACAACTTATCTAACATCAACAAATCAAAAACTTGAGTTAAAGCTAACAAAGTTTGGATTTTTATCATGAAGAACTCAAAACCCCAAGATGTAAAATAGTGAACTTTAATGAAAACAAATACATGGGAAGAAAGAGGAAGATGAGGGTAATAAGAAAATGTATTTACCTTTGAAAAGCCTTCAAAAACAAGCAAGAATGGTGATGGAATAGTAACTCAAGGGGAAGGGGGAATGTTGTCGTGAACTTTGAAAGTGAGAGAGGAAGAAGATGGGTGAATAAAATGGGTGTTTTATTTTTTAAAAGCCAAAAGACCATTTCACCCTCAATGAAATAAGGTATTTACAATAGAAGGAATCCCATGGCTATTTGGCCCAAATTAAAATATGTCCAACACAATTTATTTTGAAAACAAAACCCCGGAACACTATTTTAATTATTTAATTCACTCGACCCCCAAACCCGAGTGTTACATGTAAAGTTTGATACATTTTTCAGTGAAACGAATATTAATTTTATATTCGGATGTCAAAAAAGAGGGGCTAAAAATTTTGGGTCTAATAGCTATTGAGGACGATGGCTGTCAATAGGAGACCTTGATCAAATTATGAGGTTGAGAGAATTTTTAGGATTTTTATTAAAAGAATGTGAGAAATGAATGAAACAAAAGTTTATGGTTAAATTGATATTTTGTTTAAAATTCATGATAAGTTAAAAGTTAATTATCTTTAACGTGTCAATTCAATTAGGTTAAAACGGTTTGATGAATTCTTCCAAAAAAAAAAAAGTTTGATGAACAAATTGTAACCTATCGTTAAACTCAAAACATAATTTTTTTGAAATCTGGTGATCAAAATGAAACAAAATCAAAACAAATATGACGTTTATGGTAGTTTAACCTTGAACTTATTAGTATTTTTAGAAGTTTTCCTACCCCTCGATGCTGACGACAAGCGACTGATCTAAATTCTGACAGCTTTCACTCCATGTGTAAGCTGCTGATGTCCGAACCTTCTATTTATTGCTGGTTTAGCGTGCTTTACTCTGCCTTATCTAAAATTGTTGTGAGAAAATGGCGGATGAAATCAGATTCTTTGAACTGAACACCGGAGCTAAGATCCCCTCCGTTGGCTTCGGCACTTACGCTGTTACCGGAAACACTCTCGCTACTGCCGTCAAGGTATCTCCTTCTTCTTCGGGTGTTTTTTGTTTATGATTTTCGGCTGGGTTTCACTGTTATCTTTGTTGAATTCAGGCTGGGTATAGGCACATTGATTGCGCTTCTATCTATGGCAATGAGAAGGAGGTGATCAATTTGCAAATTATTTTCTTTAATTCCTCAGTCTTGATTTAATAAATTCACCCAACTCTCAAAGTTATTTACATTTTTTCACATGATTAATGGTTTTTCTGGTACATGCAGTTTGGTTTTGCTTTGAAGTACTTGTTTGATAATGGTGTAGTGAAGCGTGAGGACTTATTTATCACCTCCAAGCTCTGGTTTTTCCTTCCCCCTTTTCTTTCCTCCTTTTATTTAGTCTGGTTTATAACTGCAGAAGGTATATATAATTAACTAAACAACATATAAAATGATGATCTCAGGGGTACCCATCACTTGCCTGAAGATGTACCAGAGGCTTTAAATAAAACTTTGGAAGATTTGCAGCTTGAATATGTTGATCTCTATATGGTATTTACTTCATTTTACAATTAAGATATTGTTCGGAACTTTGCTCAAGTTGATTTTAAAGTGTCAAATAGCTGAAGTTAAGATATTCTGGCATCATTATATTTGTTGCTAATTGTGATGGATTTTGAAGATACACTGGCCGGTCAGTTTGAAAAAAGGTTCGGTTGGTCTTGAGCCTGAAAACTTGACTCTACCTGACATATCCGGTACATGGAGAGCAATGGAGGCACTATATGATTCTGGTAAGGCTCGGGCTATCGGTGTTAGTAATTTCAGTATGAAGAAGATCGGAGATCTGTTGAAAGTAGCACGCGTAGTTCCCGCCGTCAATCAAGTGGAACTTCACCCTGTATGGCAACAGCCAAAGCTGCACGAATTTTGTCAATCCCAGGGAATTCACTTGTCTGTGAGTTTGCAGATTTAAAAGGAACATATTTGTCTTGTGTTTGAATTTTAACCATTTTCAATCAGCTGAGGCAGGCTGATTGTATTGATAATGGATGTTAATTTCTTTGATCTCAGGGATATTCACCCTTGGGTAGCCAAAGTGGAGATAATAGACGTAGAAAGGTCCAGGAAAACCCCGTTCTCAAGACGGTTGCGGTGCGATTGGGGAAATCTCCAGCACAAGTAGCTCTCCGATGGGGACTTCAAATGGGCCATAGTGTACTGCCGAAGAGCAGTAGTGAGACGAGGCTGAAGGAAAACCTTGATGTTTTTAACTGGTCTATCCCTAAAGATTTGTTTGCCAAGTTTTCTGAAATCGAGCAGGCAAGTGTTAACCTCATTTCGTCGTCATCGTCATCATCATCATCACTTCCTATAAACCCTCATTTTCCAAGACATAACATGATAGCATATGTTGTGTAATTCGGAAAAAGGTATTTGAATATGTGAACTTCAATTGCAGGAGAAGCTATGTAGAGGCAGTTTCTTCGTACACCCGACTTGTGGTGCATACAGGACCATTGAAGAACTCTGGGATGCTGAAATCTAAGCCCGGACCATTGAAGAACTCTGGGATGGTGAAATCTAAGCGTCGAAATGAGATTTTAGTATATAGTAATGAGTTAAAATCGGTAATGGACATGTTATGTATGGGATATTTGTAGCTGACTCTTCTAAATAGTAACAATAAGAAACGAAAGGTGCATTATTTCTAGAGGTAGCAATCGGGTCATTCGGTTCGGGTTCGGTTCGGGTCGTTTCGGTTCGGGTCATTTCGGGTCTATCTAGAATCGGTTCAGATTCGGTTCGGGTCGGTTCGGGTCGGGTTCGGGTCTGATTCGGGTTTGTGATGAGTCGGATTCGGTTCGGGTATTGGATCGGGTCAGAATCGGATCGGTTGTTTTCGGGTCGGGTCAATATCGGATCGGTCCCTTTCGGTTCGGGTCAAAATCGGGTCGTTCGGGTCGCTTTCGGGTCGGGTCAAAATCGGGTCAATTTCGGGTCAATTTCGGGTCAGGTTAACATTTAAATTTTTGGGTCAATTGGATTTGAGTTGAATTAAAGGTTTGAGGTTTAGTATTTATGGTTTAGTTTAGAGTTATTGGTTATGAAATTAATTCTGATTCAACTTGTTAATCTATGCATTTGAATTTGATTAAATATTTAAATCAAAGCTTCATGTATCCATATCAAAATTTTTTGTAAAATTATATTAAATCAAAGTTTATTATATGTAATAATAATAATAATAATAATAATAATAATAATAATAATAATAATAATTTCTGAAATGAATTAATTTATTAAACTTATGATCTAATTGAGCTAACTAAAATCTAAAAGCATAAATCACAGACATAATTAAAATAATTCTAAAACTAAATGTGAAATTTCAATTAAATTAATCTAAATTAAAACTCAATTAAATTTAAAAAAAAAAAGAAAAAAGAGAAAGACAATTGGTAAAAATAAAGAGGGAAAAGACAAAAATTTGGAGGGAAATAAGCCACCAATTTTTTAAGCTAGATTGAAAAGAAAAAGAAAAAGACAATTAGAAAAAATAGAGAGAGAAATGACAAAATTTTGGAGGGAAATAAGCCACCAATTTTTTAAGCTAGAGATTATTTACTTTTTAGGTCACATTGCATTTAAAATGTTACATTTTAGTCAACTTTAAGTTTTAGTTTAATTTAATTTAGTCACAATCACAAGTATCCCCACGGTTTAGACTTCGGATATAGAAATCCCTTCCCCGTAGTGATATTTAGTCTCTAAAAATTTACTTTTAGTCGAAATTAATTAATCTTTGTAATTTAGTCTATTAATTTAATATAATGATATTTTTGTTATTTTAATTTCTAAGATTTAATTTTTAGCCAAAATTGACCCCTATTTATTTATATGGTATAATTATAAAATTGGTCATTGGACTCTCAAATTTCTCCACTTCCAAATTGTCAATTTAGTCCATAATTTCAATTTTATGCTATATTTTATGGTGAAATTATAAAATTGGTCACCAAGATCTCAAATTTCTATACTTTCAAATTGTCAAGTTGGTCTCTAATTGCGGTTTTAGCTATATTTTATGGTAAGATTGTAAAAATTATCTATAATTTTAGTTTATGGTTTATGGTTTAGGCCTTAGTGTTAATGGTTTAGGGTTATTGATTTTATATTAATTTCTACGGCTTAAGCTTAAGGATGAAATTTAGGGTAAGAATGCTTGTAATCTAATAGGATCATGTTGATCAAATCATTTGAGTCATGTTTGTTTTGTGTGTGTGGAACTAGTTTTTTTAATGCATGGACTAGTGATGCAATTAAAGGTTGCCCCAATGAATTGGTCTATTATGTATCCATTTCTTTTAATGCAATCTTTTGACATTTTTTTCTTTGTAAATGTAAGATTAAATATTGGGAGAGAAAATAGTACATTGAAACTCTAAATTTAAAAATTAGTTTATTTAATTAATATTGAAACGTAAAATAACATAAAATATTATTATACCACAACTTTGACAAGAGGAACAGTCTCTTCCATGATATAGTATAAAAAGATAATAAAACATACTTCTTTTTATTATTTATTATATTGTTAAAAATAGATATTCGGGTCAAAATCGGGTCAAAATCGGGTCAAAATCGGGTTAAAATCGGGTCGATATTCGGTTCAGCTTTCGGTTCAGCTTTCGGTTCGGGTAGCATTCGGTTCGGGTCAAATCGGTTCGGGTCCATTCGGTTCGGGTCCATTTCGGTTCGGGTCCATTTCGGTTCAACAAAAAATTTCGGTTCGATTCGGTTCGGTTCGGTTCGGTTCGGGTTTCGGATCAACTTCTGATCATCATGTTCGGGTCAAAATCGGTTTCGGTTCGGTTCGGTTCGGTTCGGGTTTCGGGTCTCGGGTCAAGTTTGCCAGGTCTAATTATTTCATGCTGCAATCTTCCTTGGTGAGTTTGGCTTCCTAATTGCATTTGCAACTTTGGGTCATTCAAAGTTGAGACTCGGCTAAAAGTTCCTTAGAAATTACAGGGTCAAGACTGAAAGACTTGCTCCACAAGCAAACCTACATTTGGTTGCGGTGACAGAACTTGGGAGCCTAGCTTAAATTTTTTTAAAAATTTAAATTAAAATTTTCAAAAATTTTAAAGGTTTAATTAAAGTTTTTAATAATTTTGATAGATTTAATAATATTTTTAAAAATTATGAGAGGAGATTTAATTATATATATTCAAAATTTTAAAGTTTAGTACGAATTTTTAAAAACTTGAAATGGCTAAATTATATTTAAAAAAATATATTAAGAGTTAAATTCTAATTTTATAAAATTTTTGTAGTCATGCCTCTAGTGTCCACTAGTTTGCGCCCTGGCACCGATTGTATATAGAATGGAAAATCAAATTGTTGATATATTAGTTTTTTTTAATAGTTAAATGGCTTTTTTAATAGCGTTGATATATTAGTTTTTTTTAACAATAGTTGATATATTAGTTTTTTTTAACAATAGTTGATATATTAGTTTTGAATTACTTCAATTATTAAATCATTAATGCTTCCATAGTCGCACATATATGTAGCATTGTTGTAAAATCCGGATTCGATGGTGGAATCATTTAAATAATGAGTAATCTTTAATTTAGTCCATTTTGGCCACTCAAATTAAAAAAAAAATTATTTTTGTCATTTATGTTTGAAAACGTTTCTGTTTTGATCATTGAACCGTTAGTCTCTATTACCTTTTGTTTTTGGCCCGTTTTGTTTTGATCACTGATTTTAATTTTTTTGTTTAGGTCACTTACGTTATCGTTTCGTTCTATTTTGGTCACTAGGCCATTAATCTCTGTTAATTTGATGATGTGTCACATTAATAAAATAGATACTTTCTAATTTAATCCCTACACTTTTAAATTTTTATTTTTTTCACCATATTCAAACAAAAAAAATTCTATAATCTTTTAGTCTCCCAAAATTTATCCCCTCCATTGACTGGCTTGTTAACTCTTGGTTCTATTAGTACCACGCAAACGCTTTGTTTGTCTCCAATTTTTTGAATGTTTTTTTCGTTTTCTTCGATTTCTTGAAAGGAGTAGGGGTGTGCATTCAGTAAATTTGGTTAACCGAACGAATGGAATTACCCAAAATTCAGTAACAGATTTTTTCCTTTTAATCGCTAATCGTTCTGATTTTCTTTTCCGAGAATTTTTAACCAAACCGAATTTTTTTTGGTTAATTCGGTTTGTTTTTGAATTAACCGAAATTTGTTATAAATTTTTGGGTAAATTACACAATTGGTCACTAAATTATGCTTAAATGATAGTAGCTGAACTTTCATTTTCTGCTAATTTGATAAAAGTTTAATGATCATTTTATAATATATCAAAAAATTTAATGATCATTTTTTTTTGAAAATTAAAAGTCGCTTTTTATTAAAAAGACTCTTATCCCGGCGCCTCATTAAAAAACCTCCCTATCCTATATTGGAGGAAAAAGAGTGCAACCGGTAAAGGACAACATACACGCACTTCCCTACGTCAGACCTATTTAACGAACACCAGGACGAATGTCCCTTGCAATACACTTTCCGGGTATACCGCTGATGCTTTCAAAAATACCCAGCCCACACCCAAGAGTATACAACAGGCTGCCTCTCGATCCGACCTTGCTACTAACGACCATGCACATCACCTTCCTAGTCGACTAGTGAATCCGCAGCCCAGCACAGTGGGGTTAACCTTGAAATTCCTGACTTGGACAGTTTATCCGCCGTTGTATTAGCTTCGCGCGGAATGACTCTAATTTCCCACGCCACGCCCGCTAAGATCTTCGATACTTCAGTGAGGATTGGTTTGAAAACACAAGGGGCATTACAAGGAAAACTCAACCACAACGCAACGTTGCTACAATCCGTTTCCAGAGTCACCTTCCTCTTTGCCGCCAGAGGGGATAGTTTAAACAGCTTCGCCGCCTCCCTAAGCGCAAGTAACTCGGCTGTTGTTGCGTCAACATAGCCGATGTGAATGGAAAACATTATTAGAGACCTTCCATCGCAACCCCGTAACAACCCACCAATGCCCGCTTTGCCGTAACCTCCATTTGCTGCCCCATCGAAATTGAACTTCAGTTCGCCGGCAATAGGAGGTTCCCAACAGTTCTTCCTCTCCACTTTTCTGCCAGAACAGTTTCTAGGATTTACACGCAAATGCTGGATAACATCCTCCGAAACATTGCTCAAGTAAGGCCATTTGATATTACACCACCTACTAACACATAGCATGAAGGATTCATAGAGCTGAAGTTCATCTACCCTCTTCCCTTTGAAGCACACCGCATTTCTAAAATTCCACACCGTCCAGATTAAGGCTACAAATGCAATAAACCAAACTTCACTGTACCTCTGATTAATACACAACCAAAACTCGAACAAAGCCATTGTGTCCCCCGGTAACACCACGCAATATCCCCACAATGAGATCCACTTTTGCATTAGCTTCCATACGATTGTGCATGAGCAAAATAGATGATTAAAGGATTCGTCTTCCACTCCACATAAAGGACACTTAATTTCTACAGAGGGCAGAATCTTTCTTTTGGCGAGTTCCACTCTCGTTGGGATACGCTTGTGCATCACTTTCCATAGGAGGGCTTCCGCCTTAGGTGGTGTTAAATTAGCCCACACCCTCGACCATTTAAAACTCCCGACATCCGGCTTTGGATGGAGGCATCGAGAGAAATTCTTCGAGGAGTAGCATCTGTCCGAACTTTTTACCCAACGTAGGCTATCCTCTTTATAAGCAACTGGCTGGACCGCGTTGATCCTCCCTAAGAAATTGTTTCATACATCAACTTCCCAATCAAATAGCCTTCTGCGCAACTCTATTTTCCATTGCCACTGCCCATTGGTAAATATACCGATATCCGAAACCGGCCCTTCCTTACGAATGGCCAGCGCAAATATTCTCGGAAAATCACATTTCAGCGAGTTTGAACCCGACCACCGGTCGTTCCAAAAATTAGTCTTATTTCCATTACCAACTATCACACAAAGATTACTCGTAAGGACATTACCTGTATCCTGCATAGGGGCTGAAATAGCTCTCCATATCCAAGACTTGCCTTTAGCGTTCGTGTTGGCTGGGATTAATCTGAAAGAATTGGATTCGTAAATTGCTGCAACGACTCTCCTCCAAAGATGATTAGGCTCCAAGGTGAACCTCCACACCCATTTATTAAGGAGGTCCCTATTTTTTTCTTTAAAATCAACAATGCCCAGACCACCATGTTCCTTCGGTTTACACACCTTATCCCACTTTACCCAGTGAGTTTTTCTTCCCTCAACCGATCCCCACAGAAATTTGGCTACCAGGCTTGAAAGCGTGGAATTAACAGCAGACGACATAGGAAAAAGCGACATATAGTAAGTAGGAAGATTTGCTAAGGCAGCCTTTACTAGGGTTATTCTACCGGCGAACGAGAGTAGCGCTGGTTTCCAACTAGCCAGTTTCTTCTTAAAATTCTCCACGATCGGATCCCATAGTTGCACAGAATTACGCTTGGGTCCAAGCGGCAAACCTAAATACTGACATGGAAAAGATTCAGTTTTGCAGTGAAATAAGGATGCCCAGAATTCCACCAATTCTTTCTTTACATTGATCCCGATCAATTTGGATTTCTTCCTGTTAAGTTGGAGCCTAGCCCCAACCTCGAAACCCTTCATAATTCTCAGCACGTTCCTAATTTGCATTTCGCTAGCCTCACGAAAGACGATTAAATCGTCGGCAAATTGAATATGCGATACTTCCACTTCTGTAGACCCTATCCGGACTCCCCTAAACAGGTCGTATGAACATGCTTTCCTCAGCATCGCGCTTAAAGCCTCAACTACCATGTTAAACAACAATGGCGAAAGGGGGCATCCTTGTCTGAGGCCCCGTTTGATGGCGAAAGGAGGCGTAGCGACACCGTTAACAAGAACATATATTGACGCTGTTCTAATACAGTTATCAATCCAGCTGCACCACACCGAACCGAAGCCCATCTGCTTCATAACCATACGCAGAAACTCCCAGCTTACTGTATCGTAAGCCTTACAAAAATCAACCTTGAAACATATCCCCTCAAGCCGCTGTCTTTTAACGAAGTCCACTACCTCATTAGCAATTAAAGCACAGTCAAGAATCTGTCTACCGGCACAGAAAGCGAACTGATTTTCTCCTATAACTTCACCGATAACACCTTCTAATCTGATGGCTAGGGTCTTCGCCAACAACTTGTACACACTTCCAACTAGACTTATAGGTCGATATTCCTCTATAGAGCTAGGGTTTTGAGTTTTCAGTATCAAGGCGATAAAGGAATTATTGAACGAAAAATCCACGACCTCACCACTATAGAAGCTGTTAAAGAACTCAAGCACCCCACCTTTTAATTCGTTCCAAAACTGTTTGAAAAAGCCGAGGCAAAAGCCATCAGGGCCAGAGGCTTTTGATGAAGCTGTTTTGGATAGCGCGAACTGTATTTCCTCCATCGAAAAGGGTCTTTCTAACCATGCTGCTGTGTTGGGCTTTATGCTCTTCAAACTCATTTCAAAACTTCTCACTAGGATCGTCTTCTCCTCATTATAGGCATTTCTAATGTAACCAGCAATGTGATCTTTGATCTCGACCGGCCTAATTAAAATGTTGTGCTTACACTGAATGCTACTGATAAAGTTAACCCGTCTTCTGGCTGAGGCAGCTAGGTGGAAAAATTTCGTATTACGGTCCCCTTCCACGGCCCACTTAACTCGGGATTTCTGTATCCACTCCCGCTCCTCTCGTCTGTATGCTTCCCATAACAAGTTTTTCTTCAAATTCAGTTCCTCCTTAAGATTACTCCTTAATCTGCCCTCTTCAATATCAATTTCCAAATCATGGATTCTTCTTTCCAAATCTGAAATGGACACCCCACTCTTCTTAACTCTCGTATCCACCCATTTTTTGGTCGCTATTCTGCAGGTTTTCAGCATCGAGGCAATGCTGCCTCCTTGATCTTCCGCACAAAGCTTCTTGATCAATTCCAAATACTGCTTGTCTTCAGCAAGATAATTGAACCATTTGAATGGCCTCGGTCCCCAATTATACCCCATCACGGTAAGACTTATAGGATTATGGTCAGATAAGCTTTTTGGATATGATTTCTGTAGTAAGTTAGGCCACACACATAACAAATCTGATGATAATAAGAATCTATCAATTCGGCTAAGAGATGGGACCTCCCTATGACTCGACCACGTATATTTGCTGCCATGAAGAGGGAGATCGACAAGCGAAAGAGCTTCGATAAAAGCAGCAAAATGCCTCATTTCTTTTTTCTTGTAGCAACTGCCAGACCTTTCTTCTTCCTTCAAAACAACGTTGAAATCGCCCCCTATGAGACATGGAAGACAAACCTGGTTAACAAAGACCTCCACTTCCGAGAACACCCTGCTTCTATCTTCAGCCTTGTTAGGTGCATAGATATTAACCACTGTACAACTCAAATTCACCTCAGAAAAGACCCCCACCATTGCAATGAAATTTGCTCGAATAAGATGGCTTTTGATCCCGAAGAAAGATTGGTCCCACAGCGAAATTAAACCCCCTGCAGAACCCTCCGAAAGGGAGAAGAGGAACTTATAACTTGATGCTCTGTCACAAATTTTCCTTTGCACCCATGCGTCTACACACTGCAATTTCGACTCTTGTATCAACATCACCTTAACTCTAGTTTTGGCTATGAATGCCTTAACGGCCCTTTTCTTTTCCACACGCCTCAATCCCATAATGTTCCAAGAAGCGGCAATAATATTCTCTGTCATTAAAATAAAGACTTTTATAGAACTCACCGGCGTCCCACACCTTAATTTCCTTCTTCACCTTCAATTTCCCTAAATCTGTTGACAACAACTTCATCATGAGCACAAAAATGGAGCCCCAGGAAATTACAGACTTCAAGCGTGTCCCTAGCCTCCTGCTTCCCATCCGATTGAATCCCCTGGCAAGAAGCCGCAAGATTATCAAACTTTTCTGGTACTGGGTTAACCCCCACTGAAACCGATCTGCCCGTTTTTCCAATTTCAGAAATAGCGTTCTTGCCATTCATCTGGCTTTTCATAGATTTGGATGCCTTGGACCCCAGCCCACTACGAGACATACCAAAGCGTTGGCATGTAATAAACGTTGATGGGCTACATGAACTTCTTTTGGCCCATTTAGGTTTAATGGTAAACAAACCTGTGGCCTGGTCAAGGACCGGTTCAACCGAAGCACTGTAGGCTGAGGATGCCAATGATCCTTCATCCAAAGCTACTGTGATGTCCAAAAGCATGTTACTGTTCCTGGACCCATCACACTCATTAATTATTCCTAGCCCATCTGACCCAGAAACTTCCTCCACCCTTACGTTCTCCATATTACCACGTGCTAGAATAAAGTCGACGCCGATTCTAGGGAATCCAGAAGAACATTCTAATGGGTTATTAGCCGACAAGCCAGCCAGATCCTCATGATTGTCTGTCTCCTCATTAATTCTATCATCTTTCTCCTCATCCAAGTGACTCTTCGGCTGACCTTGATCGATCCAAACCCGTTCATCTTCAAACTCCACCGTGGAAATCCTCAAATGGTAATCTTCACTGCCGAAACAAACAGTGGCCGCCGGAGGGATTTCTGATAAACAGCTAACGCCCAGAAGAATTCTGGCAACATCTAGACGGCTCCTGTTAATAGTTTCTTCATCCACTTTCAACACCTTCCCCCATCGACTCCCAATTGTTTCGAATACAGACTCCTGCCACCCTGCCAACGGGAAACCTTCGATACGAACCCAAATCTTCAACTTTCTCTCGTTCATGAAGTGATCGATTGTGTCGATATCTCTGAACCAGGACTTCACCATCGATACCCTCAAGTCCCAAAAAATAGGGAATTGTTCTTCTTCCTCAAACCTTAAAATAGCGAAGTGGCCTGACCAATGGCAAACTTGGACATTGAAACCTTCAGATCTTAGCACATGCTGAACGAAGGAAGAATCATACATTTCCTGTATTTGACCGACCAAACACCACCTTAGCTAGTCGTAGTCTGATTCTTCCACTGACACTCTGATCTTCTTCGTATTTGAGTCGCTCGTCTCCGTAGGGTGCGCCTAGGGCGCTGTCATTTCAGATGACACACGACCTGGATTCACCGCGGTCTCCACCCTACCTCCGTTTAGGACTTCTCTGTACGACCTTCCATCTCTAAAGCCATTAGAAGGAAATTTCCTGCTCGGATAAAACTTTGGGACAACCCTGCTCTTTTGTCCCGCTGGTGGCTTCACACTTCTCTCCAGGAAGACTTTCACAACAAAGCCATCCAACCTGCGATTGTTGCCTTGTTCTGCCGCCCTCAATGCCTCCTCATATTTAGAAAACCTAACAAAAGCGAAGGTGTGGCTAGACCTTGTCCGAGCAGGGTTATTGAAAGCTACATACACATC
Source organism: Hibiscus tridactylites (assembly GCA_958450335.1). Classification (NCBI taxonomy): domain Eukaryota; kingdom Viridiplantae; phylum Streptophyta; class Magnoliopsida; order Malvales; family Malvaceae; genus Hibiscus; species Hibiscus tridactylites. The sequence goes on along the minus strand of OY288274.1, from coordinate 42,055,727 downwards.
CAGGACCCTACCATACACTTCGAAGGCTTCCTGCAGAACCTTGTATTGGATTCGTTTGCTAACATAGTTTACAAAGACCGTGAATCCTCTTCTATCAAGTTTGCGCCTATAACCATGAGAGTGTCTTTTTCCGGCCTCGACCGAACGGTTGAACCCTCTCCATTAAGCCTTCGCTTCTACATGTCCCCTTCCTTCTGAGACGAACTTACCATGATCGAAGTTACTACGACCCCTTGCTGATCCGCTTCTGAAACCCTCCTTAGAACTCCGACTGCTCCAAGATCCCTCCTTAGAACTCCGGCTACTCCTGCTCCGCTCCATCTTAACCATAATATTGGGTTGATGATCATTTTATAATTTTTAAACGTTTAATGACCAAAAATAAATATATGTAATATATATAATAATATTTAACATATAATAATTTTGGTTAATTCTGTTAATTAATCGATTTCGAACTGAATTAACGGATAATCAAATTTTGAAAAAAACTCTTAACCGTTAATCGGTTTTACCTAAAATTAACCAAGCGATTAATCTAAAAAAATTCGGTTCGCTCAGTTAATTCTGTCAAAATCGAATAATGCACACCCCTAAAAAGAAGTCATCGCATAAGCAAACGAGAATAACAAAATTATTCTAATTGTCTTATTTGGTTAGTTCTGTACCGGAGTTAATATCAGCCGCGTTTCACTATTTCAGTAGATGTTTGTAGCTGAAGGTAGCTAAGGTAGCAACAACAGTTGACGGTGCTTACATTAGTAAAAATGAAAGTTAAGGTTGGAGAGGAGGAAGTTTTTAAGTTTTTTTTTGTTTAGAAATGGTGAAAAAATAAAAGTCTAAGGATTAAATTAGAAATTAATCATTTTTATTAACGTGACACATCATCAAATTATTGGGAATTAATGGCAGAGTGACCAAAATAGAACAAAACGACAACGTATGTGAATTAAAAAAAATTTAAAATCGGTGAACAAAACGAAACATACCGAAAACAAAAGTAACGGAGACTAACAGTCCACTGACCAAAACAGAAACATTTTCAAATGTAAGTGGCAAGAATAGTCTTTTTCTAAATTTAGGTGATCAAAATATAATAAAACCTAAATAAAAGGGATCACGGGTGAAGATTGCCCTTACATAATTGGTTTGATCAGTTTAATTAATTAAATTATTCGAGCAGTAGTAGGGAAACCGACCCCATTGATCCCGGTAATAAACGTGGCCATGGTGGAAACGCTAAGCAATGGAGCTCAATGCATGATAACCATGATGTTGTGACAATGGTCCTCGATAATGCATTGGTTCTTGACAAAGAGAACATACAACCAGCCCAATAAGTTTTTTTTCTTCAGGTTTTTGTTATTTTGAATATTAGTTTTAATGTTTAAAATTATATTACGGAATTGCCATGGGGATGCTAGCCCTCCCCTTTGATGGTTTTTTAAGAATTTTGTCATGTTATACCATCCTCATTTATTTGTGTTAATGGAGTTAAGATTTAGTGGTGTTTGTGCTGATAGAGTTGTTCGTTGTCTGGGGTTCAGTAATTCTTTTCGTATTGAAGCGCACATATTTAGTGGCAGGATTTGGCTCTTATGAAATGATGATCTGCAGATTGATGTTCAGAAGGTTTCGAACCAATTTATACATAGGAGAGCCAAGCTTGTTAATACATTTTAGTGGTTCTTCTTCACTATGGTTTATGCCAGCCCCAATGCTTCCAAGCGTAAGTATGTATGGGAGGCGCTTCAACAACTTTATCCAGGTTCGGGGGTTCCGTAGTTTTTAGGCGAAGATTTTAACATCATCCTTCGACCTGAGGAGCGACAAGAAGGTCCTGTGTTGGTGGAGGGGAGCCGTTTATTCAATGATTTTGTGTTTGACTGTGGATTGATTGAGGCTCCATTCTCAGGGTCAAATTTCACTTGGTCCAAGGGTTATTTATTCCAAAGGCTAGAGAAATGTTTGTTTAATACAAAGTGAAAGACATGTTTCTCGAGTACTCATATTACACACCTTGCCAAATTTGGGTCTGGCCAGTGTACATTGCTTCTTAAATTGCACCTTAACAACAAGAGTTTTTTGCGACAGACCCTTTCATTTCCTGGCAGCTTGGCAGGACCATCCTAGCTTTATTAAGCTTTTATTTGAGTCATGGGATGTCAATGGCGATATTCTTACAAATCTAGAAGCTTTCACTATGAAGGTTACTGAATGGAATGTTACTATTTTTGGGCATATTGGTCGAAGGAAAAAAGAATCAATGAACCAGATTAGGGGAATCAAGAAATCTCTAAACACTCGTTACTCGAATTTTCTGATTGATCTCTTGAGAAAATTGAAGTGAGAATTGGATGAGGTGATTACCCAGGAGGAAAGTATGTGGATCCAAAAGTCAATGAGCCAATAGAATTTTTTCGTGGATTGCAATACCAAATTTTACAATTCTTATGCGATGAGTCGCCGACGAACAAATATTGTGCTAGCACTTAGAGATTCTAGCGATGCGTGGTGCTCTGATCAAACAATGCTTCAATCCATGGCTATGGATTTTTTATAAGACCCGATTCTCGAGTGACCGAGGGAACGCGTATGGCTTTGGAGTGAAAGGGGCATTTCCAAGACTATCACAAGCCGCGTTGGACCATTTGATGAGACTTGTTAGTGATGATGAAGTTAAAAATACAATATTCAAGATGGGGCCATTAAAAGCGCCAGGTGTTGATGGATATCATACTCTATTTTACCAGCATAATTGGGGGACTATTGGTCCAAGTGTTTGTAGTTATATCTGAAAGGCGTTTAGTGGCCATTTGTTCGATTAAGAGTTAAATCATACTTTACGCGTGTTTATTCCGAAGACCGTTAGTCTTGAATATATTCATCAATATCGCCCTATCGGTCTGTGTATGGTGTTGTATAAGGTGGTGTCCAAATTGATCATGAACTGTATCAAACCATTCCTTGCAACTTGGGTGTTGAGCAATCAAACAAGCTTTGTCTCAGGTCATGCTATCTCAAATAGTATTATTGTGGCTTAGGAGGTGATTTACTCAATGCGTGGGAAGAAGGGTAAGAAAGGTGGATGGCTATCAAAGTCGATCTTGAGAAGGCCGACTTGAGTGGAGTTTTATTGATGACACGCTTCGTGATATAGGGTTCTCGGATTATTTTTGTCAACTTATTATGCACTGTGTCTTTATGTAGGTTCTATGGAATGGCTCCAAGTTTCTATCATTCGAACTGAGTATGTGAATTCATCAATGAGACCCATTATCCTCTTATTTATTCATTTTATGCATGTAAAGATTGGCTCAAACAATCCAAAAAGACATTGCCTTTGGCTTATGGAAGTCAATTAGATTGGAAGAACTGGACCTAGAATCTCCCACTTATTTTTTACATACAACCTCATCTTTTTTGTCGAGGCTTACTTGGATCAATTTAACGTCATTACCTCTATCATGGAGAGTTTTTGTACAGCTTCCGGTTATTAGATCAATATGCAAAAGACAATCATTTTCTTCTCTAAAAATGTTCTAGCTAATATAAGTCATCAAACCAGTTCTATTTTTGGATTCTCAGAAGAGGATTTTGGCAAGTACCTTTTTCTCACTCTTTCATACTAGAGTCACTGAAGCATCTTATGAATATCTCCTCCAGAAAGTCCATGATAGGCTCAATGGTTGGAAGGTTAAGGAGCTGTAAAACCCTTAATTTGAATTAACTTGATTTTGATATAACAAATACTTTAAGGACTATTTTACAAAGTAAATAAATGTTTAAGTTCTCAAAAATCTCAAAAATTGACAAGTAAAAACTTTACCCAAAATGTTTTAAGGTTTAAAAATAATCCCCATAAATTTTTCTAAGTGTTTTCAAGCTAAATCTGTAGATTTTGCCCAGGCGTTTTGATACGGCTTAGGCTTGTTTCAAAACATTTTGCTACTGAAAATTTTCATGTTGAATAGGTCTCGAAACGACCTACACTTGTTTCGATACGACCTTCATCTGTGCAAGTCAAAGTTTGACTTTGTTTTGAAATGGTAGTTAACCGTTTCGATACGAGGGGTTAAACATTTTCAAATTGGGCATTTAATGTTTTCAACTGTTGCTTGTCAGAACTAAAATTTTAAAGGTAAAGTACTCGTTTCGATACGGCCTAGCGTGGTCTCGAAATGTTTTGCTACTAGAATTTTAAGAGCTCAATCGTTTCAATACAGGTCTCGAAACGAACCCCTATTGTATCAAAACGATTTCAAATGTTTCGATACAGCTCTTTAATGCACATAATGACTCTTTCTTTTTAGTCGTGTTTCGAAACAGGTAGTACCGTTTCGATACGGGTAGTTGCAAAACTGCATTTATGGTGGGAAGATGAAGTCTCAACGGCTATATTTATGATGTCAACCACCTAAATGGCTAGAAATCAATGAGAAGGTATTAAAAGGAGCATTTTAAGCACCAGCAACAACTATTGAACCTAAAAGCAATATCCAAGCAAATCAATCCAAATCCTTGTGCTAAATAGCCATATCTTGTACTCAATTTTGTAATTCTTCATTGTATATCTTTATTTCACAAATTTGGTGTGTGATTGAGTGTAAATTGGGAAATTTTGTATTTTGAGAGATACTTTTATTGCCTTGTATTCATTTGTTCTAGTGAGGGTCTCAAGATCAATCTTTGGGGTAGAAAGATTGATCTTTGTAAAATATTTCCTCTTAAGCCTTAAAAAGGGGAAGTTTTCAATAGTGAAATTGGTTAAAAATCCTTAGTGGTGACTAAGGTAGTGGATGTAGAGCTTGTTCTAAGCTTGAACCACACTAAATCCTCTTGTCCTTCAATTTTTCATTTTTCCAATTTCATTCAAAACTTTTAAAGTCCAATTCACCCTCTCTTGGAAATTTCCATTCGATCGATCCACTCAACAATTGGTATTAGAGATAGAATCTTGGAAGGCTTTACATCCTCAAGAGAAGATCCTAGAAGAGCGTGATCATCTAGTTCAACCATTGCCATGGATTCTACTTCCGGCCCCAACCTCTATGAAGCTCAATCCACCACCAAGCCACCTTATTTCAATGAGGATAACTATCCCTATTAAAAGAATAGGATGAAGTTATTCATCAATTCAAATGATTACATGGTGTGGGATGTTGTGGAAGATGACCCAACAATCCCTTTGAAGATGACCGATAATGGAAGGCTTGTGCCAAAGACCAAGTATGATATGACTGATGAAGAAAGAAAGAAGCTCCAAATCAATGACAAGGCTCTCAATATAATTTTTTGTGCACTTGGTTCAGATATCTACAAAGATGTCTTAATGTACGAGCGCAAAGGAGGTGCGAGACAACCTAGAGACCACATCGAAGGGACTAATGAAGTCAAAGAGACCAATATTGGACTCCTCAATCTTAGCTACAAGAATTTCAAGATGGAGCCGGATGAGATCGTCTCCAAAATGTTTGATCGATTCTCGGTGATTGTAAATGGTCACAAAGGATTCGGGGAGGTGATCCCCGAAGATAAGCTTGTTCGGAAGTTATTGTAATCTCTTCCCGAATCATGGGATGTGAAGAGAACGACTATCATCGAAGCTAAAAACTTGAAGACATTGAAGCTCGATGAACTAGTTGGCTCTCTCCTCACACATGAGATTATGAAGCAAGGGAGAGAAGAAGAGAAGAGAAGAGAAGAAAATAGAAAAACTTGAAGTGGAGAAGAAAAGGCAAGAAATTGCTCTCTAGGCCTCTGTACCTCAAGAGGAGAGCAATTCAAGTGAAGATGATGAATTCTAGGAATTGGCTATGATAGTCAAGAGATTCTCAAGGTTTATGAAATCCAACCAAGGGAGAAAGTTTCAAAGAAAGAAGGATTTCAAGAACAAGAGCAAGGAAGAAGAAAATGATCAAATAATATGCTATGAGTGCAAGAAGCTCAGGCATATAAGATCAGATTGTTCTCAACTCAAGAATAGGGGATTCGACAAGAAAAAGAGCAAGAAGGCCAACATTGCCACTTGGAGTGATGAGGAACATGAAGTGGCCAATCTTTGCCTCATGGCTATTGAGGACGATCCTAAGGTAAACTCCAACTCATTTAATTTTGATTTTACTTATGATAAACTCTATGATGCTTATGATGAGTTACAAGAAGTTTACAATGAGTAGGTAGAAAAATCCAAGGAATCTGTTTTGAAAAATAAGAAAACAATTTCTGATTTACAAACTCAAAACGACTCTCTTTCAAAAACCAACTCCGAGTTGGAAAAGAAGGTTTTGTATTTGATCAATCTTTTAAATGATCTTAAAAAGAAAAATCTTAATGTTGAAAAACTTATTTTCAATTTTCAAGATTATTAAACAAGGGAAGTGTATAATCTTAAAACTTCTCTTACTATTGGGAAAAACGGTTTTGAGAAAGGATGTTCTTCAAAATCCCAATATGTAAAGAGAGAGTCATTTCACTACAAGCAAAGTAGCTTTAAAAGGCACCCTATAGCTAAAAAGGTTAGGAGTGCATGGGTTCATAAGGAACTTGTAACTTCTAAAAATTATGTTGCTATGTCTTCTTGGATTCCTAAAGGAACCAAGGTTTTGGGAGCTAACACACATGGACCCAAAATGATTTGGTTACCAAAAATCAAAGTTTAATCCTTTGTTTGTAGGGGGAGCATTGCTACAAGGCCAAAGCTTCAAGTCAAAACTCATGGTACCTTGATATTGGATGCTCAAGACACATGACCAGTGACAAGAGTAGATTCATGGAACTCGAGCCTAAGAATGATGGAGTAGTAACCTTCGGTGACAACTCCAACGACCACATTGAAAGAATTAGCTCCATTGGTAATCACTCTTCTATTTTATTGAAAATGTGTTATATGTCAACAGTCTTAAGCATAATTTATTGAGCATTAGTCAATTATGTGATAAAGGGTTTAATGTTCTTTTTTATGTTAATGGGTGTAAAATAGTGGACATTAAAACAAATAAGATAATGCTCATAGGTCATCGCATAGAAAATATCTTCATGGTGCATTTAGATGACATTCATACATCCATTGCATGTTTGGTTGCTCATGATGAAAATGATGCATGGTTGTGGCATAGGAAAGTAGGACATGATAGCATTAGTGTTTTAGAAAAATTAGTTTCCCAAAATCTAGTAAGAGGTTTGCCTAAGCTTAAATTCTCATTAGATAAAAATATTTGATGCATGTGCTAAGGGCAAACAAAAACGTGTTTCATTTAAACCTATTAATGATCTCTCAACAAGCAGAGCATTACAACTAATCCATATGGATCTATTTGAGCCTATTAGGACAACTAGCTTGGGTGGAAAATCATATGCATTTGTTCTTGTTGATGACTATTCTAGATATACTTGGGGTTCTATTTTTAAGCACTAAGGATGAAGCTTTAGTGTAACCCCCTCGTCCCGGGCTAGACGACAGACCGGTCCGAACAAGTTACACGGGAAAAACCGAAGCAAAACTCATTAAGGCTCCACTTCAATTAACAACCCTAGAAAATTTTTCATTTAGTTATCTTGTCTAAATGTATCATTTAGTCCTATGTGTGAAAGCAACAGCGGAAAATGAGGACGAGACGATACAGACGGAACGTATGGTAATTTAAATTTACCAAGTGACATATTAATCTGATTGCTTGCATTCAAAACCAAAACCATACATAAATGATGCTTATTAACTTAACAAGGAAGCTTACAAACAAACGGGACTAAAACATGACATCCGAGAACCTTTGAAGATGCTAAAAAGCCCAAATACAAGCATGCGTTTCGAAACAGGCTTGCCTGTTTCGATACGCGGGCTCCAGTTCAAAAGCCAGACCAGGTCGTACCAATACGGTCCATTCTGTTTCGGTACGGGGGTCTCTAGTAACAAAATGTTCCGGAACAGGTTACGAAATAGGCACTTCAAGAGGCAAATTGTATCGAAACGCGTACCGAAACAGGCACTCACAGTGTCAAATCGTATCGAAACGGCACCACCCCCGTTCCGATACAAGTATCCCTGGAGCTACACCCGTTTCGAAACAACCACGAGCGTTTCGAAACGCCTGCACTCTGAGTGACCCTAAAAACAGTTTTCTACATCTCCAAATGATCCCGAACGTACCCCAAAACAACAAGATTCAAGAAACAACATGCATACACACAATCTAAAGGCATTTCACCCTACTTTAAGCATAATCAAACATATACACATGCAAAACAAGGCCATTACATTCAAAAGAACATACATCCTCATCACATAGCATAAGCAAGGTTACATGTCTTCAAAGCAACACATAGCATTCATAAAACATGGTTTTAAGCCTTCAATTACAAACACTTAGGCATCATCATAAACATGGTTTACAAGCCTCAACACAAAAGCATTAACAACATAAAGCCAACACATAGGAGTCTATATACACGCTCCTACAACACGTAGCATCCCCATTGCTAAACTACTACATTATTTACTAAAACCATACTTAAGCAACCACAAACGCGCTTGGATGCCCTTTCCTTGCTCCTTGCTAACTCCACACTAATGATCTGCAATGTCGAAAACAAGAGCGTAAGCTAGAAGCTTAGCGAGGAAGCTCTAAAACAAAAACAATGACAATGAGGGGTTCAAAGCATGTTATCCTTAAGACATTCACAAGGCATACATACACACCAACATAGCAACATGGCCGAACGTTAAGAGAATGCATGAACATGGCATCTTACCTTATGTTATGCTAAACAAGATATAACAAATATCTTACACAACCACCACTCATGAACAAGTATATTGGCAACTATTAGCTTACTCGGATATGCAAATAACTTTCGTTGGGATTTTCACCCCCAACGTATTCAACACCTTCTGGTGGGGTTACACTCATCACCGTTTTCACTCATAGATGGGATTACACTCATCATCACATGCTAACAATTTCCGGTGGAATATTACCTCACCGTACTCCTCCTTGATGACTACACGTCACCAAGGCCACGCGCGAATTTTACTCTTACCGTGTGCACACTCATCCTAATGATCGATCATTTATACCCGGTAATTAACTAGTGCCAATTATACTAAGCAAGTCACACCATGATATCAAAATCATGCAACACAACATATCCTCATCATTATACAACATCAATATGTATATCAACATGCATAAACAAACACATACTTCACAAGTCCACATTATGCACAATAAGCAAGAACTCATAAAGCAAAACAATAGATTAAGCTACCAACTTAATCTCCATCTTGGATTGGCCTACCAAGAACAATCCAACACCTCAACTACACACTTGAACCAATTTAAAACTGTTTTAAATAATCCACTCACCGAACACCCTTAAGCAAACCGAGAAAGCCTATCAAGCCTCCAAACTTCCCGGAATCGAGCCCGAAGCTTCTCCAACGATTTCCCTTGATTCTAATCAATCAAAAACAACATATTACTACACAAATCATCCACAAACCACTGTCACATAACATATTTCAACCACAAGACCAATCCTCTACATTTCCAAGCCAAAACTAATACAAAATCCCCATTTTCGGACTCCTACACAACCCAGCAGAAATTCATTGATTCCAACACTTAAAACACCATTAAACACCTTCAAAACAACCCTTAAGCATCACTATATCATCAGCCCCACTCTTCTACACCAAACTACCTCAAAAACCCAAATTTTCAATCCTTTAAAATACTCACAAAAATCCCATTTCGAGATTTTCATCAAAACCTCACTATTTTCAAATATAATACACTTAAGGGCAAGAGTTTAACTTAAATAAACTTTACAAATCAAAAGCTAAACGAAAAACCATTAAAGCTCCTTCCTTTTTCTTTAAAACTTGAAAACTTCAAAAATAGTGTTTAAGAGAAACTAAAACCATGGAAACGTTAGGAATGATGAGGAGAACTCAAAAAATGATTTTACCTTGAAGAGAGCTCTTGAAATGGTGAAGAAATTTGATGGAATAGTAACTTGGGGGTAAGGGGAGGTTTTTGTCGTGAAAAGCCAAAGGAAGAAGATGAAGAGAACATTTCAAATGCTCATTTTTACACATCTTTTTTCCTTTATTTTGAAAAATACTATTTTACCCTTAATGATATCTCAAGCTCTTTTAATTAAAACCAAGCCCAAATTAAATTAGAACGAGCCCACGACTCGAACCCGATTCACACACTCAACTCCCGACCCCTAAACTCAGGTGTTACATTTAGAAAAATTCATCACGTTTTCAAAAATAACTCAAAATGATCTTGGTCAAAATATTTCCCACATTAGAAGTGAACATGGAACCGAATTTCAAAATCTAAGTTTTGAGGATTTTTGTAACTCTAATGGGATTAGCCATATTTTTTCCGCACCTCGCACTCCTTAACAAAATGGGGTAGTTGAGAGGAAACCCGAACTTTAGAACAAATGGTTATGACCATGCTTTGTGAAAATAATTTACCTAAATATTTTTGGGCAGACGCCACAAATATCACTTGCTACATTATAAATCGAGTAATGATTAGGCCAATTTTAAAGAAAACACCTTATGAGATTTTAAAATCTAAAAAGCCTAACATTAGCTATTTTCACCCTTTTGGTTGCAAGTGTTTTGTTTTAAACAATGGAAAAGATAACTTAGGTAAATTTGATGCAAAAAGTGATTAAACTATTTTCTAGGTTATTCTTTAAACTCTAAAGCCTATCGAGTTTTTAACAAGAGAACCTTAGTTGTAGAAGAGTCAATACATGTGGTTTTCGATGATAACCTCCTTTCGAGGAAGGATTCTTGTGATGATGTAGGAATCATTGAAGCCAATGATGGTGGCCAATCATCAAAGGTGACTGAGGTTCTAACCAAAGAGGAATAAGTACAATAAACACCTCTAGAAGCTTTTCAAGACATTGCTCTTGAGGAAAAGGAATTGAGCTACCCAAGGGAGTACAACTATGTCAAAGGTGGTGAAATCTTGGGTGATCCATCAAAGGGGGTAACCACTTGATCCTCTCTCAAACTCTTTAATAATGTTGCATTCATTTCATGCATTGAGCCTAATAATATCAAAGAAGAATAAATCAATTTGGAAGATGTAATGTAACGCCCTTAGCCCGGCCTAGACGCTAGACCCAAACTACGAAGATTACACGGGGAAAACCAAAGTCAACCCAAAAGTCAACATTGATTAACGACCCTTTTTTATTTTAATCTTGTCTAGATGAACATTATTAACCTAGATGGTTAACAAAACATAGCAGCGAAAACGACGCAGCAAACGAAAGTCGTTTAAAGGTTCAATTGCAAGAATAACACTTTTAGGGACCAAAATGTAATTTTTAGAAAATATAAAGACTTGATGGATTTTAAGTTTACCATTATTTAATTAATCATATTACATGCTCCTCTGCCAAAATTCAACCACAAAAGACAATCCAAGCTCATGCAATTGCATCTACAAATTTCCAGGACTAAAATGTAAAGCAAGCAAACCTGGAATAATTCAAACAGCATCCAACGATCATCTGTTCCGAAACACTCACCTACCGTACCAAAACGCTCGTATCGAAACGGTGTTGACCGTTTTGGTACGCGGGTATGTTCCGAGACCAGTATCGGAATAGGTCATTCCAGTGGCCAAAATGTTTCGAAACACCCCAACCCGTTCCGAAACGGTATGTCCATTACAGAGCCCCGTTTCGAAACTGTTGCAGGTGTCATGATACGCCCTACCCAGTGACAGCAGAATTTACTGGTTTAACGTGCTTTTTCGTGCACGAACCAACCCCGAGACTTGCCACATCATGCATACATCAAGGATACATGTCAACAATCATCACATCAAAGCCCTAGCCTAAGCATAACATCATTTACAATAGTCAAAGACACTATGGGCATGCTTCCTCATTAACAAAACCATAGCAAGTCAAACTCCAAAACAATCCAAACTTCAAAGACCATTTACAACTCAAATATGGTCAAACCAACATGCTCAAAGTAAAGAAACATTCTCAAACCTTCCAAAGTATAAATTCCCACCCACTGCCTTTTATTACACTAAGGATGAACCACATTTCTTTATCAAAATCTTGGATGTCTCTTGCTCGTGAGCTGCCTTCAAATGTTTAATTCTCTGCATTGATGAAACAAAAGAGCGTAAGCACTAAGCTTAGTGAGGATCGCTTGACATCATTCATCAATGCTCAACTCAAGATTAGCAGAAGCAACATTTTACTCTACATGCCTTTATAAAACAAGTCTTCTCAAGAATTCCATGCACTTTTGAAATCCCATGCACACATGTATCAATTACAATAGCATATAGACTTATGCTCATGCTTTAACAAGCATCACATGTTCTCTTACATCATATACATATATCTCTTGCAACCTTGCAACATTTACAAGCATCCCATGCTTCATTATATTCAAATACATTATATTGGCTTCAAGTGATAATTCACAATTCATTTCAACACAAGACACAATCGGATACACAGATTACAATCGTTGTCCTACACGCTTCATACACACTACCGGACTACATAAGGTTCACACACAAGAGTAATCCCTCCATTGTTGTGACATCCGTGGTGGAGTATACGGTACAATCTCAACCCCTCAACATAACTCATCGGTAGTTGTATAGTTCAACTAACGAGAGTAAGGGACACATGACACAAGGTCCACACACGGAATATCAACCACCGTTGTGATCTTACCTCAATCGTTATTGTACTTGGATGAAGTTTACGGTACAATCACAACCTCTCGACATCCAAGGCGACTTTACTTACGGTGCACCCAATCCTATAGCCGGCTAACTATATCCGATTAGAGTAACCAAAAACCAATTTCATCACTTGCCGATATAACATTTATCCACATTAATCCACTGTTTTTCAAGCATAACCACAATGTCATTTACACAAGCACACATGCTTAACATCATATGCATTTTCAAATGAAAACCAAGGATCACTTACCTAGTGTATCCTTAACATAAATGACATCAAAATCTAGCATTTAACCGTGCTTAAACATGCTTATAAACAGTAAACAAATCCACTCTTATATCAAATGCATTTTCACCCAACATATCACATTTTCAAGAGAGGGATTACTGAAACACTTACACTTGAGCTTAGTTAAGTGTATTAAACTTACACTAAGCTCCCAAGAGCACGCTCGAGGCGTTACAAAGCAGGAAATCACATTTCCACTCACCGATTACGTTTCGCCTTGCTCGCCGAAACACTAACTATGCTTGCGGCACTTCCAAATCAACACCCAATGTGTCCGAAGATGTCTCCCCTATTTATAACACATAAGAACAGAAGATTAATGCATCATCATGCATTAAAATCATCAGCCACACATCTAATCTCGTTGCTCTACCCAAAATCCACATTTTGGCTACCAAACACAACCGAAATCATCTCCAAACCCTCCCAAATCAAATCCCAGCCAAGATCTATCACTTCTAACCATTTATAAACATCAATTAACATCCAAAAACCACAACAAACTCGTCCTTATACCTCCAGCTATGACAGAACACCAAAATCACCCCAAAACCACCATTCTAGCATACAAAACTTAGGAATCCAAGCCTATTCGGGATTTTATTGAAAAAACCTCATTTGTAACATCAAATAACATTAAAAATTAACCTCAAAACAGAGCCCAAAGACAAACCACGAAAATTATCAAGATATCTTCCAAAATCTTAAGTTTCAACACAATTTCTTGTTTCTAACATTAAAACCACTCAAAAATCATCAAGAAAGGATTGATAACTTGGGAATTTTAGTAAAGAACTGATCATTAGAGGAGAAGGATGAAGCTTACCTCTAATGGATGAATTCTCCTTGATTTGGGCAAGTTTTCTTAGAAAATCAATGTAAAAATTGAGAGGATTTGATGAGGAATTGATTAAGGATCAAAAGGCTATTGAAACCTCATCATTTGGAATGAAAATCAAAGGTTATTTGCTGGAGAAAAAGTGTTTGGCTACCAAGAATTTGAGAGAAAATGAAATGAGAGGGAAATTGTGAAAAGTGGTTATGAAAAGTCAAAGTAGTTTTTCTTTTTAATTAGCCTTTAATTCCTTTTAATAAAGCATTATTAAAAACACCCAAATTAAGGAAAAATCTGATGAAAAACATTTAGGTAAAATTAGCTCCTTAAAGATTCAAAGCTCCAATCCTTTACAAAACAGTCACTATTCCACTTTTGCAAAAACTGCGATTTGGTCACCACACCGAAATGTAGAATTTCCAAACCTTATTTTGTAAAATTGATTTCACCATAATTATTCACATATTAAATGAGGATTTTTATGCATTTTCCATATTTTTAAAACATCCCGAACTAGGTGTTCCCTAAATCTCCCTTAAAGATCCGAACCGTTCCCAACTGGTACGATCCGAACCCTAAACCATCTAGGCCCAAAATCAGAGGGTTACATGTAAAGTATGGACATTAGTTGATAGGCCTAGAAATAAATCTACTATAGGGACAAAATGGGTCTTTAGAAACATACTAGATGAGAGTGGTAACATAGTGAGGAACAAGGCTAGGCTTGTTGCTCAAGGTTACACTCAAGAAGAGAGAATTGATTTTGATAAAACCTATGCACCCGTAGCTAGAATGGAAGCAATTAGGATGCTACTTGCATTTGCATGTTATAATGATTTCAAGCTTTTTCAAATGGATGTCAAAAGTGAATTTTAAATGGTTTTATAAATGAAGAAATGTATGTGGAACAACCACCGGGTTTTGAAGATCCAAAATTTCCAAATCATGTTTTTAAATTAACAAAAGCTTTATATGGTTTAAAACAAGCTCCAAGAGCTTGGTATGAAAGGCTTTCAAATTTTCTTATTAAAAAGGGTTTTGAAAAAGGAAAGGTGGACACAACATTATTTATTAAAAGCAATGGCATAGATATATTAGTAGTGCAAATATATGTTGATGATATTATTTTTGGATCTACTAATGAACTTCTTTGTCAAGATTTTTCTAAGTTAATGCAAGGTGAGTTTGAAATAAGCATGATGGGGGAGCTCTCATTCTTCTTGGGACTCCAAATCAAACAAATGAAGGATGACATATTCATCAATCAAGCTTGAAGCATGTAAAGCCTCAAGCTACACTAATGAGCTCATCCATAAATCTTGACAAAGATGAAGGAGGTAAGTGTGTCGATTCCAAGCTTTATCGTTCTATGATTGGATCATTGCTTTACCTTACCGCAAGTAGACCGGATATCATGTTTAGTGTTTGCTTGTGTGCTAGGTTTCAAGCTAGTCCTAGAGAATCGCACCTTATAGCCGTTAAAAGAATTTTTAGGTACCTTAGAGATACCCCTTGTTTAGGCCTTTCGTACCCTAGAGATTCCACCTTTAACCTTCATGCTTATTCGGATGAGGATTATGGGGGTTGTAAGATAGATAGAAAGAGTACCTCCGGAACATGTCAATTCCTAGGTAGTGTGCTCATATCTTGGTTCTCTAAGAAACAAAATAGTGTAGCCTTATCTACCACCGAAGCAAAATACATATCGGCCGAAAGTTGTTGTGCTCAAGTCCTTTGGACGAAGCAACAACTTTTAGATTATGGAATTGAGGTAGATACCATACCCCTTAAGTGTGACAATATTAGTGCCACATGTCTCTCTAAAAATCTCATCCAACACTCTAGAACCAAACACATAGAGATAAGACACCATTTCATTAGAGATCAGGTCTTAAAGAATGATGTTGTTATAGAATATGTAGACACCTAGAACCAAATAACGGACATATTTACCAAACCTCTAGACAAAGAGCGTTTTTGGACTTAGGAGAGAGTTAGGTTTAACCAACCTTTCTTGACCTTTTAGGGGCATTTTTATGCAAAATTGCTTGAATCCATTTTGATTTGCATGCTCATGTGTTTTTGATGTTAATTGCTTCTATTCTTATAGTTAGGGGGAGTATGCACATGTTTTTGCCTATAGAACTTTATCATATATCATGTTCATGCATTTAGAGTTAATTGAAAATCAACATTTCTGCCATTTTGTACCAAATTAGCATATTCTGGCATAGGTGTATCGAAACGTGTTCCCCTATTTTGTTATGGGCTACCTTCTGAAGGGCTTTTGCCCTCAAGGGTTTCGAAACGAGCTCTTGAAAGGGACGTCTCTAAAATCATTGGGATCAAAACGGGTAAGTGGTGTTTCGATACGACCCCAAGCTTCGAAACAATCATCTTTTGGTTTCGAAACGTGTGTTCTAAAACGATCGTAACAGTTTCGATACGGTTAGTCGTTGTCAAGGCTATTTAATGCCTTTTCCATCTTTAAAAGGTTTCTTACTAAACCCAAACTCCTCTCAAACCCTAACCTAAATTTTCCTATAAATTTCCACTAAACCTAAACGTTTATACACACAAAATTGAGGGTTTTTTCTCTAAACAACAAACCTAAGAAAGCATCAACAACTTTGTGCATTATCATCCATCCATTCCTTCTAATTCCCAAATTCAAGGTATTTTCCTATTTTCTTTTCAATTTTTGTTTGATTTCTTTAGTTTAAAATTATTTTTTTGCATATATTACTTGTATATACTATGAGCTTTGATATTTTTGCAAAAATTTTCTAAAAATCCAAAAAAAATTATTCGAATATAAAATTTTTTAACTGTGTTTTTCAAAAACTGTTTTTAGTGATTCTCTTGTAAAAACTTGTTTTTGAACCTTTTTGTATATTCTTTAAACCTATATTGTATATTATCAAACCTTGATTATAGGATTCCTATTAGATTGAATGTGGATTTCTTATGCATACATATTTATTTTGCTTGCTTAATATTTTTAAGATGACTTCCTCCAAGAAGAGAGCTAGAGTTTCGGAAGAGTGCAAGGGTCTAATCCGTCCGAGAAAAACCTCTCTAGACCAAATCTCGTCTATCTTTTCAAAAAGAGTTTCCTAACCCCTACCGCTCAACAAGCCTTTAAATACTATCAAACCTTCAAAATTTGACCTGAGCGTGTAGTTGTCGTTGATTTCCTTGATTCTGAATGTTTTCACTTTAGATACTATGACCTTTTAACCCGTTGGAATTTCATGACCTTTTTTGGAATTCCTAGAATTATGTACCAAAACCTCGTTTTGTTATTCTATTCCAATGCCAAATGTATCCTTAGCTTCGACCGTTCCCAAGTTGTTGCCCTTGAGTCTTACCTTTTGGGGAAGAAGATTCGTATTGAGCAGTCTACCTTAGTCAATCTTCTTGGTCTCAAAGATGAGGGCATTGAAGATGAGAGCTCACTTCATCCCCATACCGACCAAGTTACTACATTGGATGTCCATGATAAATTCCTTCATCTTATGATCTCATGGTGGTTCCCTCCATTCAGTGGGAAGTATTCGCACATTCGAGAGGTGGATGACTTTTGGCTCAAGTGCTTCCGCCAAGAACAACAACCAAACCTTGTGAAGATTATGTTTGCGGAGATGGTGCACTTATTAAAGAATCGCAACAACGTCTCCTCCTTTACATATGGTACCGTCCTCAGTCATATCTTTGTTCTTAGTGAAATTTATTGCACTTTTGATATTGAGGAGCCTTTCAAGGAGAAGCTAAATGAGACTACACTCATGAAGTGTGGTTTCCGTTTCAATGGTGATGATTGGGTTCGTGTGCCTCGAGGTGAACGTGCTCAAGCTCCTTCTCAAACCCAAGTTGCCCCCACAAGCTCCTAACAATGATGCGATGATGGCTTTCCTCACCGAGCAATTCACCGACTTGCATACTCACATGGATAATCATTTCAAATCCTCTGAGGATCGCTTTGATGGTATGGAAAATCGCATTGTCACTATCGAGAATCAACAATCTTCATCGGCTCTCCTTCACCGCCTTCTACAGTGAATGGAAACACTTTAAAAGGAGTCAAGAGAAAGATGACGATGACACGGATGAAGATGAAGACGATGATGAGCCCTAGTCTAGCTTGCATTCATCTCATATCATCCAGGACTTTATTATTATGCACTTTTATATTTTTGTACCTATGCTTTAGTTTATTATTTTGGATTATTCTTTTTAGGATTTAAGTTTGGATTGATATTATTTTGCTTTTGGAACTTATACTTTATGAATTATGATTTATGTTGTTTGGTTTAATGTTGCCTATCTTTTTATTGAATTATGCTTGTTACGATTTTGATCTAACAAAAAGGGGGAGAAAAGTGTTTAAGCAAATTTTTAAAGTTTTCAAAACCTAGCTTAAACTTGGGGGGAGCTCACTTAAAAATTTTACTTTGGTTCTGTTATATCAAAAAGGGGAGATTGTAAAACCTTTAATTTGAATTAAAATGATTTTGATATAACAAATACTTTAAGGACTAATTTGCAAACTAAATAAAATTTTAAGTTTTCAAAAATCTCAAAAATTGACAAGTAAAAACTTTACCCAAAATGTTTTAAGGTTTAAAAATAATCCCCATAAATTTTTCTAAGTGTTTTCAAGCTAAATCTGTAGATTTTTCCTAGGCGTTTCGATACGACTTAGGCTTGTTTCGAAACATTTTGCTACTGGAATTTTTCATATCAAATAGATCTCAAAACGACCTCAACGCGTTTCGTTACGACCTTCATCTGGGTAAGTCAAACTTTGACTTTGTTTCAAAACGGCAGTTAATAGTTTTGATACGGAGGTTAAACATGTTCAAATTGGGCATTTAATGTTTTCAACCGTTGCTTGTCAGAACCAAAATTTTAAAGGTAAAGTACTTGTTTCGATACGGCCTAGCGTGGTCTCGAAACGTTTTGCTACTAGAATTTTAAGAGCTCAATCGTTTCGATATAGGTCTCGAAATGGCCCATATTGTTTCGAAACGATTTCAAACGTTTCGATATGCCTCTTTAATGCACATAACGACTCTTTCTTTTTTAGTCGTGTTTCGAAACATGTAGGTACCGTTTCGATACATGTAGTTTTAGAACTACATTTATGGTAGGAAGATGAAGTCTCAACGGCTATATTTATGATGTCAACCACCTAAACAGCTAGAAATCAATGAGAAGCTATAAAAGGGAGCATTTTAAGCACCAATAGCAACTATTGAACCTAAAAGCAATATCCGAGCAAATCAATCCAAACCCTTGTGCTAAACAGTCATATCTTGTACCCAATTTTGTAATTCTTCATTGTATATCTTTATTTCATAAATTTGTTGTGTGATTGAGTGTAAATTCGGCAAATTTGTATTTTGAGGGATACTTTTATTGCCTTGTATTCCTTTGTTCTTGCGAGGGTCTCAAGATCAATCTTTGGGGTAGAAAGATTGATCGTTGTAAAAGGTTTCCTCCTAAGCCTAAAAAAGAGAAGATTTCAATAGTGAAATTGGTTGAAAATCCTTAGTGGTGACTAAGGTGATGGATGTAGAGCTTGTTCTAAGTTGGAACCACTCTAAATCCTCTTGCTGGCCGAATTACGTTAGCTAAAGTTGTGCTTTCGGTAATCTCATCGTACACAATGCAAACAACTCTTTTGTTACAAGGGGTTTATGATGAGCTAAAGAAAATTACTCAGAAGTTTATTTGGGGTTGGTAGAATGTGAATAGGGGTATCCACCTTGTTAACGCAGACATCTCTTTGCCAATCTATGGTAAGTGATGGTCTCAGTTTCAGACATTTGGCGAGTCAAAATGTTACCTTCTTAATGAAGATTGCATTCGGATTACTTACCAAAAAAATCACCTATGGGTTCATGTTTTGCGATCTAAATATAAAAGGCGAGATGACATTTCAAAATCGATTGAGCGATGGAAATGCTCACATTTATGGAAAGGATTAGGCATGGTTTGGAATGATGTCCGCTCTAGCATTGTATATAATCTCAAGAATGGAATGAATGTTGATTTTTGGAAAGACATGTGGGTTGATGACATTAGCTCTTTGGCCGATCATTTGCTGGGTGGATACAATATTATGTTGGGTTTTACTTCTATTCGGTCCATGATTGATGAAAATGGTGAGTGGAGGTGGGACAGTTTTGCTTATATGCTACCAATGACTATTGTCCTCAAGATTGAGGCAATTAAACCATCGTTAGCCTCGTTGAGTGAGGATACACCTGGATGGAAATTGTGTGATGATCGATCTTTTACAGTGAAAACTACATATGATTTGTGGGACAATCTCATAGCCCCGACGAATGACAAGGATTGGGCAACAATTGAAAAGTAACCCAGCCTTCAACAGATTAAAATTTTCCTTTGGCTAGTTGTTCGTAGAAGGATTTTAACAAATGTAGAAAAGGCCAGACACCATTTTACAAATGATGTTTTTTGGGGGTTTGCCACTCTGAACCGAAAACTATCGATCACCTATTCCGCCCATGTTTTCTAGCTAAGAGCATGTGAATGTGCCTAATTAGAAGAGAGAGATGAGCTAAGTTCTTTTCTATGGAGTTCTCTGAGTGGATATGTCAAATATAGAATGGAAACGTGGGTTTGTGATATACAATGATGATTGGCCTATAATGTTTGGTTCGGTTATATAGGCTATCTGGCTAAACCGTAACATGCTCATCTTTTGCCCTGAGGATGCAGACATAGAATCAATTCTTGACAAGAGCGAACGACTTATGGAGGAGATTAGGTCGGCTCAGGCTCTTTTGGTGAATCACAACATGCTTCCTAGGAGTACGAAAAAATCAAATGAACACTAGCATCCACCAAATATGGGGTGGTACAAGCTAAATGTCGACGAGGCCAAATGCACCACCAGTGGTGTGGCTTCATGTGGAAGGGTGCTTCAGGATGAGTGTGGAAGATGGTTAATATGCTTCTTTAAATTTATATGCTCGACTATGGAAGCGGAGCTATGAGGAGTCTTTAAGGACTTACGACAAGTTTGGCAGCTTTGGCACCGGGAACTTGTGGTAGAACTGGAAAACAAAACTGTTGTGAGTATGCTCCAAAGCAAGGATAACTTTGCAGGCCACTCTACCTTACTGCAACATATCCGAATGATGTAGGATCATAACTGGATGGTGAGTTTTACCCATGTGGTACGAGAACGCAATCGGCTAGCTGACGGGATGGTCAAGTTGTGCAGGAATTCCACCTTAGACATTACAGTATTTTCTAAACCCCCGGCCTCAATTTTACAACTTCTTGTAGAGGAGACTAATGGTCCCTCTTCTTACTGATTTAGTCGAGGTGTTGTGAGGTTGTATCTTTCCATTCAGGTTGCATTTAATCTTGTGGATCCTTTTCATGTTGTTGGGTAGTGACTGTTAAGTAATTTTGTTCAGATTTTTGTCGAGTTCAGCTCGCTCAGTTTTTGTAAATATTGCTATGTGTACTCTTTTTTCTGAATATGATTAGGATCTTTTTAATAAGACACAAAGTGATATCTTTCTTTTTATAAAAAATAAAATAAAGATTATTATCTAAAAAATTCAAAAAATTTAATAGAAGTTAAGAGTTAAAAAATTCACAAGTTTAAGTTTGATCCAATACTTTGCATCCCCTCCTGGGGCCTTTTAGTTAGTACATGGAGATGGCTTGTCTCATAATATTTTAGCTTGATGCATGAATGATTAGGCTAGGTTGATCCAATGCATGTAATGTTGGACGAGATTTATTTTATAGGTTTCTTATAATTATTATTATGTGTATTTTTTTTCTTTCAACTAAGTTTAAAGATGTTTTTAAGTGGCACATAGTAATAATCCTATCTTCATAAAAAAGTATTTCAAAATCCAATTGACAATCATGTTATAGAGCGTCGAACCCAAAGATAAAAAAGAAAATTCTAGAACAAAAATTATGTAACGATATTTACCACTAATTTTCTGCATTAATATATATATATCATTAATTATTTTAATTTTTGAAATTATTGAAGACCTAAAGTGTCATCATTTCTTTTTAAGAATAAAATAAGTTAGGTTTTCTCTAGGTTCATATCACCACGTTCTTTTCTTTACCAGTCTTTTTTTGTCACCGTAATTAATTTTGATATATTATATTATATTTTTGTTTTATTTTTTATAAGAATAACTTTGTCTTTGTGGTATATCTTATTTGTTTTTTTTTTGTTACTCATGTAGAACTAATGTTTTGATATAATAATTGAAAAATGTTTTGGACTAAGTTGAAAAGAATTTAAAACTTGGTTTTAAGTTCAAACAACTTGAATTTATGTTTGAGGTATTTTAAGAGGTATTTGGAAAAGATTTTTCATGTTTTAAACAGCCAAACTTGTGTTTTCACGTCACCAGTATCGATACGGTTGTACCCGTACCGATAACTTTTTGGCCCAGTTTGGCCACTGTCAAAACCCGTATCGATACGAGGGTTTAGGGTATCGATACGGACCGGGGTCGTTTCGATACGCCACGTCAGCGTACCGATCCCTGTTCAACTACCCCAACGGCTATTTCCCAACGGCTATTCAAATATGGACCCGTACCGATACGCCCTCAAGCGTATCGATACGCCTGTGCTGGCAAGAGCCCAACGGCTATTTCCTCAAGAAGGCTGTATCGATACCGTTCCACGTGTATCGATACCGGTAGCTGCAGAACAGCATTTATGAAGGGAAATAAAGTCCTCAACGGCTCCAATTCATCCCCAACGGCTAGTAACGGCTACAAACTCAATTGGGAGTATAAAAGGGACCTCCAAGCATCAAGAGAAGACTAATGCTTCAATTGTCAATCAACAAATGATCAAGAAATTGTCTTAGTGCTTAAAGTGTCATTTCTTGTATAGACAAACACTAGTGAGCCAAAATTGTCAAATTTGCTCAAGTGTTTTAGGTTTTGGGTGAGTGCTTCATTGTGCAAACAAACACCTATTAGAGGGTTTAAGTTTGCTTTATTTATCTCTTTGTAAAAGAGGGTTTTGATCAAGGCTTTGGGTAGAAGCTTGATCGGTTGTAAGGGTTTCCTCCTAATCCTAGAAAAGGGGACGAATCAATTAGTGGATTGATTGTGAAATCCTTAGTGGGAAGCTAAGGTAGTGGATGTAGGTGCTTGTTAGAAGGCCAAACCACTATAAATCATTGTGTCTTTAATCTTTCTAGCTTCCACAACCCTTCCACCCAAATATCCACCTCTCCACCACTTGGTGAGCTAAATTGGTTGATCGAATCGAGCTCCACACAACTCAACAATTGGTATCAGAGCTTGGCTCAATCGAAGAGGATTAACATCCTATTGAGAAGATCCGGCAAGCTCGATCACTATTTCATCAACCGGCTCAAATGGCGCAATCCATCGACAAACCGCCTTTCTTCGACGGAGACCACTATGCCCATTGGAAGACAAAGATGAAGTTCTTCATCAAATCAAAAGATTACAAGCTATGGGATGTAGTTGAAGATGGCCCGTTCGTGCCTAAAAGAAATAAAGCGGAGTGGAGTGCCGACGATCGCAAGAAGATGGAGCTAAATTGCAAAGCCTTGCACATTTTATTTTGTGCATTTGGTCCATCCATCTATGAGAAGATGTCTTCTAGTGAGAGTGCCAAGGAGGTATGAGACAAGCTTGAAGTCACATACGAGGGGACAAATGAAGTCAAGGAGACCAAGATTGGGCTCCTAACCTTGGAGTATGAGAACTTCAAAATGGATCCGGAAGAGAACATCGAGAAGATGTTTGATAGGTTCTCCACCATCACCAATGGTCTTAAAGGTTTTGGAGAAGCCATCCCGGAAGAAAAGCTTGTTCGAAAGCTCATCTACTCACTTCCCGAGTCTTGGGACTCAAAGAGGACCGCCATCATCGAAGCCAAAAATTTGAAGACTTTGAAGCTTGATGAACTCATGGGGTCACTCCTTACTCATCAAATCATGAAGAAGAACAAAGAGGATGAGAAGAAGAGGGAAGAAATTAGAGCTATGGGAGAGAAGAAAATCAAAGGGCTTGGCATCAATGCAAGTGCCATGGCTCTCAAATCCTCCACTTGCCATCATGTCTACACAAGTGAAGAGGAGGATGAAGATGAAGAGATAGTTCATCTCTTCAAGAAGTGTGCCCCTTTCATGAAGAAAGCCTTGAGAGAGCTTGAACGAGAACCTAAAAGAAAGGAGAGGGCAAGCACTTCAAGCCATAAGAAGAAGGCACATGTGGCTACTTGGAGTGATGAGGACTCCACCGACGATGAACAAGCCAACCTTTGCCTTATGGCCATCGAAGAAGATTCAAGGGTAACTTCTAATTCATCTACTTCATGTTCTTATACTTTTGATGAATTACAAGATGCCTATGATGAATTGGTTTTAGATTTTAAAAGCCACATTTTGAAAAACAATAAATTGATTTCAAAGTTGAAAATTCAAAATGATTTGCTTTCTAAAACCAAACTTGAACTTGAAGCAAAACTTGAAGAGTTTGAATTAAAATGTTTTGATTTACAAAAATTGCTTCAAAATGTTCAAGAAGAAAAAGATTTGATTTCCAAGGAACTTGAAAAGAAAAACAATTTTGGAAAATCAAATTTTTATGTTAGACAATCTAGTGCCCCTAGATTTGTAAATGGAAAATGTTTTCGAAGTGTTTGGGTCCCAAAAGGACTAACCACTTCAACTAAAAAGGATGAAATTGAAAAATGGATTCCTAAGGGGACTAAATTTTGTGCAACTAACGTTTATGGATCCAAAGCAATTTGGATACCAAAAATTACTTGATTGTCTATTGTAGGTGTGATGGAGATGTTCAACAAGTCAAACATTGAGGGGGAGCTCCATACACACAAGAAAGAACACTTGAAGAAGGAAGGCTTCACATCCTCCCTTGGGTTCAAGTGTTGGTAAAATTTTCTAGTTGTTTTTGATTTTATTAGTCTTATTTTTAGTTTATTCAACTAGATGATCATATTTGATGGACTAACTCTTTTGATGATGCTTTGAGTAAGGGGGAGCCAATTTTAAACCAAATTCTTATTTATGTCAAAACATTTTACCTCTATTGTTATTTTGAACTTAATGTCTTAAATTCTTTTTGATATAACAAAAAGGGGGAGAAATGGTTTGAAAAATTGAATTTTCAAATGAATAAGGGGGAGCTTTTTTTGATTTCACATCTTAAATCTCTTATTCACATTTTTAAAGTTAAAGGGGGAGAATCACAAACAATTTTTCAAGTTAGTTTTATTATATCAAAAAGGGGGAGATTGTAGAACTAATGTTTTGATATAATAATTGAAAAATGTTTTGGACTAAGTTGAAAAGAATTTAAAACTTGGTTTTAAGTCCAAACAACTTGAATTTATGTTTGAGGTATTTTAAGAGGTATTTGGCAAAGATTTTTCATGTTTTAAACAGCCAAACTTGTGTTTTCACGTCACCAGTATCGATACGGTTGTACCCGTACCGATACCTTTTTGGCCCAGTTTGGCCACTGTCAAAACCCGTATCGATACGAGGGTTTAGGGTATCGATACGGACCAGGGTCGTTTCGATACGCCACGTCAGCGTACCGATCCCTGTTCAACTACCCCAATGGCTATTTCCCAACGGCTATTCAAATATGGACCCGTACCGATACGCCCTCAAGCGTATCGATACGCCTGTGCTGGCAAGAGCCCAACGGCTATTTCCTCAAGAAGGCTGTATCGATACCGTTCCACGTGTATCGATACCGGTAGCTGCAGAACAGCATTTATGAAGGGAAATAAAGTCCTCAACGGCTCCAATTCATCCCCAACGGCTAGTAACGGCTACAAACTCAATTGGGAGTATAAAAGGGACCTCCAAGCATCAAGAGAAGACTAATGCTTCAATTGTCAATCAACAAATGATCAAGAAATTGTCTTAGTGCTTAAAGTGTCATTTCTTGTATAGACAAACACTAGTGAGCCAAAATTGTCAAATTTGCTCAAGTGTTTTAGGTTTTGGGTGAGTGCTTCATTGTGCAAACAAACACCTATTAGAGGGTTTAAGTTTGCTTTATTTATCTCTTTGTAAAAGAGGGTTTTGATCAAGGCTTTGGGTAGAAGCTTGATCGGTTGTAAGGGTTTCCTCCTAATCCTAGAAAAGGGAACGAATCAATTAGTGGATTGATTGTGAAATCCTTAGTGGGAAGCTAAGGTAGTGGATGTAGGTGCTTGTTAGAAGGCCGAACCACTATAAATCATTGTGTCTTTAATCTTTCTAGCTTCCACAACCCTTCCACCCAAATATCCACCTCTCCACCACTTGGTGAGCTAAATTGGTTGATCGAATCGAGCTCCACACAACTCAACAGCTCAAAATGTATGATTTTATTACGAAAGAATCATACATGACAACATTATCGGTGGCCTCGTTAAAAACCTCCCTAATCCTAGACGGACGAAAAGAGTACCCCGGTAATGCGAAAAGAACCTTACAAACAATCACCCAAGTATCCGAACCCACGACAGGCGATCAACCCCGCTCTTAGCTAACGCATCTGCCATACAATTTGCCTCACGAAAAACATGATGAAAACAAACATCCACCAGAATACGACAAGCTTCATCAATCCTAGAAAACCACTATGCTAAACGCCACGGTCGTTTCTCCCGTTGTAACACCCACGCTATAGCAATCGCAGAGTTTGATTCAATCACAATAGCATGCGACTCACGCCATGTCGATCCACACAACAACTCTAATGCAACACAAATCGCTTGTAACTCCGCTTCATTTGAGTCCACCACCCCAATCGGTCCCGAAAACAACGCTAGTATCTGCCCACAAGCATCTCTCAACACCCCACCACATCTCGCCTTACCCGGTTTCCCCCGCGATGAGCCATCAACATTAAATTTCAGCACCCCCATCGACGGTTTTTCCCACACCACGTTCACCCGACTATCTCTCGGATTGTGTCGAATTTCGCAAAGCCAAGGGCAATCCCACCACCTATGTTCCGCGATGATTTCAGCAGTACCATTTCGAGCCCAATACATCGAATGGATTTTAATAAGAAACATCATCTCACTCACCGTCATTCGTTGCTCACAAAATATCACTCCATTTCGACCCAACCACATCGACCATAAAATCGCCGCACACCTTGCTAACCACCATTCCCTCACCATCCCGTAGAAGAAGCTATCGAAAATCATCCGCATAAACTCCAACAATGTCTGCGGTCTTACTATATCCACCCTCCACCATTGAAAAATAACAGCCACATATCCCACATCTTCGCGCACTCAAAAAGAATATGATTCAACGTTTCAGCCGCCTCCCGACACCAACAACAACTCCCTCTCGATGCGTCAATCATGATACCCCTAAGTTGCAAATGGCCCATCGTTGGCAATCTACCCAACAACACAAACCAAACAAAATACTGAATTTTTGGTGCAACTTGCAACCTCCAAATAGCATTCAATTCGGGCATAGATTCCAACCCAAACGACACCATCAAGCCATACAACGAACTCACCGTGAATACCCCCCTCCGGTCCGGCTTCCACACAAGATGATCCATCTCATTCGCCATGAGCTGCAAGCCCCGCACACACGCTTTTTAGTTCATGAAATTTCCTAAATTCAAACGTCCGTAAAGGTCGCTTAAACATCGCCTCCCACTCCTCATGCTCAAAATTGCCAAGCCTCGCATAATCGCACACCAACGCCTCCTTACACGAGGCAATCCGAAACAGCCTTGGATAAAAAAATTGAAGCGGCTCCTCCATACACCAACAATCACACCAATATAAAACTTTAGAACCATCCCCCACTTGCCACATGAAATCTGAAAACCCCATGAACCTTTGCACCGTTTCATCCCGCTGCACATCAACCAAACTACGCCAAACTAATGACATGTGCCTCCTCCCTCCCTCATTCGGACGCCACAAAAAGGTGTCGCGCCCATACTTCGCCTCTATAATTGAACGCCAAAGAGACGTCTCACTCATCGCATATTTCCAGCTCCATTTCGCAAGGAGCGCTAAATTACGCGCATGCAAGTTAACCACACCCAAACCTCCACATTCCTTCGGACGACACGCCACCTCCCAACTTACTCTACTCATTCGCAATTTATCTTCCGATCCCCCCATAGGAACCTACGTCAAATCCTATCCAACTTCAGAATTATACCACGTGGCACGACGAACACGCCCTTATAATATAAAGGCAAAGCAGACAAAACCGAATTTACCAATAGAAGCCTCCCAGCAAATGATAAAGATTCGCGCTTCCAACTAGATAATTTCTTGCGAAACCGATGTATCAATGGTTCCAAAATATGCATACCTCGCGGATTAACTCCAAATGGGAGTCCCAAATGCACAATCGGAACCACCCCACATCGACAACCTAACACCCTCACAATGTAGTTCACCACAGCATCCTCAATCCGAATTCCATAAATGCTCGACTTTTCATAATTTATTTGTAACCCCGTCGTATATTCAAAGCATGTCAGTACTCTTTTTAAGTTCACCGCGTATTGAAGATTCACCTTAAAAAATAATATCGTGTCATCTGCAAACTGAAGATGTGTCATGACAAACCCATCGGCAACCTGCACACCCTCAATCTTCCCCAATCTAGCCGCATTACAAATATATTGATGTAGAATTTCGGCAACCATGACAAACAACAAAGGCAATAACGGATCACCTTGTCTAAGTCCACGCTTCATAGAAAATTCCCTTGTCGGACATCCATTCACTAAAATCGCCATCCTCACCGTGCTCACACAAGTCCAAATCCACCGTCGCCAAACCAAATCAAACCCCATACGATTCAAAACCTGATCCAAGCACTCTCATTTAATACAATCGTATGCCTTTGCGAAATCTAGTTTTAGTATAATACCTCCCTCACTGTATCCACTCTTTTTGTAGCGAATGTATCGTCTCATTTGCGAGCATAATTCCATCCAAAATTTGTCTACCTCGGACAAAACCCGACTGAACATCACTTATCAACATTGGTAGCACCGTTTGCAACCGTTTCGCTAGACACTTCGCAAGGATCTTATAAAGGGAATTCATAAGACATATTAGACGAAAATCCCCTACCCCTTGCGGAATATCCTTCTTTGGAAGTAGCACAACAAACATGGCATTAACCCCACTTGGTAATTGACATGAAGAACAAAACTTCTGCACAAAGTCCATCATGTCCCCTCGAAGGAACACCCATCCCTTCTTATAGAACTCGAACGTAAAACCATTCGAACTCGGAGCCTTCGACCCTTCACAACCCCAAATTGCTGCCTTCACTTCCTCTTCCGTGATCACCAATTCTAACCTTTCCGCCTGCTCCTTAGATAGTCGATGAAACTCAACCATCGCATGCATCGAATCCGATGTCACTTGTCTATCAAAATGTTTTCGGAATGCTTTGAAAATAAATTCCTTGAGAAGGTCTTGCTCTTGCACCCACTCACCCTCAATACGCAAACCATGAATTCCATTTCGCAATGCACGCAACTTGGCAACCTTGTGAAAAAAACTCGTGTTCCGATCTCCCTCCTTAAGCCACTTGACACGTGATTTTTGTCGCCAAATTGACTTGCGCAACTTAGAACACCTCCAAAGCTCAGCCGTTAACCGACCCCTTTCCACCAAAACGTCATTTGATACCCCCTCCTCTCCCATCCTCCGATCAATGTTTTCAATTTCTTTTGTGACGCGGGCAATGTTGCCATCTATATCTCCAAAATTTGTCTGATTCCACCCCCTCAAATAATGCTTCATACCTCGCAATGTTTCCACAAAATTCCCAGCCTTATCAGCCGTAGACAACCTGAGCCATTCCTCCTTCATCTCAAGTATCAAGCCTTTATTAAATAACCAATCATTAATGAAACGAAATGGTCGCGGACCACCATCCAACGCTTCCGTTAAGAACAACAACGGGGTGTGATCGGATAGCCTCCTTGGCAAGGAAAGAATGCGCATATTGGCAAATTCATCCAACCATTCCGATGACACAAAAATCCTATCTATGCGACTACAACTCGAACCCGGGCCAAACCAAGTAAATGCTTTTCCTTGTAACGGCAAATCAATCAAACCATTGCTCTCTACAAATTCATTAAACACCACCATACCCCGAGAAATCTTCAAACAATTCTTCCTCTCCCTCGGATGCAACACCATGTTAAAGTCACCGCTAATGCACCATGGTAACTCACGCGTCTTAAATAATTCACTGATATCATGCCAAAAAATACATTGTTCTTCCAACACACATGAAACATACACCCTCACCATAACACACTTCCAATTTTCCATAACCCAGCATCCCTCAACCAAAATAAAACGTGCACCCACAAGTGAACTAGTCATCTGAAACCTCGATTTTTCCTAAACCAAAAGAATCCCACCCGATTTCCCCATTGAAGGAACATAAATAAATTCAAAGTCATCCGAAATCCACAAACTACTCACCATCATACCTGTAATTTCCTCCAATTTTGTTTCTTGGAACATCGCCATCTCACATCGATGTTTCCGTACGAGGTATTGAATTGCTCTTCGTTTGCTTGTCGAACCCAACCCACGCACATTCCACGACAACATCCTCATGTCTCGCTGCTATTGATTCGGCTCTCGCGCTTCTATCAATCGCGCGATGTCACTAACAATTTCCTCTTCCTTTCTCACTTGCTTCCCCTCAATAAACCTTCCTAGTTTCAACGTCTCCCTTGCCTCGCGAAGAATGGATCGTTTGCGAGTCTTAAAATCAGTATCCGATAAAGACCCGTTGACAATTTCGTGCTGCGCCTTTGTGTTCTTCTATGGTCTCCCTCGACCTCGCTTAGTGGCTTTCAACACTGCTTCCTGTCGTTTTTCAGGAGGCATTAAACTCAAGTTTATTTATGATATGTTTTGAACTCTTTTTTTTCTCCATTTGTTTCTACCACATCTGCTATTCCAGCCCTTGGTAACTAGGACCTTGGCCCATTAATATCCGCAACATTTGAGTGTTGTGCCATGCACGGACTCGTGTGTTCATCCCTCATATCCTTCCCTCAGTATTCCTTTTCCCGCACCAATGTTTCTATAAAGGACTTGGACTCCACCACATGTTCCAACGACCTCGACACCATCCCCACTTCTTCATCCGCCATCCATTCTTTCCCCCTCGATGTCACCTCGATCACTCACAAATCCACCCTTTGATTGTCCTCCCACATATGATTAGCTCCTTACTTGGTATCTCCGAATTAAAAGTATTCGGAACCACCGTATCTTGTTGTTTGTCGAGCATCTCATTCTTTTTACTACTGTCCGTATCGCCCAATGTATTCTCACTACGTATATCTTCATTCATCTCGTCATCATCAATAGTATTCTCCAAATTCACTCCACAACAGCATTCACACTTCGAACCAAGCACCTCCTCTATTTCGACTGCCCGAATCCTAAAAATGTGTTCCCCTACACGAATATCCAACATTTCATCGATCATCGAAACTCAATTTGTTGCAATCTGAAAGCGACATCTTTCGAAAGTCGACAGTGCCAATGTCTCCGTATCTATTTGCACCAGTTCACCCCATAACGATGCAATATTTGCAAACGTTTTCTCCGACCAAGCATGCATTGGTAAACCCCTGACCGATAACCAAAGATGCCGATTCGGCATTCCAAATGATGGCTCCCATATCATCACATTTTCCAGCCATGTCTCTAAGCAATTCCCCTCCAACAATCGTTGAGGAGTCTCTATGTCTTCAAACAACAATAAAACTGTCGAACCCGCTGCTCGCATTACTGAGAAACCCTCCAACTTTGCTCTCTTAAATTCAAGAGCCAAATCCCTAATTTTAATGTTTTGTTTACAAAACCCCAATGCACACATTTGGAGAATTTTCAATTTGTCCGGATCTACTTCCCCTTCCACAATTCGTACAGCATGTTCCCTGCTTTCCTCTTCCTCCTTTTTATCGTCAACCCTATCATTCCTTTCCGCTGTACTTCGAACCTTTTCTGATCGTTGAATCCTCCCATCCGATCGCTACGTTGAATTCAATTGTCTCTTCCTCCAAAATTGGTCCCGAGGACCCCGCCGTGCAAAACCCACTCGTAATCGAAAGCCATAGAGGCGAAAGCGATCGAAACGCTCAATTATCCTAAGAGCATCTTCCTTTGATTTCATCCTCACAAAACCAAATCGAGTACCGTCCAATGCTGTCTTCCTAGGGATAAATACATCCACGACTACCCCATGGCGATCGAACACTTGCCAAACCCCTTTCCAATGCAATTGTACAGGTAAATTGGAGATGAACCAAGACCAACACCGACGCTCCTGTGAAGTCTTGCCTTGCGTCATTTTCTTGGAATATTTTAGCATATTTTTTTTTCATTTTTATTTTCTTATGGTTGTATTTGACGTCGTCTCGACTGATTAAGATGTTGCTTATTTGTTTATCTTGCTAATTTTTCCTGCTTTGTACCATCAGATTGAATTTGGATATATGATTTGCGTTCGTGGATAATTTTTTCACGACACTCGACTCTGATTTGCGGTTGTCGTTGATCTTTTAATAGTTTGATCCCCTTTTGTGGTTCGTTTGCTGATGCAGTTAGATCTGTTCGTATTTGTGTTTTGTTCAAGTCTTTTGGTTGTGTTCTTAACTTTTTCATGTATATGATCTTAAGTGGTTAATTTATTGTGTTATTAGTTATAGCAAAATATAGTTTGTGTTTAGTTTACTATTATTATCGTAAATCCTCGTTGTAAATTCGACTAAATTTTTTAATAAATTATGTGAAGGCTATGCTTTCACGTGAATTGCGAAGAACAAGGTGTAGAAGTGATGAAAAGTCTTGTTTGCTAAAAACGATAATCCTAACGAAGGAAATTTATTGAATTTTGGCGGATGTAAGATTGGAACAATTCATTTGGCGACCACAGGGAATATGCAAATAAGTGTACATCATGGTGGGTTGCGCACAAAAAAACGAATAAATCAAAAAGTGAATCGAATAGCTGTATTTAGATTTTTTATAGAAATTTTTTATAAAGAAAACTTTGTAATTTTATCAAATAATATCAAAAAAATCTTATGTCAAAATAAAGTAAAAAATCAAAATGAAAAATTGAGAGCATAACTAAATTAAAATGGATGGTTCAAAAAAATCATAGAAAATTCTTTTATTTAGACGAGAAAACATTACCAAATAATAAAACAAAATATTATAATTGATTGCAGAGAGTGAAATTGAAGTGGCCCTGAAAATTACTTGTAGTACAAGGTGGTGGTTGTAGTAAAAGCAGCTTTGAGAGCGACTGAAAATTATAATAAAAATATTAAAGAAAACATGTTCAATCGTAGAAAATAATAAAAGTAAGTGAAAATTTAAAAATATAAATAAAAAACATTTTCACTATTTATATTAAAAATGTTTTAGTATAAATAATTTGATATTGCTTATGTATTTCTCGAGTTTGAGATTTTGCGTATGCAGAAAATTTCAGTTGGGAGATTTACCCACTAAAATCAGGTGTGTGACGCGTGCCGGTCTAGATTAATCAGGGCAAAGCCCCGGGGAACTGAGATAATAACAAAAAAATATTTTAGAAAAGTGGAAACAAGGAAAACAAGAGTTCTTTAATTTTAACTTTATTAACCTAGGTTCGAATCCTTCTAATGTCATTTTTTAAAAAATTTTGGTTTTTTATGAATATTTATTTATAGTGGATATTCATGTCTCATTGAATATTTTGGCGCATTTGGTATAATCGCGTTAGTGAGTACTAATTGAGGAAATATTGTAAGAATCATCAGATTTCCTTATGTATTATTATAAAGGAGTTTTGGATCAAGATTTATTATGATAATTCGAATTTCATTAAAACTCCGGAAAAGCTTCAAATTGGAAACTCGTGAAGTGGTTTCAATACATTTAATGAAAGTATTTGAGAAAAGAAATATTGAGACGTGGTTTTGTCTCGACTTAAAGATCGAGCACTTAAATATGTGTTTTTATCTATGAATGGAAATAAGCAGAAAGAATCTTAAAGAAGATTCAATATGGATAAAGTATATCTATTACGTATCCTTATGATTGCAAGAATATTGGGTGTGAATAAATTTATCTTCGAAAGAGAGATAAATAAATAATTCGTCTAGAGGAATTATATATTATTTGGTCTAACGATAACGTCTTCACAATTCGCGTTACAGAAATTGAGGAAGCGATTGGCCTTAAGTGTGATTGTAGTTGTAAGGCGGCGAACTGCTCGGAAGATACATTGAGTACTGAGGATTTGAACATGGATATGTCCAGCCCGGTTAAGGTGTCTATAAGTGGGAGGTCAGCAAATGATACAGTGGTACCCAATTTTTTCTCTTATTCGGCTCTGGGATCGAGCTAAATTGATCGTATGTGAAATGAGAACAAGAGGGAGGATTGGCGTGTCATGAGCACGACATGTTGGATGGTGGATGAATATGTAAGCTTTGTCTATCGTGAAA
This sequence comes from Hibiscus tridactylites, assembly GCA_958450335.1. Lineage (NCBI taxonomy): Eukaryota > Viridiplantae > Streptophyta > Magnoliopsida > Malvales > Malvaceae > Hibiscus > Hibiscus tridactylites. Next base: position 42,021,263 of record OY288274.1, on the reverse strand, counting down.
GGGTAAGTCAGCGAATTCTGGATGTTTTGCCGAGTGATGATGTGGTGGATGTTTTACCAAACAATGTGGGAGTACCGTGTGATGAACTAGTTGCCGAAGAACTAGTAGCTGATGAATTGAGCCCACGTGTTGATGGGTCAAGGATAGAAATTCCTAGGGCTAATAAGGCTCAAACAAGTGAATACAATGGAGAGTTTAGAAGGTTACGACAGGTTTCTGAAATCGAACTGAGTTTTTTATCGCCTGGTGAGCGAGGTGAGGCTGAAGCAAAGCTGGTAAAAAAGGGCAGAGGTCGTTCGAAGAAAAACCAAAAACCATCAGAGGTAATTGCTAATGGCTCTTTGTCAAATTCAGACTTCTATAACCGGAAACGGATTATTTTAAGAGAAGCGAAGGAAACATTGAAATTGGGTAAACTGATTGTGGTGAAAACAATTGGAAACGAACAAGACATTGTAAAGGATATCGTGTGTATGATTGAAGCGCGAGAACGACAATAATTGCGAAGAGCGTTGAGTTTGTGGTCGTAGAATGTGAGAGGGATTGGTTCAGCGTTGAAGCGTAATTCGGTTCAACACTTTTTGAGACAACAAAGGTGTGCGATTGTCATTTTATATGTGACTAAATTAAAGACATTAAGTGATGGTATGATGAATAAGATATGATTTACCAATGATTTTGTTTATGTGTTTACGCCTTCTTCGAATGTTTTTGACATTCGAGAGAGGAGATGGATTTGCTCGGTTCTTGAATGCCTGTTTTTGTGGTATAGTATGAGTATATGTACCGTGTGTGGGAGGGGATCAAGCGAGTTTGTTAGGCGATATGTGGTGTGGTAATCTACAACGAGGTATGGTGAAATTATCCATTGGTTGTGGTGTGTGATTTCCTTTGTATCGATAGAGTGGCGTGGTGTGGTTTGTTAAAAGTGTAAGGATCGAATAGTATGGAAACACGCAACATCGGACCATTTTTTGTTGGTGCTTGGCGACATCTTTTGGCCTGGAAATTGCATCTGAGGGGGATTATTGTTGAGCTCATGTATTCATGTTTTTATCGAGAAGTGAATTGCTTGGATGACATTTTGGCGAGGGGTGGTGTTGATCGCACATCTTGGTTTTGCATGCTAGCGTGAATATTTTGTGTTTTGGTTTCTTGCTTTATTTTTTCCGTGTTTGTTCGATTGTTTTTAGCGTTTGTCTTTATCTCATACTCCTCGGTACTTTTTTCTTCCATTTAGGTGTAGGGAGGTTTTTAATGAGGCCATGGAGTGTGATGACACTGTATGATATTTATTAATAAAATCATACTCTTTTGCCAATAAAAAATATTAGTTGGTCAAGAAATATCCATGGATATACAAAGATCATTACGTTTAGATCTTCAAGTATTTTTCGATGCCTCCTTAAATCTTGTAGAAATAATTGTTATGCACGAGGCAAGCCAAAAATGTATTTGGCTAAGACCATTGACCCAACAAAATTAGAAGATGCAATTTACTTTCACAAGTTATGATACAAAGCTATCTTGTGTAGAGATAATGCAAGATGTATATCTCAATCGAAAGATGGATAAATCATGTAATATATTACTCCAAAGTTTCATCCATCACGATCTTTAGAAAAAGTATTCAAGATTAAACTATGAAGATTCAAAGTTCTTCTGTGGTGTTTTTTTAGGGGGAGTAAATACGCGTTGTACTCTTTTTCCCTTAGCCTAGGTTTTGTCCCAATGAGTTTTTTCCTGGTAAGGATTTTAATGAGGCAACATGTTATGCGTATCAAAGATGTGTGTACTTTTTTTTCCTTCACTAAGAATTTTTTTTCAAAGGGTTTTTATCTTAGTAAGATTTTAACGAGGCATGCTATCTTCATGGATATCAAAGGGGAGTGTTATGAATATTTATTTATGGTGGATATTCATGTATTAAATGTGACTTTAATATACTTTATTATTAGGGTTTAATGCCCATTGATATTAGGATTTTCCCCTTGTGCCTATAAATATAGATATTAGAGAAAGTATTGTACACAACTCAATATTGAGAATGAATAAAAATCTCTTTCTTTCTCTCATTCTTTGTTCTTGTTATTGTTCTTTTTTATTTTATTCACAACATGTTTATTTAATTATATTTTATTTATTATTACTATTATAATAATTTTTTAATTATATTTAAATTTAATTATTTAATTTGTTCATTTGTATTTTAAAAAGTTATATATCAAACACATTTTCTCTATTTTCGTTTCTAAAAAAATTCATCTGCAAATATGTTTTATAATTTTTAAAAAACTGAAAATAAAAAATATTTTTTAAAATAAAAAATAAAAAAATATCTAAAACCAAACGAACCTAAGTTCGTCAAAAGTTTATAAAAGCTCACAAATGATAAATTCAAACACATATTTATAATCTACCCAAGGAAATTATGAAACAACAAATATTAAGAAAGGTATGGAGCTTGGTTCGTGTGTTGTTAATTTGTTATAGTTAACGTGGAGATCTCGATGGAGACTGGCGTGAGCGTTCCCTTTAGCCCTCCGTGGGGAGAAGAGGCTGGCTTATCGGGAAACCATAAGGTTGCATATTTTGAACCTAGCATAATGTGAGTGCGTCTTGACTTTAGTGGCTTTTTACACTCTGGAGTAGGGGTGACAATCGGGTGGAGAATAACCGAAAATTGTGGGGATTTGAACTGATGGGCATGGGGAATAACCGAAATCTTTACTCATGAGGATGGGGATGAGAAAGTTTTATAATCAGAGCTCAAATGGGGATGAGGATTGTTATATCCGAACCGTGAGGATAACTGAACCGTACCCGTATAAAACATCGTGGGAATCCCTAAAAATATCCGCAAGAATCCTCAAAAATATCTGTAGGAATCCTGATATTTTACGAAGTTTGATGGCCATAAGGGTAATTTACCTATATTTCATCAAAAATCTATTCTCACCTAAGCATGGCCGGCTAGAGTAAGTTTGAAAATTCTTTGTAAATTCTATAAAATAATTAGAATGTTATCTATACATTGTTGTAAACATGATTTAGTCTAGTTTTGTTTAAAACACACGGTGATTGATTTATATATGTATTCTAAATTATATGAATTTGAATGTTGAAATGTCATAAAAATTTGGCAGCATATTTCTTAAAAAAGTTTTAGTAATGAATTTGAAAAATCACCATAAATTCTACAAGTTAAATTAAGAAGTGAGCGTTATATTTATATAATCACACGAAAGTCTATATTTGTTTAAAACAAACAGTTATTGATTTCGAGTTACATATTAGGAATTATTAATTTTTGAGTAAGCAAATGTTAGAAGAAAAGACAATAGATTGTTTCGAAAAACAACAGTAACAGTGACTTCGAAAATTCACCATAAATCGTACGAGTAAAACTAGAATAAGTAATTTATATGATTAGAAAAATTATCGAATCTAGTTTCTTTTAGAACAAACATACCATTATTTGAAACTATAGATTATTAATCACATATTTTCTTTTAAAAGTAGTGCAAGATACCATGTTTCAAACGGTTAATATTTAAGTCATGTTTTATAGTTTTGAAATTATTTGTTTGTTGTTTGATAAAACTAAATTTATCTTTTATGTTTGTAATTTTAGAGATTTAATGTTGAATATTTGTTTTATAAATTAATTTATATTTTTTAGGTATGGGGATTAACCGAAAACCGCGGGGATCCGTAAGGGATGGGTATGGGGACGAAAAAATCCCCGAAATGTTTAATGGGGATTCTCCAAAACCATACCCGCAAGTGTTGGGGACGGAATGGAGAATGCAAAACCGTCCCCGATCCGCCCCGTTGCCACCCCTACTCTGGAGATGTGTTTTTCCTCCCCGTATGTCGTGGGGATTTAATCTGTGTTTGGTGGTGTTGAGTTGGTACCAACAATGGGTCTTCATTCCTGAGAACCCGGTCTTTCGGATATTAAATTTTTCGGTTTGCTCTTGACTCATAATTATTGGGTGCCCGTTAATTGAGTACTTGTAAAACTTGCACCTAGTTCACATTTTATATTTATTTATTTTTAAATTTCAAAATTTTAAAAAATCACATAATAAACACATAAAAATTAAAAGTTCATACAACATAATTCAAACACAAAATTAATGATTTGATGTTAGTTTTAAGATAAAAATATTTGGATATATATATATATAAGTTTATCACCAAAAAGACATTAAAAATATTAATCTTGTTTTTTTCTTTCAAATCTTGTATTAACAAACTAATAAAAAATATTTTTAAAATTTTAAAACTTAAAAGTAAATAATACAAACATTAGAAAGAATTTAGAGATCTAAATTTAGTTTTAGAGTAAAAATATTAAGGAACCCAAAATAAAAATATAATTTAAAACTAAAAAAATAAATATGTTAAAAGTATCGGGTCGGGTACCCGGTTACAAAAAAATCGGCCCAGACCAGCCCAACTACACGGAAAAAATCTTGGGTTGTGTACACGGCCAAGTCAGGTAATTTTTTTAAAATAATTACCCAATTTTTTAAGGTTCGCGTTGGCGGGTCAGCGAGCCGAGTCAATCAGGTATTTTTTAACACCCCTAGTCCCCTTATACCAACCAAGTTAGTTTGGGAAATAATCTACTCAATGCTCTAAAAGAGACAATACCGAAGGCCTTTTAAGTGGGTGGAGACAATGGTGAGTCTAGAAAAATATTATTGATTGGGCCAATATAAAAAGAAATATAATTTTATCTAACATAACTCATATTTATAGTTTCAAAATTTTAAAATTTCATTCTCCATTAATTTTAAAAAATATATTATCTATATCTTTATTTAACTAAAATTGAAGCATTTCTTAAAAAATTTAAATATGTTCCTATAACTTAATTAATTTGTCAAAAATATAAGTCATAAAATGTGAATTTAAATGTATTTTTTAATATTAGCTTCTCTTACAAGTTTTAACAAAAATAACTGATAAATTTTATTATATTTTTATTCTTTTCAGTTATCATATTCGAAAGACATTGAAGATGAGTTATATATTTTTACTAAAATAAATTTATCTTAATTTTAATTTCAATTTTGATCTTAATTTTATTTTATTGTTTGTATTTTATTATCATTATATACTAGATTGATACTCAACTGTGTTCAGAGAATTCAATTTTTAATAATAATTAATTAATATAATAAATAAGTTTAAATTATGTTTATTAAAAAAATTCTATTATTATTTATAAAATAATTGAATTATAAAAATGTTTTTTTCTTTTTTACCTTTAATTTTATTTGGATTTTGTTTTTTGAGCTAATTTAAGGCTTAAAAACTAAACCGAACTTTTATATTGGGCCATTTTTTACTTACCTAAAACTCTCTTTCTATATAATTTAACGGTTTTTTGAGCATGGATTGGGCCATGGCCTAAGTAGGCCTAGGCTCAGATTCGCCAATGAGTGGAGTCATACACTTGGTGCATCGGAGATCACGCTTCAAATTATACATAGGGGCATACTTTCAAACATATATAAATATCATGCTTCAAATTAGAGAGATAGTCATGTTTACAATTTAAATATAATCTGTATATTCTTTTAAGGATAAATTTTCTATACACAGGCGGTGGAAACTGAAAGTTTCCACAAGCGCCTTAATTCTAGGGTATAGGTAGTTAGTTTAGGGTATAGGGTTTAGAGGTTTAGGTGTGGAGGGTTAGAATTTAGGGATAGTTATTTCAATTTAAGGTTTAGGGTTATAATTTAAGGTTTATAGGTTCAAACCTAAATCCTCACCATATTACCCTAAAAACTAAACCCTAACCTATAAACCCTAAATTATAACCCTAAACCTTAAATTGAAACAACTATCCCTAAATTCTAAACCCCTACACCTAAACCCCTAAACCCTATACCCTAAACTAACTCTCTAAACCCTAAAACTAAGACACTTGTGGAAACTTTAAGTTTCCACCGCCAGTGTATAGGATATTATCCTTCTTTTAAATAAGAGAAAACATTCATGTGCACATGATTATTCAGACAATATATTTAAAACAATAATATGGCACACAAGAAACACACCTCGCAAAAAGGGTTGGTCATGAAGGTCTAATGAGCACCCGTCTTTTTACGCTCTACAGTAGTGCTCAAACCTAAGCTAAAACTGGACATGGTTATTATGGGAGTAAAACTCTAATCAAATATTGCACAAGGTTACGAGACCTTATGGGTAATCAAAGGCTCGCGCAAATGAGCGGATCGGGAAGAGCCAGGTCGAGCAAATTAATAGACATGTGAATCTTGAGTACCTTTAAATAGATAACAATCCTAGTCCGTCCTTAATTCAATTACATTGCTCTTAAATTGAATAATTAAATAAATATGCATGCTCAGGTTCAAGGTCAGATTCAGAGGCTTTCTAGTTAGAATTTTGCGAAACAAACTTCAAAATCGGACTTCGAACGTCGAAAAACTTAAAAAATGACTTTTCAAAAAAAAGAGTCAACTTTGGTCAACAGTCAACTCCGATCAAAGTAAACAATCAACAGTTAACCGGGTTGACTTGGATAACACATTTTCGGATCGTGTTAGACGAGTTCGGGCTGGACGAGTTTATTCTAATTTCTTAATTTTTTAATAATTTGTTCCAAATTTTTAATTTTGAAATGATTTATTCTAAATTGTTGTGAATCAAAGGCAATGACTTTAACTGATCACTCGCGATATTCTCGAAAAAGAAATGATTATAAGTGAATCCGTTCAGGCATTAGTCATTTGAAAAGCTAACCCTTGTTTGGAACAACTTCAAAAACTTTCTTAAGCATAAAAGAGTGAAACCCATAAGCGAATTATTGAAAAACAATATGAAAGTGCATGTCTAAAATTGGTTCTTTGAAAGGCCTTGTAACACCCTCAAATCTCAGCATTTGAAAGAGGAATTAAGTGAATGATGAAATGAGGCTTATATAAAAAAAAGTGATAAAAATAATAGTAATAAGGATTTGTAACCTTGGGGACTCAAACTTGTGTCCCTTGGCATGTTAGGGTGTTGTCTTAGCCATCTGAGCTAAGTCTATATTCAATTTTAACCTATCCTTGTTTAATGTTATTCTATATTTGATGGTTATGTTGAAATTAATTAAGTCAGATACGACTCTTCACCTACCATTTTTTTGGGGAATGCCATTTGAATTTGCATTCCGAGGGAGATTTCTAGAAACCTAAAGTTCTCACCAACATCAACCATCGACCACCTTCCGATCCGAGCCACCGCCTCACCGTTGCTGCCACCGCCCTTCGCATTCGAATCGCCGTTGTGCGCCGATCAAAACCCAAGCCCCATTCGCGGTGAAGCTTCGTCCTTCGTCGTGGAGATCGCTTGAAAGCATCGTCGGAACCCTTGCCTTATTTCGGTTTTGGCATTTTCCATCGTCGTCTACCGTTCCATCGTCGTGTCGTCGTCACTCTCAAGTTCCTTGCACCGACGCGGTTAAAACCCAGGCGGTTGCTTGTCCGTCTGACTCCGATAAGGGTTTCTTCGGAGCTACGTCACTCTCCGGTCGTCCCTTGGCATTTTGGGTAAGAATCTATATGATTCCGATAGATTTTCAGTGTTTGAGTGTTGTTGTTGAGTTGTGGTGCTAATGTGTCTTCTTTTCCGGCAAAATCGTGGCGTTTGGGGTCTTCGGTGACCCACTCCAATGACTGGCCGACGATTTGAAGATTAAAAGGTAAAAATCGGATTAAACCGGTCTAACCAGTAAACCGGTCTGAACTGGCCCAACCCGGTCTGAGCCCAAACCCGAACCGAGCCTCAACCCATCCGCCCGACCCGTTGACCGAGTTAAACCTTTCGAGTCAACTCAGTGAGCCAACCTGTCCGAGTCAACTTAGTGAGTCAACTCGCCCGAGTTGACTCAGCCGAGTCAGCCCAGTTGACCGTTGACCTGACCGCTGACCGTTGACCTTGACTAAAAAGTCAAAATTTCTGAAAACTCATATTTTATGTTTTTCGACGTCTTGAGTCCAATTCTGAAGCCCGTTTTGCAAAATTCTGACCCGAATGCCTCCGAATCTGACCTTGAACCCGAGAGTGCTTATATATTGAATTATTTGGTTAAGAGCTTTGTGAATAAGGTCTAATCTTGGGATTTGTGTAATTGAAGGTACTCACAGTTCCTAGAATACAAATTGTTGAGGCATGTCAAATTCGGGTTTAAGGGTGTTCAAATGTCATTCACAGATCGGTTGATGTAGCTCGGAGCCAAGGTAATACATTACTACCTCTTGTATGCTTTATGAGTATGTTGGTATTCGGTAAATTACACATGGTTATAATTTAGTGTACTTGCAACTTTGCTTAAGTAAAGTGTTCATGCAATTAAATGATAGAAATCTGGATACGACCAAACTATTCGAAAGAGAAGTTTAATAGACTGAGTGGCTCTTAAATTTAGTAAGTGATTAACAAGGCAATTATCTCCTGATCTACTTAATAGTATTAAAATATTTGATATATGAATTATCTCATGAATAAATTGTGATGATGCCCTTGAGATGTAAGAATGACTAAAATACCCCTGATAATGGAAACGATCTTAATCTACGTGAGGTCTGGGAAATCAACTAACTCATCTGAAAACCTCGTCTTGCTCGGAAAGTTAGGTAACAAAGATTAACCCTTAGAATTTTGTAAAGTACTTGAAATTTCCTGAATTCTAAATAAGTCTCTAAAGATAAGTTTACGGAAAACCATCCCTGTGTCTGGGTTAGTTATTGTGGTGCAAAGATTTAATAGGCTAAAATAACTAAAAGTATCTTAAAGTATTGATAAGGCTGATTTGATCGAAATGATTTTAATGACCAAAAAGGACTAAAATACCCTCAGGTGCTAAACGCCAAACTATTCGAAATGATGATTTTACCCTCGAGATCTGTGGTGAATGAAAAGTTGGGGAGGACCGAAAGACTCAAAATAAGTGAATCACCTTCGAGCACCGAAGTGTCTAAAATATCTCTAAATACTAAAATGACTTGAAGATACCTCTGAGACTTGGAAGAATACCATACGAAGGCATATTCGTTTATTTGGGGGAAAGTACATAGTTAACAATAAGAGTAATATATTCAAAGGTACATTCGATGCTACAGTCTGAGTTCGGGTGCAATGTACATGTTCAAATATTTGGAAATTACTGCTTGAATTGATGTTTGAATTTCTATAGCTCATTCAGTGGTTAATTGTGAGGGTGTCTTGCTTTGTCATGCAATGAAGGCTATTTTTGAGAAATGAATACTTATGACGTATCTATCCGGTTGATGGGTAAGCAATGTACTGATGGGTTAAGATTAATTCAAAAGGATTCGGAAACCTGATAAGCAACTAGAATTCTTGAATCCCGTGCATCACCGGTTATACCTTGTTGGTTTAAATTACCAATTTACCCTTGAAGGTCAAAATGACCATAATACCCTCGTAGACTGTAGCGTTTGATTTTGCTCACGATATATCTGAAATCCCAATGATTCTGATGCATCAACCTTCGATGGTTGATTCGTCTTATCGAACTCCCCTATTTGTAGGGACCTCGTTATGAAATTAGTCCAAAATTGTCAAATGTCATCTTTCTGATATCTATCAAGTACCTCTAAGAAATGAATTGGGTCATAAAGCAAGATCATATGCTTAAAATTTAAAAATATGTTACTATAATACAAAAGGAAAGCAATTCTCTGATTTCTGACCTCTAATATGAAAATATATCTGATATATGACATTGAATACGAAATAATAATGATAATAAAATAGATTTGATATCTGCCTACCATGTATCTGTAAATACTTTCTGTTCTAAACCAAGATCATATGCTTAAAATTTAAAAATATGTTACTATAATACAAAAGGAAAGCAATTCTCTGATTTCTGACCTCTAATATGAAAATATATCTGATATATGACATTGAATACGAAATAATAATGATAATAAAATAGATTTGATATCTGCCTTCTGGTATAAAAATAAATTTGATATCTATTTTCTGTAATGTTTTCTTTTGAATATAAACTAAAATCATCTAGGTATATTATCTGGGACATGAATGATGATCTGTAGGCTCAGCGCTGGTAAGTCCTTCTGGACCTAAGCTCTTACGCCCAATGGTCCTAGGGTAAGCCCTTCTGTTAAGCTCCTACGCCCACGGGCCTAGGGTAAGTCTTTATGGACCTAAGGCATCCCCTTAGGTAGGCTTCTACACCTTAGGCCTAGGATAAGACCTTTTGTATGCAGTTTAGGGGAATTGCATTTTGGAGTTTGGTTGGAGGGCAGTTAAGTAAATTAATAAAACTTTCTAACCTCTTCTGAAACATACCCTACTAAATTAATGTATCAAAGTGAACTTTCAGTAAACTTACAATTCACGCCTAATGAACCACTTTGAACTCCTTGATTTAACTTTTGAAATCCGAATCTCTTTGAATCTTCGGCTTTAGACCCATCTCCTACGATCCGGGTGATCGAATAACGAGCAACTCTGTTACCTTTGACACGATGATCACAAATCATCGAATCGTAATTTGGGCATAGTTGTCTAGTTCTTCACGATGTGTTAAGTTTATCATATACCTGCTTGTGATTTTTTTAGCATCCGTTGGTAGTTTGTATTACTGAGCTTTTCGAAGCTCACGCTATTTTTACCATCACAGGTTAAAGGATCGACCAGGTTGCAACTACCAACGTTGGTACGGGAGTTTCTTCGGCTTTCTCGAAGTATGTTATTTGTGTAATTATGGGGCATGTATGTCACGTCTTGTGTTATATATATATATGAGTCTGAAATCTAATTTCGTAACTTGTATCATGGTTTTGTTTTATTGTCTGAAAGATTTATGAAATTGTATTTTAATTTAAAACTTGATTTATGATTTTAATAGTTTAACAATTTGTTTTATTTAAAATTTTAATGTGGGTCACTCCGGTGGCCCTAATGTAACTTCCTAGGACTCGTGGTAACACATAGGCGGGTATAGGGGGTTACATTTAGTGGTATTAGAGCTTAGAGTTACGTCATTCTGGGTAGATCGGTCGATCGTCTGTCATGGAGTGTCTGGTCCGTGCATGCCCCAAGCATAAAACAAGTATCATGGGCCATTTACAAGTCAACATAGGCATCACAAACTTGCCACACAAATAGGGAGTTTCAAAACACACACTCCCAAAACATTAAGACATCCTCCCATTGCCAATTATTACTAATAGGTAAACGTAAAACCATACTTGAGCTATGTATCACTCTTTGGAATCCTTCTTGCCTCTTTGTTGCCCCAAAATGTGTTATTTCTCTACATTGTTGGAAAAAGAGAGCATAAGCAAAAATGCCTGGTGAGAGATGCTCAAAACAAACCAACAACAACAATGCATTGTAAATCATTTCTCTAGTGGAAAACGTTATTTCATCATGCTCAATCTATCTCACGCTTGAAACCATTTTCAAAGCAAAAACCACAGTATAAAACCACATGTTCCATCTAACTCATGCACTAACCTTATTGCAAAATCTCAAAGCAAGGCTACTCATTCGTGTTTCTCATAAAGCATTTCTCAAATCATGTTATCATATGCAAACTCAATACATAAAAATCATTTATAAAAAAGGTACATGTGAATCTCATATATTGGCATTTTAGCAACATTACTCGGATAAGCGGATAGCTTGACGGAGTCTCACTTCGTCATGTCCTACCTCGGTGGAATCTCACATCACTGAACTCTCATGGCAGTATCTCTCATCGCCACAAAGCTTGATGAAATCTCTCATCATTAAGACCTACCGTGGTGGAATCTCTCATCACCACACTCTCACTTCGAAACAGGATGGAACTACCCACATTGCCCGAACTGAAGAGCAAGTACAAATTTTATATATTATAGTGCACTTCTCATCCTATTGGTCGACCAATTATATCATGTAATAATAATCTCATCTCATGACAATACACACTTTTAAACATCATTTACCTACTGTTTTTCAATGCATAACATAAACCATTTCTCATCCCATTTCAAAAGCATAAACAATGCATAGCATTTTCTCAACAAGTTCTATCTCATTTTAATCATAAATATATCTCATGGGATCGCATAAATCATTAAATCATTTCTCAAACATGTATAAACCAGTAGGTTTAATTCTATCTTCAAAAGATGAGCACGATCACATAAAACAATGAGATAAAACCGAGAATCGAGAGCGAATCATCTCATACTTATTTCCGAGCTTAGATTAGCATTTCAAGTTTAATCTAACCCCCAAACCTTGCTTTCAAACCTTTGAAAAGCTTTTAAACCAATTCCACTCACCGACAACTCCTCGCTTGCTTTGCCGAAGCGTAATCAAGCTTCCGGATCAATCGCAACTCCTTCTGATGTTAACAAAACATCATCCCTTGCTTCTAACCAAAGAAAAACAGAGAATTAGTGCACCACATTGCACCAAAATCCCCATCAATACAACATCTCAACCTCTACCCACAATCCTCAAGCAATTGGCATCCAAAAACAACCAAAAACATCGACGAAACCTCTCTCATTAATCTCCAGCCATTACCCGGTGAGATTAACATCTAAACAACCTCAATTTACATCTAAAAACATCATCTCAACACCAAAGAACCTCCAACTATCAATTAACCACAAAAGCAGTCCATAATCTCAAAGATTTCACTCAAGAAATCAAGCAATCTAACTAGTCTCGGGTTTCCATTTCTTAAACTCATTAAATCAACATTCCAACACATCATAGTCATGATTAAATCTCATTATAAACTCACAAAATCAGTTTGAAACAAAGATCTCTTGATTAACCCCAACAAACACCAATTAAATCCATTTTCCACCAACATAATCTCAAAACCGAATAGAAAACACTCATAAAAAACCAAAAACTTGGGAATTTCAATAAAGAATTTATCATTAGAAGAGAAGAACGAAATTACCTCTAATGTTTACTTTTTCCTCCAATTGAATAGATTTTCATGAGAAAACCAAAGATACAAACATAAGATTTTAATAGTAAATCAATAGCAAATCATTTAATATGAAAAGATAAATCAAATCCAATGTTTACCTTAAATCTTTGAAGCGGAAAATAATTATTGGCTGAAGAGAATTTGAGAGAAAATGATAGAGAGAAAGTTAGTTACGTAAAATGTGATTTTAGAAAATAAAGGCTATTTAATTTTTTCCAACTCTTTTTTATTTATTAAAATCATCTTAAAATAAATCAATTAAGAGGAAAAAGGTTGAATTAGACCTTTGGTCAATTACTCCTTAAAGATTCAAAGTTATGGTTGTTGCGTGTAAAAGTGTCTATCGCAATGTAGTGCAAGTGTACACGACGCAAGTAGTAAAGTGATACGTAAGTATCGGATATCGTCTCCACAGGGATTGGGCCAATAGCTTCAACCTGGAATTACTGCACGAGAGGAAAAAGGAAGAGTTTAAATGTTTGTCCGGAGATAATAAAGAATACTGGAAATAAAAGAGTAAAGAAATCAAGATAGAGAGAATGGGCCGGTATTGAATTGCTTAGTAGTGTAGGTGTTGCAAAGTCTAGGAAAATATATGTTCTGTTGTTGCGCCTGTCGTGGCAACGGTCTGTTGTAGTCGCGGCAGCGATCACACAACTCTGTACTTCAAGCTTGGCAAGAATCCCTTCTATGCCTTGGCCTATCCCTAGGTCCAAGTCTATCGATGAACACGTCTTTGATGATACCTCCCGGTGTGAATCGAAGGATGAACACCGATGTTGTTGAATTCTTCCTTAGCCACTTAACCTCGTCCTATCCCTAGGTCCGAGATAGTTCAACCATAAACTGAAGAACCCGTACTTATTCCTTTCGTATACTTAACTCTCCCGATATTAAGTAAATGTATAATCTCACAATGCTCTCCCGATACTCTTGCAAGATGTTGAAAACCAGAATAAGCAAACTTGAAGTCTATTTTATTGAACAGAAAAATTCCTAAAACAAATGCAATCCTTGCAACTACTTTACAAATCAACCCTTAGCCCTAGGATAAGTTTAGAACATGATGAGAAGGGGAAAACGGCTGGGGTTTTGGGAAGAAGGCTAGAGAGATAGATATCCTTCCCTAGGTCGAATTACATGCCTTTATATAGGCCTTGGGTTCAAGTTTTCTAATAAGGCAAGAATACAAGTTTAAACTAAAGTACAACTCTATTAAATACTAAATCTTTAGAGCATATATCTTTAATTCGTCCTTCCTTCTTGCTTGAAGTTTCTTCCTTGAACTTTGGGCTTGGCCTTCATTCTGATCCAGGGCTTGGAAAAATATAAGGGTGCTCCACGATAGACCAGCTTAATTTTCTCTTTCTGTTGAGGCCCACTTTGCTTCTTCTCTTCACCACTACCGTCTTCCTTAGCTGCCACGGCAGCGGCCATGGCAGCATCGTCCTCCTCGTCTGCACATCCAGTTCTAGCTCTACTTCTCTACTGCCCAGTGTCTGCTTCTCCATTGTCCTCCATCTGCTACAACAGCTACCTGCAAAAGCAACCAATTTCAGTAGAAACTGTGCCATTTAATATATTTGTGATGTATAAATGAAATCTAACCTAAATGCAATGAATTATGCTTGAATGCAGCAGAAATATAGGTTAAATAGGGGGTAAATTATAGAACTTTTACACACTCAACACACCCCCAAACTCAAGTTTTTGCTTGCCCTCAAACAATTCAGACCTAAAAAAGAAAAACAAAATTTTAGTTTGGCTTAAAACAGTGAACTTTTTCTTACCTACCATTCATTCACTATTGTGAACAACACCTTGTTGGTAATTCAGGATTCATCCGGAACCTTGCTATAATTCTCATGCAGTGTGTGCATGCTTGTGAACAATTATATGCCAAGACACCCTTAGTTTACTAGAATAGTTAAGCCTCTAACTTAAAATTTTATGCCAATTTTCATCTTTTTGGAGGCAATTCTTAGGCTCCTTTAGTTTTTATTCAGACTCGATTTTATTTTCTCAAGCTTAAGTTTGACTGGAGCCGGTTTCGAGCACCTCTAGCTAACTTCCTAGAGCCGGTTTCGAGCACCTCTAGGTGTATTGAGTCTATTTTTCTTAACTTCTTTTCCTAGAGCTAGTGTTAGGCACCTCTAGGGGCAACTCAAGTGCTAAGCTTTCTATTCTAGTTTACTAGTAGAGTTCTAGGCAGTATAAAAGTCACAAATGGTGTTTAAAAATTAGAACTATAGTAAGGCTCTAAATTGCTCTTTAAACTATCCTAAAGGCACTGCCACGACAGAGGCTGTCACGACAAGTAAGTTCAGTTCAAAGACTTAAGCTAAATAATCATTTCATTTTTAAGCAAAAATAAACTAAGTAAAAGACACCGTTTTTTAAACTTAAAAGACTCCATTAATGGAGGGATGCCACCCCCAAACTCGATGGTTGCATTGCCCTCAATGCAAATGACAGATAAGAAAAGAAAAATGAAAACTACATCACAAAATATAAAAAGGCAGACAACAATATAAGATAGGAAACTTAAAATTTCAGGCGCTGTCGTCGCCGCTGCTGCTGCTGCTTCTGAGTTGAATCTGCTGACGAGCAGTGACTTTCTTGGCTGGTACTGGCAGACGGATGGGAGAGGCAGAAGTATTATTGGTTTTGGCCTTCCGTGGAGGTTGAATACGGGTAGGGGAGATATGAGGTGGTTTCTCCACTACCTGAATCTCGGAGCTGCTGCTGCTACTACTGCTGCTACTGCCGCTGTCAGATTTTTCTTTATCTGCTCTTGTTTTCTACTGTTTCTCTGGGGTGAATTCCTTAGACAAGTTCCTCTTGACAGAGGGCTCGTTGTCGGAAGCCGCCCAAATTTCAGAGGAAGAGAAACCATCAATATACCTATCGAGGTCGTCTTCAGGCTCCTTTCTCTTGGTTCCCCGGGCAGATGTGTCGAATGTGCGGCTGCCGCCAACAGTTGTTGTGACAGGGGTTGGAGTTGATGCAGCAGATGGCGTTTTTGGTGTGGCAGCAGGGGTAGGGGTGGGGGCAGCAAAATAATGATTGGGGAAAGTAGGGAACAGAGCATCGGGGAAATTAAGAGAAGTGTGGATGAAATATACCGTGGCAGTGGTGAAGTCTCGGATGAAACTCATGAGGCCGAGCTGTCGTTCCTCCATTTTTTGTATGGCAGCAAGGATTTGTGAGGAGGTGTCAGCTGGAGGAGCTGCTGCAGTAGGCTGCCTGGGTTCTGTGGCAGCATGCTCGGTGTCGGAGGGCTATGTTGGCTTAGGTGCCATGGAAGTAGGATCAAAAGATGACAGGGGCGTGGCAGCTTTGAGTTCCATCAAGCTGAGTATGTTCCGGTCGGACCAGCCTTTCCCTCGAACTTTTAAATCCTCGGCAGCCTCCAGTACGTTGTGGCCGCAGTAGAGGGCAGTGATGAGGTAGGGGTAGAATAGTGGTCCTGATGGTCGGTAAGCACAGTCTAGTATACCTTCCCGGACGTATCTGCCAACGTTAATTGGCCTCTCATTTAAAATAGAATGGATGAGGGCTAACCTTGGTTGGTCGACGGTTGTGTTGTGTGAGGAGGGCATAATCCGTTTCTTGATAAACGCATTCCAAAGTTTTTCCTCCGGGGTGAGCTGGACTCTTTTTACCGTTCTCAGATGCTTTGGATTGGTGTTCCACTCAATACCTTCATCTGTGAGTTCTACCATCACAACATCGTAGTCGGCGGGCTCTAAACTCTCGAGAAACCTTTGGTGGCCATCTTCTTTTCTTCCCACATAGAACCCGTAGAGTGTGTTGATGTACTCGGGCTCGAAAGGTACCTCTTTCCCTCGGACTGTAACTGCTGTCGCGTTCTTGCTGCTGATGGCAGCATAAAATTCCCGGACGAGAGTTACGTTCATCTCCTCTGGCTGCTCAGCGAATATCTACAACTACAGGGCTCTGATTTTGCGGGCTATGAACGGCTGCAGCCCCAGGTTCCCCGTTTTGGAAGTGTAAATGAAACCCCTCTTCTCCCACATATCACGGATCTGAAAAGAGCTTGGAGTGGATGCTGCTGGGGCAGATCCTGAGGCAGAGCTTCGGCGGGTATTTCTAGTACTCATATTTGCAAGGACTATGAAAAAAATTTAAAGCAAGTAAAATTCTAGAGGAAACAAGTAGAGAGAGTAAAAGTGAGTGAAAAATGAATAGTAAAACAGGGTTTATATAAAGGGGGAGTTTGCTGCCCGTTGGAGCTGTAACGGCAGGCGCGAATAATGGGGCCATCTGTTACTCTGTTTCTGACGCGTCTGTCACGCGTTTCCGTGTCTGCTGCGCGTCTGTCACACGTTTTCGTGTCTGTTACGCGTTTTCCATGTCTACCGCGACAGCGTGCTGACAGGCTGGATTTTCCGCGTCTGTCGCGGCAGCTGTAACGGCAGGCTCCAAAGTTGGGCTTTTTGGGCTGATGGAAAGATGGTGGGCTGAATTTACTTCTCCTCTTCTCCTTGTCTCATTTATTTCCTGAAAATAATAAAAATAACAACTTTAGTTCCTAAAATAAAATAATTCTAATTACCTAATATATAATAATAATAATAATAATAAAAATAAAAAATAGGTTAAATTAGGGATGCTAGGAGGGGCATTTCCTAAAGTAACCACTTCCTGCATTCTTAGGGCTTAAGTCCCCTGATAATGCTTTAATCTTTGTCCATTGACTTTGAATTGGTGCCCGTCTTTCAGAGATCTGATTGTTATGGCACCATGGGGGAAAACTTGCACCACTTGGAATGGGCCAGACCATCTAGATTTCAGCTTCCCTGGGAAGAGTTTCAGCCTAGAGTTGAACAACAACACAAGCTACCCTGGGCAGAACTGTCGTGGCAGAAACTTCTTGTCATGCCACTTCTTGGTCTTGTCTTTGTAGATTCTTGCGTTGTCATAGGTCATTGTTCGAATTTCTTCGATCTCATTCAGATCAAGTAGCATTTTCTGTCCTGCTTTTTCCAAGTCCATATTCACTGCCCTGATGGCTAGTATGCTCTGTGCTCAATCTCGACAGGTAAATGGCATGTTATCCCATAAATCAGCCGGTAAGGTGACATTCTCAATGGAGTTTTGAACGCTGTTCTGTAGGCCCATAATGCATCATTGAGGTGTAGAGACCAGTCCTTCCTAGTTGGCTTAACCATCTTTTCAAGAATGTTCTTAACCTCTCTGTTGGATATTTCAGCCTGTCCATTGGTCTGAGGGTGGTATGTTGTTGCGATCCGATGTCTGACACCATATTTTTTAAAGGCAACAGCTATAACCCTATTGTCGAAATACCTCCCTTCATCACTGATGATCGCCTTGGGGATGCCAAATCTGGAAAATATGTTTTTATGCAAAAACCTCTGAACCGTCTTTGCATCATTTTTTCTGAGTAGCGATCGCTTCAACCCATTTAGACACATAGTCCACTGCTAGGAGGATATATAAGTTTCCACATGAAGTTGTGAATGGTCCCATGAAATCTATCCCCCACACGTTGAAGATCTCGACTTCAAGAATGTTTTGTAGTGGCATCTCATGTCTCTTGGAGATGTTTCCAGTCCGTTGACACTTGTCACATTTTTTGTAGAATGTTTGGGCATCCTTGAACAGTGACGGCCAATAAAATCCCGACTGCAAAACCTTGGCAGCAGTTTTGTTACCTCTTAATTGTCCTTCATACTGTGAAGCATGGCAGTGATGTAATATAGCTTCTTGTTGATCCTGTGGTACACATCTCCTGATAACCTGATCTACACAATATTTGAAAAGAAGAGGTTTGTCCCAATAATAATGTTTAACATCATTTTGGAACCTCTTCCTAGCTTGATAGTTAAGGTTAGGAGGAGTTATTCCGCTAACTAAATAATTAACGAAATCAGCATACCAGGGGAGTTCAGAAAACTTACATGTTGCCATGGCTGTCGCGACAGTGCTTGTAGCAGCGAACAGCTGCTCGTCAGGGAAGGTCTCCAGTATGTGTATCTCGTCTGCCGGTAGACTCTTTCCCTTCTCTAACCTTGACAAGTGATCTGCAACTTGATTCTATATCCCCTTTTTGTCCTTGATTTCAAGGTTGAACTCTTGTAGTAGCAGAATCCAACATATCAGTCTAGGCTTTGCATCCTTTTGGTGAACAGATACTTTAATGCAGAGTGATCTATGTGGATTATGACCTTCGTTCCAAGTATATATGAACGGAACTTGTCAATAGAGAACACCACAGCTAACAATTCCTTCTCTGTTGTGGTGTAGTTTACTTGGGCGTCGTTTAGTGTTTTACTGGCATAGTATATGACATGAAAGAGCTTGTCTTTTCTCTGCCCAAGTGCTGCCCCGACAGCATAGTCACTAGCATCACACATAATCTCAAATGGCAGTTTCCAATCTGGTGGTTGTACTATTGGGGCTGTTACCAGCTTTTCTTTCAGAACCTTGAATGCCTCAGTACATTCAGTGTTGAAGTCGAAGGGACGGTTCTGCTCCAGAAGATGGCATAAGGGTTTGGTGATCTTCGAAAAGTTCGCGATAAACCTCTAATAAAATCCAGCATGCCCTAAGAAACTCCTAATTCCCTTGACTGTGGTGGGTGGCAGTAACTTTTCGATTACCTCGATCTTAGCTCTATCGACTTCTATGTCGCGGCAGATTATTTTATGGCCTATGATTATCCCTTCATCTTCCATGAAGTGACATTTCTCTCAATTCAATACCAAGTTTGCTTTCTCACATCTTTCGAGCACTTTCTGTAGGTTTCCTAGGAAGCTTTCAAAATTGTCTCCAAAGACAGAAAAATCATCCATGAATATCTCCAGGAAATCCTCCAGCATATCAGAGAATATTGCCATCATGCACCTTTGAAATGTCGCTGGTGCATTACAAAGTCCAAATGGCATCCTCCGAAAAGCATAAGTACCGTATGGGCATGTGAACGTCGTCTTCTCTTGATCTTCCTGTGCGATGGCTATTTGATTATAACCTGAGTAACCATTAAGAAAACAATAGTAGGGCTTTCCCACTAATCTATCAAGCATTTGATCAATAAAGGGCAAGGGAAAGTGGTCCTTCCGGGTAGCTTTGTTAAACTTCCAATAGTCCATACAAACCCTCCAACTGGTCACAGCCCTGGTTGGGATTAGCTCGTTTTCTTCGTTGGTTACCATGGTTATTCCTTCTTTCTTGGGAACGCACTGCACCGGGCTCACCCACTTGCTATCCGAGATGGCATAGATTATTCTAGCATCTAGCCATTTGATGATCTCCTTACGAACCACCTCTCGCATAGCATCATTTAGACGTCTCTGTGCATCAATGGTCGGTTTATGATCATCCTTTAAGAGGATTTTATGCATGCATAGTGCCGGATTGATGCCTTAGATATCAACTATCGTCCATCCAATAGCCTTTTTGTGCTGTTGTAGCATCCCTATCAGCTGCTGTTCTTGTTTCTGCATCAACTTGGAAGAGATGATTACGGGCAACGTATCATTTAAACCAAGGAAAACATATTTTAGCTGCCCTAGCAGGGGCTTAAGATCTAGAACATGGGGTTCTACAGTTGATAGCTTTTGGACTATATGTTCATCCGAGGTATAGTTTAAGGGCTCGATTAACTTACCTAGTCGATTGCCCAATTTACCTCCTTCTGATCTTCAGTGTCAGATTTATCAGATTCTGAGAAGCTGCCGTGACAGTCTTCTAAATGGCTGTTGGGGCAAGGCCAATTTTGATGTCGTGGCAGCCCGACCTGATGCAGGGTTGGTCAAGGGTAATTTCAGTGATAGCCTTGCATTCTTCTTTTGCATCAGCATGTTTTATTGCCTGGAGAACGTTCAGCTTGATCTCTTGATCGTTCACTCTCATAGTGAGTTCTTCTTTTTTCACATCAATCAGTGATCTTCATATGGCTAAGAAGGGTCGCCCCAGGATGATTGGTGCATTTTCATCTGCTTCACAATCTAAAACAAGAAAGTCAGCAGGAAAAATAAATTTATCCACTCTTACCAGAATATCTTCAATTTTTCCTTCTGGATGAACGTAAGAGCGGTCTGCCAGTTGCAGTACTACTGTTGTGGGTCGAGCTTTTTCAATACATTATTTTTGAAAAAAAGATTTGGGCATTAAATTTATACTAGCACCAAGATCACAAAGTGTCTTACCCACAAATTTATCTCCGATTATGCATGGTATGATGAAGCTCCTAGGATCCTTCTTCTTCTGGGGTGGATGCTTGTGCAGAATACGCATGCATTCCTCTGTCATTTTAACCATTTCAAATTCCCTAAGTCTGGATTTCTTCGACATGGCATCCTTGAGAAATTTGGCATAACCAGACATCTCCTTTATAGCATCTAACAGCGGAATATTGATATGGATCTGCTTAAAAATATCATAAATCTTCTTAAGCTGGGATTCATGTTTCAATTTCTATAACCGCTGAGGAAAAGGAGGTGGAGGACGATAATCAGCAATACGTCCTTCCCACTGCATTAGGATCTAAGGAGGTTTAGGTTCTTCTTCTTTCTCCCCTGTCCTGTCTGCTGTCGTGACAGGTTCGTCGGCAGCAGGTTGTTTGTCAACTGTCGGGGCAACTTCCTCGGCAGTCGACTCCAAGGTTGGTTTTTTAACTGGTTCTGCTTCCTTCTCTGGCCCTGGTAATTTCTTCCCACTCCTAGTAGTGATGGCTTTACTCTGCTCATGTGTGGGTTGTCTAGCGTTTTCAGTATCGCTAGGAAATCCTCCATTATGCATCGGTATAATATGCTGGGAAACCTGACCAATCTGTGTCTCCAATGATTTCAGAGTAGCTTCATGGTTGGTCATCCACATCTCTGTTTTATCCATGAATGTTTCAGTCTTCTTGAAGAAATGATTCATGTTTTCAATGTAGGTTCCTGTTTGAGACATAAATGTAGCCAAGGTCTATTCCAGTATACTAGTCGTGGCAGCTGGTGGTTGTTGTTGTTGCTGCTGCAGTTGCTGCCGAGTCAATAATCTAGGTCCCCCTTGATTCTGAGTGTTCTGTGCTTGAGGATTTAGGGCATTATTAGGGTTACCCCAAGAGAATTTGGGATCCTTTCTCCAGTTGGGATTGTAGTTGTTGGAATTATAGTTCTGTTTATTGTAGTTCCCAACATACATCCCTTCATCTAACTGTAGCGGACAATCTTCCGAACTGTGATTCCCATCACAAGTCTTGCATACCTCTTCAGCAGAGTAGGCAGGCTGTGAATCTTATTTCAAAATCTTTTTCATTGCCTTAGTGAGATATACCACCTCTGATTTTAGAGAACTATCGACCTCATAATCTTTTATAGATAGAACTCTTTTACCCCCTCTTCTTGCTGTAGGAAAATGTTCCTCATTCTTCGCCAGATTTTTCAATACTGCCATTGCATCTTCTAGATCTTTGTCCAACAGCAATCCATTCGTTGCTGAACCAATTCGCATACGAGTCTGTAAGTTGGCAGCATTATAAAATTTACTTACCTGGTTCCAAACGGGAAATCCATGCATCGGGCAGTTCCTCAGAAGAGTGGTAAATCTGTCCCAGGCCTCGTGCATTGACTCGTCATCTTCCTGTTGAAAAGTAGCAATTTCGTTATGTAATCGCTCAGATAAATGTGAAGGATTAAAACGAGACAAAAAATCACGAGTTAAATCTGCCCAAGTTCGTATTGAACCCGGCGTTAGTTTATTCCGCCAAGTTTTTTCCATGTCCCTCAATGAATGAGGAAATAACCGAAGCCTCAGTATCTTCAGATTAACTCCTGATAGTCTAAACGAACCACAGATTTCCTGGAACATTTTCAGATGCTCCCTAGCATCCTTTGTAGCAGCACTACTAAATTGGCCAACGTTGTTAATCATGCTGAACATAACAGGTTTCAGCTCAAAATTGTCAACGTCTACGTCTGGCAGGGTTGTTTCTAGTTCTACATGATCATTTTGCATGTAGTCTCGGCATGACCGGCGTGCGGCAGTGACAAGAGGATCGGCAGGTGGTTCGTTCCCTCCATCTCCGGCAAGATTTTCAGCATCCTAGGGATTCCCTTGGTTGTTCATGGCCTCTAACTGTTCTTCAAGATATTCGTTTCTGGCTAACATGAAGCGAAGTCGGTTCCTAAGATTGTACGAGCATTCGATTTCAGGGTCTAATGGATACTCAGGTTCCTCTCCTCGTCTCTATCTGCGCATAATCTTAAAACCTTGTGAAAAGCACAAGTTGAACAATCCAAGTGAAACAAAACAGAAAAATAAAAGAAGTGCAGTAAAAGGTAGGGTAAAGATATGTTGTCAGTCCCCAACAACGGCGCCAAAAACTTGTTGCGTGTAAAATTGTCTATCGCAATGTAGTGCACGTGTACACGACGCAAGTAGTAAAGTGATACGTAAGTATTAGATATCGTCTCCACATGGACAGGGCCAATAGCTTCAACCTGGAATTACTGCACGAGAGGAAAATGAAGAGTTTAAATGTTTGTCACGAGATAATAAAGAATACTAGAAATAAAAGAGTAAAGAAATCAAGATAGAGAGAATGGGCCGGTATTGAATTGCTTAGTAGTATAGGTGTTGCAAAGTCTAGGAATATCTGTTCTGTCGTTGCGCCTGTCGCGGCAACGGTTTGTTGTAGTCGCGACAACGATCACACAACTCTGTACTTCAAGCTTGGCAAGAATCCCTGCTATAACTTGGCCTATCCCTAGGTCCAAGTCTGTCGATGAACACGTCTTTGATGATACCTCCCGGCGTGAATCGAAGGATGAACACCGATGTTGTTGAATTCTTCCTTAGCCACTTAACCTCGTCCTATCCCTAGGTCCGAGATAGTTCAACCATAAACTGGAGAACCCGTACTTATTCATTTCGTATACTTAACTCTCCCGATATTAAGTAAATGTATAATCTCACAATGCTCTCCCGATACTCTTGCAAGATGTTGAAAACTAGAATAAGCAAACTTGAAGTCTATTTTATTGAACAGAAAAATTCCTAAAACAAATGCAATCCTTGCAACTACTTTACAAATCAACCCTTAGCCCTAAGATAAGTTTAGAACATGATGAGAAGGGGAAAGCGACTGGGTTTTTGGGAAGAAGGCTAGGGAGATAGATATCCTTCCCTAGGTCGAATTACATGCCTTTATATAGGCTTTGGGTTCAAGTTTTCTAATAAGGCAAGAATACAAGTTTAAACTAAAGTACAACTCTATTAAAGACTAAATCTTTAGAGCATATATCTTTAATTCGTCCTTCCTTCTTGCTTGAAGTTTCTTCCTTAAACTTTGGGCTCGGCCTTCATTCTGATCCAGGGCTTGGAAAAATATAAGGGTGCTTCATGACAAACCATCTTAATTTTCTCTTTCTGTTGAGGCCCACTTTGCTTCTTCTCTTCACCACTACTGTCTTCCTTGGCTGCCACGGCAGCGGCCATGGCAGCATCGTCCTCCTCGTCTGCACATCCAGTTCTAGCTCTACTTCTCTACTGCCCAGTGTCTGCTTCTCCATTGTCCTCCATCTGCTACAGCAGCTACCTGCAAAAGCAACCAATTTCAGTAGAAACTGTGTCATTTAATATATTTGTGATGTATAAATGAAATCTAACTTAAATGCAATGAATTATGCTTGAATGCAGCAGAAATATGGGTTAAATCGGGGGTAAATTATAGAACTTTTACACACTCAACAATGGTCTTTTACAATTTAGTCACTTTAAAAACAGTTTTCAAAAATCGCATTTTAGTCACCAAATCTAAAATGTCTTTCTTCCAAAAACTCATTTTTAGAATTTGGTTTCACCAAAACCATATATATATATAATGATTTTTAACCATTTCTCCATATTTAAACTCATTCAAAAACCATTTATTTCAAACTATTCCCGAAACTAGTCTAACATGCTCGAACCGATTCTAACGCACTTCTTAGCCAACTCGGCTAACTTCCAAGCCCAAAATCGGGGTGTTACATTTGATATACTCGGGACTATTGACTGCATTATTCCATAAATCCTACTATTTTGGAAGGATTATCCAATGCCATTTGGATATATGATATTCAAGATACCAAAGGCTCAAATGGACATGTTTCACGGTGAAAAGATGAGCTATGTCATGAAAATTCTCAAGACAAAATTTTACAACCATATCCACAATGGGATCTGGGTTTGTGGCTGTAGAAAATTCTGGAGAAGAAGTCAAACGACTTTGAAATTTCTTAGAGTATTAAATGGCCAAAGTCTATGTCTACAATATTCATATATTGTGAAAATCAAAACAAAAATTGGTAGAGCACAAAGATTTATTTATAATGGTAAGTCAACACATATGCGTCGACGATATAATACTAGTGGACATTTGATCTCAAATGGAGTTATCTCTATTTTTTAAAAAAAATAAAAAGATAAAATTACATATCCACCAGCTAAAGGCTTAATTTGAGATCAGGTTGAGAAAACATCAAAAGGAATGAGACTAAAACTCATGAAAATTAAAGGGGAAGGAAAACCCTACATAGTTGCATAGACCTTGTGCGGTCACTATGGGAGGTTTTATCTCATGTTCGTTCCTATGATATAAAAAGTGATCAAAGTGGTATGAGCTACGCAAAACTTTTATTAACCATTATGTGCTTCGGTGAGCCGAACAACATAAGCCAACAATGTGAGAGTGAAGTGGAGTCGCTTCGAGGAGACTACTGGGTATACTTCTTTCAAACTCTTGCAGAACCAAGCGATGTTCACGACTATATGAACATACCTATGAGAACTAATATTCTTGTCAGAGATGTAGTTGTGTGAAATATATCATCATTTACAAAAAACAGTAGAGCAGTTCAAGGACATCACGTCTATTGGTCAGCTAGTAAAGTAAATATACTTTCACAATAGAAGGTTCAAATGAGGACACCTACTTATCTTATGCAATTATCGATTGCAGATTCTATCACCACATCGAATCAAAATGTTTTTAGATCAATTTCGTTCATGTGGGGGATTGTTGGAAAAAATGATAAATTTGTAGCTTTAAATGAGAAATTAATCTAAACATTGTTGAGAAAAATGTGGAACCAATTGTTGGTTAGTAAATGTACAACTATTCACGACGTGGGTGACGTGAATTTCTAGACCGATCGGGCCCTCCGTGGGCGTGTGGATATTTTAACCCAAATTTAAAATAATTTATCCTCAAATAGGGCAGATCTTTTCCAAATTATATTTTGAAATTAAAAAGATAACTATTAAAAGGTTCCTTTAATTTAGACAATAATTTTGAAAAATTCTCTTTAAAGGCTCATTGATTCTCAGATATTAAATGCTCCATTAGGTCAAAATTTTCTAATCTTTCACTATGTGAAACCTCTATAAATACCGTGTTAAACCTATTAGTTAACACAAACAACTGTAAATATTTTCTCTATATTTTCAGCCTAGTTTTTGGTGATAAGAGAATGCAAGGTTACAGTTCATGACCTCTACATTTGTGCTATTGTAGTTGATCATCTAATTTCTTCTTAATAGGTTTCATATGTTCTACAAGTAAACAGTTTTAATTTTATAAATTCAATTTTCTTATAGATACGTTATTGTAGTCCCATGTTTTTGTCCGACTCATTTTTTTTCATTTTCTTTTTTATTTCAGTCTTATTATTAATAATGTATTTTATTTATTTTCCAGATTACATCCTAATCACGTCAGATATATGAATATTGCAAGAAATCATGTCCAATAAGTATGGAAAGTCAAGCTACGTGTAAGGAAATCTCACTATAGACTTATGGCGAATTTTTGATAGGATCCGGGCATTTATGGGTCATGATGTCTTCTTACGAACTGATCGTCTTTTAGTTACCTTTTCAATGCATCTTAAAATGCCTCAATTGGATGTTGGGAGCTCAAGATATGTTCGTTTTACTCAAGACAATACGTGCAAAAAACAGGATACGTGTCCAATATGGAAATTTAAATTTATTACGAATTTTCAATTATTTTATTAATTATTTATAATTAAACTTAAATTTATAATTTTTCTATTTGTTTTAATTAATTAAGAATCATGTTTAGTGCAAAGAAAGTGGTTTGATGCGCAAATAAATGCTTTATTTCATTTCCAAGTATAATTAGAATTAATGTAGAAGATATCATGTTGTTAGGGTTTTAGGGTTTCTTGAAGTCTATAAATATACTTTATTCTTGTGTAATTTTCACAACTACCAGAACAACAAGCATTGTAAAGAGAAATAAAAAGCAGAAGATTTTTCTAGCCTTTTTTTCATGATTTCACTTTTATTTTTGCTTCGTAAGAGTGAAGATCCAAGATGTTACGACATTCATTTAACATTCGTACACTTTAATTCCCGTCTATTTAATTTTATCCCTTTAGTTTATGCGCTTTTTATTTTAGTCCTTATGCTGTCTTTGTTTTTAATTTTGTTGCATGTTTAATTTATTTTTCATGTTTCTATTTTTTTATTTTAGCTCCAGTTTGATAATAATTATATATTATAGTTTTTTTTAGATAAAACGCATATATGGTTCTGTTTTTTATATTTCAGTTTGTTAAGCGCACATATATATATATATAATATTATTACCCTATACTTGGTCTCAGACAGGGCGACCCTCTAAAGCCCTTATCTGTTTCTTTTTTGCGTTGAGGGCCTCTCCTCTTTGCTCCACGCAGCTCACTCTTCTGGTAGAATCAATGGTGTCAAAGTGAGTCGATGTGGTGTATCGCTCACACACTTAATGTTCGCGGATGACTGCATCGTAAATGGAGAAGCTTCGTTGGTTGGTGCGTCAGTTTTAAAGGAGCTTCTATCACAATACGAGTCTGCTTCGGGTCAGAGGATCAATTTCGAGAAACCATTGATCTATTTTAGTGGAAATGTGCCTAATGACAGTCGGATAGCCATTGCTGATCTGTTTGGGGTTCGTATTTCAGCAAATTCAGAGAGGTATCTTGGGTTGCCCACCATGGATGAGGAACGTGTTACTTCCATTTTTCCTCAGGATCAGGCTAGAAATATTCTCTTGAATGAATACAGTAAATGATTATCTTGGTGGTTCAATCTGAAAAAAGGGACATTTGTGTTGTTTTAAGTAAAAATCGAAGGCGCTTCCTGAATGTAGCTGCTGCTGTAGCGAGTGCTTTCCCGCGGTTGAGTGATTAATCAAACTTTAAAAAAAAAATGATTATAGGTGTAATTAGAAATTTTGTTGTTTGTTGGTTTCATCTACAATTTGAATGTGGTAGATATAGTTGGATTGTTTCATTGTAGTCCTTGACTTTTGTTCATGCTTAGAGAATGTGTAAAGAGACCTGAGGAGGTACAGCGTAGATTAGAGGAGTTTCCCCGAGATACATGGATCCTAGTTAGGAGGAGGAAGATGATAAGAAACTTTTTCATGTCCTCTGTTATCTCTTATTTGTCTTTGAGTTTGATGATCATACAGAGAAGAGGTAGTGGTTTTAGCAGGCGAGGGAGAGAATCGATTTCTCCCAGGAAGGGACTAGGGAGGTTTCAATTCAAATGATTCTTGGAGTGGGAATAGAAACTATTCTAGCGTGAACCGGGATTTAAGCAGGAACCTATCTGGTAAAGGATTTACAAGCAAAGGGGATGATTCTATTGGAGCTAGCGAGATGGGGAATGAAAATTCATGGAGTCTTGCACGGGAGACTGAGACACAACAACCAAATAGTTGGAGCAACCCAAAAGCTGCTTTCAGCTCAAAAACTGGAACGATGAGTGCAAATCAGTGTTACCTACTTCGCGGTTACTTTTGGTTCGCGGAACGGGTACGTAATCGCAATTCATTAATTTTACTGTTTGCAATTCGTGGGGTAGGTTTAGTTAGAACGCCTTTTCGAATCATAATTCGAATGATATTTTGTTTTAATTCATTGATATTTTTTTTAATAATTTCTACACGTGTTCATTACTTTGCTTATATAGAAAATACTATCTTTCCTTAATCTGAAAAAAGTACTGAAAAAAATAAAAAACACTGCAACATAACAATACTTGAATAAAAAACAGAACATTGTTTTTTCCTTAATCTAAAATTCTGAATATAAATGCTTTGTTACTGAATTAAGAAACACTGAAAAAGTACTTGAAATACTAAAAAAATATATAAAATGCTGCAACAAAACAAAGCTTAAATAAAAAAACAGAACATTGTTATTTGCTCAATCTGTCAAAGTCTCCTGCTCTTCATCAAGATCATTTTCTAAGTCAGCCATCATCTCATGTCTTCCAACTCTAAAGGTGATTCTTCTAAGCATAAACTTTTTGGATCTATATTTCATTTTCTATAAGGATCATTCTTATAGTCGTCAGTGTAACGAGAAATAAGACGCAGATTGGTGTGAATGTACACCAATTTATCCGCCCTTGAAGAGTTTAATATGTTATTTTTTAAGCTATGCACATGTCCTTAGGTGTTCCAAGCTCTTTCTGTTGAAGAAGAACTAATAGGTTGAGATAAGACCTTCTTTGTCACCTTCGCTAATTTTGGAGTTTGCAACCCATAAATGGACCACCAATCAATTGCATCCATGGTGACAGCATCCATTTGAGCTTGTGGAATTGAATATATTCCCTTCTTCAGCTGGAATTCAACAAATTGTTCTCGCAACTGTTTTTCTTCATCTGCATTTTTAGCTATTTTACTAAAGGCCTTCATACAACCCATAACCACCTCTTTATCAAGGTTAGGAGCCCTACAAATAAAACCACCAGGAGCAGGAGTTTCCAAATAAATATGATCATAGAAATGTGGCGTAAGAGCAAAAACTAAACAATGTAAAGGTATTGTCATCTTATCCCACCTTGTAATCAAAATTTGCTCCATGCTAGAGAAGTCATGCTTGTATTTGCTAGTAGCCATAATATCTTTGATTTATCCTAATATGTTGTCCATCCTCTCATAGATTTCTCCCATCCTAGGACCCTCCCCATAACAAAATTTTAACAACATATTAATCGGCTTTGTGATCCTTACTATTTCTTTTACCTCGTCCCAAAATTTATCATCATGAATGTTTTCAACTACCAAAGAACCTAAAGTCTTAGTTGCTGCATCTTGTTTGCTAATCCGATCTTTTCATGATCTTAAAACAACAGTTGTCTCAAGAGATTCTCTACATTGAAATAACATTTTTAGCATTATGTAATGTGAGCCAAATCTTGTCTTAGCTACCTTCAACAAAACTCTAGTTGAATTAGCCTAAAATAATGCTAACAAGTATTTGCGATTAGTGAAAAATTTCACAATTTGCTTTCCGCACTTGTATGTGTTTTTAATCCATGGGAAAGCCTCAACAAAGTCTTTAAAAATCAAGTTCAAAGTATGACAAACACAAGGAGACCAAAAAATGTGTTTATGTACCTTTTGAACTTCTTTTCCAGCAGCTATGCAATTTTTGGCATTGTCTGTGACAACTTGGAGAATATTAGAGGGGCCAATTTTTTCAATTGCATCCAGTAAAAAATCAACAATCACTTGCCCTGTTTTTTCCACTCCATTGAAGACACCCCAATACATAAACATGGCTCCACGACAGTTTGCCGCAATGACATTGATAAGCTGGTCTTGTTTGCAATTGGACCAACCATCCGAGACAACTGATACACCATGAATATACCAAGTATCTTTAACCGGGGCTAACTCTTTTTCAACGTTCCTGTAACATTCATCAAGCAAGGATGTTCTTTCCTTCTCAAAAGAAGGTGATTTGTAACCTTTAGGTGCTTGGCTAATTGCTTGAACCATTTCATGCCATTGAGGGCTTCGAAGACAATTAAAAGCAATGGCATTTGCACAAAGACACCTCATTATCTTTAGATCAACAACTTCTCTAGCCATAGTTCCAAAGGACATTTCAAGTGGTGATATGTTAGGAATAGGTAACTGTTTTTTATGATTGTAGATTGTCGCAATCTTGCTGATACTCTCGCACCTTCTGCTTCTTTAACTTTTTTCTTCAAATTTACATAAGCATCTCGATTGTTCATGAGTGCTTTGCATCGTTGGATATCTGTTTTCTTCCCAGCTTCAGACCCAAAGAAATGAGTGTGAATCCTTGTATAAGTGCTTGTAAAATTAATCTTACAGTGATTGCAATGCCATGCCTTTGCACCTCCTGGAATTTTACCTGGTGCACTATTAAGCATAATGAATTCATTAAGCAAAGGCTTAATACTTTGCTTATCTTGTTTCTCATGCTTTGATCTTGGAGCAGAAATTGAATGCAATTCTAGTTCATCTGCTTGTTCTTTCTCTTCTTCTCCAGCACTATTATTAGACTCTAGGTCTACATTATCAGACAATATTGGATCTTCATGTTCATTTGAATTTTGGTCTCTCTTGCTTTTTCCAAATGCCATGACTGAAAATTTGGAATTGATGAGATAATTAAGGTATAAGAATAGGATGTTTAGTGAAAGAATAAGAAAGGGTGAGTTGTTTTATTTTTTAACGTGAATGCTTTTAAAGCAGAGATATACAATAGAAATAGACTTTTCCTATTCCATTACTTAATTGAAACTTGAAAAAAGATATTTGTATATCTGTCACTTAAATGGTTTTCTTTCCAATGTTAATATATTGATTGTGGCTAGACTCTAGATGCTTTTTTTCTCTTCTCTCATTAATGAAAAGAAGGTGACCTTTGAATTTCCGGTACACCAATTTACCTGTTCCAGTTCGCGTTCTTAAACAAATTGGAACGAAAACGAACCGTGAATTGGAACGTGCGAATTCAAACAAGATTAGTGGGATTCTGGGCGAATTAGGTAACACTGGTGCAAATTAATGAATCGGACAAAATGTGGTATTACCAGGATCCATTCGGTAAGTTTCAAGGACCGTTTTCAGTAATGCAGCTACGAAAATTGAGTAACACCGGATATTTCCCTTCTGATTTAAAAATATGAAGAACTCTTCATATGGTAATTTGCAGGTGTTATTTAGTCTCTGTCATTTACAAAGGATTCAGAAAGTGATATTGGAAGCAAAGAATCAAGAAGTATAAGAAACAAAATATTAAGTAATAAATAAGTAAATGATCAGGAACCAATCCATATTAACCAAACAATCTCTTAAAACAAAAGCAATATCATTTCCCAGAAAAGAAATGGAACTTGATAGATACATCCATGTAGCAATTTGTGACCTAAATGAATAATAATATAATTTAAAAGGTGGTGTAGGAGGATGAGTCTAGAGAGTGGATCAAATTGAAAGAATATGTAAATAATGAGGTTAAATTTAGCGAATTTTTTTAAATTAAGATTAAATTGATTGAATGTGTAAATATGAAGGATCAAATGTATTATTATACAAAAGTTTATAACATAAACGTTAAGTACTTAACAAGATTTAACGTCTTAGTTACCATTTTGTTACAAAACACAAAGCTTAATTGACATTTTGTAACATTTGAAAGTTTGATTATCGTTTTATTTTTTTTTAACAATGTCTAGTGTCATTTTGTGCACAATTTACTTTCAAAGATCTATGATGATCATCAAAAGGAGCTTGATGATCTTCAGGCTTCCTTTTAACAAAGTTGAGACTAAAATTTTTAAAAAAGTGAAAATTTAAAACCCAACTATGTTAGAAAGAACTTTAATGGATATAAACATAGTGGTCCTCAAAGATCACATAATAAAGTGATAGTTAAAAGCATTTGGGTTCCTAAAGGACTCATTGCTAACAAAGAATATGATCTTTTATCTAAATGGATTTCAAAAGGGACTAAAATATTATGAACTAACTCTCATGGACCCAAAAGAGTTGGGTACCAAAACATGCATAGTTCCTTATTGTAGGTGTGTTGGAGCCATGGTGAGCAAAATGAAAAAATTGGAAAGCCTTAGACACACTAGAAGGAAGGACACTTGAAGAGGATAAGGCCTAATCAACCTTTCTTGGTTCAAGTGGTAATATTTTATTTAACATGCAATCTTTATTCATTCATATTGATTATATGTGTTTATATGTTTTAAAGCATGTTTGAGAGTTCTCATATGTTGTTTAAGTGCTTTTAATAAGGGGGGTAAAAAATGCATGAGTTGCACATTTATAGCCTATTATACTCATAATTATATTTTTGGCCTTAAATTTGTAATATTTGATTGTTTTTGTAAAATTGTGTTCTCTATACTTTAAATATATTTGTATGATGAATTTTGAGAATATAATGTACTAATGTAGTAATTTTGTTAAAAAAGCATGCTTAGGATCCTATAGAGCTTTTGAGTGTTTGAGACTTGAAATTAACTTCATTATGTGCAATTTGAAGACTAAAAATTTATATAGGCTGCAAATTGTATAACTTGTTTCAAGTTGACATTCATGTTCTAAGATAATTCTTAAGGCATTAAAACTCATTTCATATCATTCATATGACATAGGATGCCTCAATTAGAGTTAAAATCTCATATATACGATCCTTATGTTTAAAATTTGAATTTCAAGGAAAATGGTCGATCCCCCAAGAGAAGGGATCGATCCAAAAATAGACAATAAGCTCCATTTTTTATCCTTAAAGTTTATATTAAAAGGATCGATCCCCTATCCTGAAGGAACGATCCCTTTAGGCTTGTTGGCTGGGCAGGCAGCTTTTCAAAGCTTAAAATGTGCCCCTTTTTTCTTTTTAATCCCTTTGCTCAACCAAACTCACCTTTAAAACACCTAAAACTGTCCTTCTCAAAACCCTAACAAAATTCCTTCAAATTTCAACTAATTTCAAGTTTTTAAGATCGTTTTGGACTCTCTTTTCATCAATATAACAGATTTGGCTCTTGTTTTTTTTTTGCTTTTGGTGCTTCAAAATCAAATCTTTGGTAAGTTTTCAAAACCCTAACTTTTTCATTCAAACTTTTTTTTTTTGAAAATTTGGATTATTGGTTGAATTAGGTGACTTTAGTGAACTTAAATTTTGTTATACTTGTTGATTTCTTTGTATGAGGTTTACCCATTGTCTAAAATCATCCAAAATTCTTATTTTCAACACTTGCACACCAAGTGTTTCTGGAAAAGCCTCAACCAATTTTTTCTCTTTACAAAATTTCGGCCAAAAATTTTAGTTTCAATCCATCCAAAAATCTTTTTAGACATCTTTTTATAATCCTATTCTTTTTTTAGTTATCAAAATATTTTTTTAAGATATCAAAACGAAAGACTATGGCTTCTAAGGGGGAGGGGATTTCATCCAACCCTCCTCTACCTTCAAATTCTTTAGAATCTTGTTTTAGAAGCCCTAAGGAAAGTGGTTACTAAGGTAGTGGATGTAAACTCCATTGAGGGAGTTGAACCACTCTAAATCACCTTGCAAATTTTACCTTTGCAATTAGTGTCCACCAATCTTTAAAAATATAATTCATCCCCTCTTAGTTTTATTCGAACGATTGTCACTCTCATCAGGTTGGTTCATTGTTTCTCTTAGGCAAAAATAATGGGATTTAGGGTGATCTCAGGGTGTCTTTGTGTTTTTATATATAATGGGATAGGTGATGTTTCAGATATGTGTTGTACCTCGTTTGTGTGTAGACCTGGCAAACTTAACCCGGGACTTGAATCTCGAACCCAGACCCGAACCGAAACCGAAAATTAACTTGAAATTGACCCAAAATCTGATCCGAAACCCGAAATAAACCGAACTGAATTTAGTTGAACCGAATGGACTCGAACCGAATAGACCCGAACCGAATGGACCCGAACCGAATAGACCCAAACCGAATGGACCCGATTAATAGAAATAAAGAAAGATAAAATATGAACAGCCGCATAAGTCACTAAAATGTCAAATATATTGACTTTATAAAGTCATATATATGGTGTAAAAATCTGACCAACCTAAAAATTTGATTAAAATCGACTGATCTCTCATTGAACTGAAAATAACCGAACCGAAATCAACCGAACAGAAAATAACCGAACCGAAAATCAACCGACCCGAAATGACCCGAACTAAAACCGAACCGAACCGAAATCGAATCTGTATCGAAAATATCAGACCCGAAATAACCGAAATCGAAATGACCCGACCCGAACCCGAACCGATTGACCCGTTTGCTACCTCTATTTGTGTGTACTCTTTTCCTTTAGTTGAGTGTATGAAGATTTTTAATGAGGCACACAATGTGAATATTGGTTTTCTTTAACCATTAATAAATTCAAATTTGCCAAGAAATAAAAATTATGCCATATTTATTCTTATGCCCTGCTTATTTGTTATTTTATGTTGCATCCGATTTATACATTGTTAATGTGGTGTTCCATTATACGAGGGTAAACTTGGTCAGTTCTAGAAGTGATTGTTGTGTTTTTCGTCTATTCCTCAAGTAATTAGTCCCTTAAAATGAATTCGCATGTATAACTGAATTTTAATTTAATTGTCACTTCAACTCTCAAATTCGGATAGTAATAAAAATGGTAATCAATTTAGTATTAAGTTTGGGAATGGTGGAGTACGAACCCTTCCACACACGTAACCGACACCTGACCCTAAAAAGTGAAAAATCTCTTGTTGTTTTTTTTTGTTTTCGGTCTACCTAGCCCAAGTGACGGGTGGCGACTCTAACTTTATTTAAAATATTATTTTAAAGAAATTTTTGAACTTAAACGAACACAATCGCAAACGTTACATGAACATTTTCGTTTAAGTTCAAGTGTAGATAAAAATAAACATGAACATAATATTAAAAATTTAAACGAACACGAAATATTTTATGAGCACATTTAAAATTAAATAAGTGAGCATAAATAGAGCTTTATTCGTTTAAGTTCAATTAATTTACACCCTAATGTTCTCTTTTACGAATAACTCTTGCCTTATTATTCCTTCTCGACCCTCCTACTTTCTCTTTTCCCATATCATTTTCATCTACTTTTTCCCTTCGGTTTCTAGTTTCTTTTTCTTATCTCTATTTTATCATTTCTTTTCCAGTTTTCCCAGCCTTCTAGTTCTACCTGTATTTTATGGCTGACTCTTCTTCTTATATCCACATGGTAAGTCATATTCTATTTCTTTTATTCTAAATTTTGTATTTTCGCATATGTATATTTTTAATATAATTTTTTAACAATTCGTAATTTCTGATCTAAAATCGTACATCCGTTCCTGAACACAGGTGTACCATTTGATAGAA
The DNA here is from genome assembly GCA_958450335.1 of Hibiscus tridactylites. Lineage (NCBI taxonomy): Eukaryota > Viridiplantae > Streptophyta > Magnoliopsida > Malvales > Malvaceae > Hibiscus > Hibiscus tridactylites. Next base: position 41,985,037 of record OY288274.1, on the reverse strand, counting down.
GAGTGTTTAGATGAGGGGCCGTTTTGACCCAAAATAAAATGTTAAAAATTAAATTATTTTTTTTACTCGGTAAAGTAACATTTTATTATATTAAAGAAAACGTCCAACTTGATCACCATATGCCTCATTACAAAACTGCTTCACATGAAAGGAGAACAATAGCGCATAATGGAGATAATGGAGATCTACATACAAAGAGAAAACAATCAAACTTGCACAACATCGAAAAAATTACTCAAACCTACGACAACACCATGCCAGACATAAGCTTTCCAAATAACAAACAAAGAAGCAACTTAATCTAAACACTCATTGATAACCTTTTAACAATCTTCCCAGCATTATATCATTGTCATTCAAAAGCAGAAAAACCACCCTTTCTTTGAAGTACTCTTTCAATCAACCAAGTAACACCAGTCCCCCAAAATATCCCTTGTAATGCCCAAACTACACTCTCTTAAAAAGGGACAGAGAATCCTTCAAACTTCAAAAAACTTTCCCACTTCAACTGCAGAACTCCAATTCCTTTGTATAAACAGCAACAACAAAAGTTTCTAAAACATTGTGTTAGAAAATTGGCGTTAATCCAAGAATAAAATAATAAACAATAAAATTAAATATTGATATTATTATAAATCGAACATAATAAAAAATAAAAAATAATAATTTAGATACAACATACCTAAAACCAAACTGATTGGAAACAAGTTCTGAAAGAAAATGTGTTGAGGCCTGCACGAACGCAGTTTCCTTAAGATAGATTTTCGGCCACTCCTATGGTGCTCGAGTTCATTGGTCGTCTGTCTCCCAGGATACAACAATATAAGATCAGCCACAGTTGCACTACTATGGAGATCACGAACCGACCCTTGCCTTTGCCTATCACCGAAAACACTTGTAAAATCCACAGAGTAAAACAATAAAAATTTTCTGTGGTTTTTAGTTTGTTATAAACCTAAAAGCTTTACTCCCTATTTATAGGATTGTCATGAGGGTATAAGTGGAAATTTTGACCTAATGGAGCATTTAATATTGAGAATCAATTGATAAAGCAATTTCCAAAAATTATTATCTGAATTAAAGATAACTTCTAATATTTATCCTTTTAATTTCAAGATAAAATTTGGCAAATTTATGCTTTCTATTTGAGGAAAATTCATTTCAAATTTGGGTCAAAATATCTGCAAGCCCACGAAGGACCAGACCAGTTCAGACATTTGTGTTACCCACGTCGTGCACGTCTGCACATTTACGAACCAACAATTGGTTCCACATTTTCCTCAACAACATTTGAATCAATTTCTTATTCAAAGCTCCAAAATTATCAAAATTTTCCAACAATCTCCCACATGAATGAAATTTGATTTAATCAAAAATATTTTGACTCGACGTGTTGATAGATTCTACGATCGATAGCTGCATAGGATAGGTAGGTGTCCACCCTTGAACCTTCCCTTATGAAAGTATATTTACTTTACTAGCTGACCAGTAGACGTAATGTCCTTGAACTGTTCTGCCGTTTGTGTAAACGATGATATACTTTACACAACTACCTCTCTGACAAGAGTATTAGTTCTCATGGGTATGTCCATATGGCCGTGGACATCGCCTGGTTCTGCAAGAGTTTCAAAGAACTATGCCCAATAGTCTCATTGAAGCGGCCCCACTTCACTCTCACATAGGTGACTTATGTTGCTTGACTCACAAAAGCACACAATGATCATTAAAAGCATTGCTTAGCCTAAACCACTTTGATCACTGTTTACATCATAGGAATGGACTTGGGGATAAGAGCCCCTACAGTGACCGCACAGATCTATGCAATTAGGTTGTCCTTTTGAACCTAGATCTTGGGATCTCCAGACAATTAGGTAGGGTTTTCCTTCACATATCACCTTAAATTTACAGGCTTTAGTCTCATTCCTTTCGTTTTTTAACTTGATCTCGACTTAACCCTTTGGTTAGTGGATCCGCAATGTTATCCTTTTATTTCAAAAAAATCAATAGAGATAACTTCATTTGAGATCAGTTGTCTAACGGTATTAAGTCGATAACGCATATGTCTCGACTTACCCATTATACACAAAGCTCTGTGCTCTATCAATTGTGGGCATTGGCTTTGGTCGTTCAGGAATATCCTTTAAGAATTTTCTGAAGTCATTCGACTTCTTTTCTAGACTTGTCTAGAACTACAACTCAAATTCTATTATGGATTTGATTATAATCATTTTCTTAAGGATTTTCATGACACGATTCCTCCTCCCAAAGTGAAGACACATCCACTTGTGCTTTTGATATCTTGAATATCAGATATCCAATTGCATCGGAGTATCCTTCTAAATAGTAGGATCTCTGAAATAATGCAATTCATAATCTCGAGTATATCTAAGATATATCAATACCCTCACAATTGCTTTCCAGTGATTTTCACTTGAATTGCTTGTGAATCTACTTGAACTGCTCACAGTAGAAACAATATATGCTCTATTGAATTTACTTGGTCAACACTTTGGTCTTTGTTCTTGAACAAAAGTTGGCATGTATTTATTGGAGTTATGGCTATGCCAGAAACATCCTTGCCAAACTTCCCTTGCCCGCGTAGTGTGACTACGTCAATATGAGACCTTCAAGTGACCGTTTGATTTGGATGCCCAAAATCAAATATGTTAATCTCATATTTTTTCATGTCAATCTTGAATTTGACAAGTCTTTGGTACGTTTATCATTTTATTGTTGCTTCCAACAATGAATATGTTATTAACATACAAACATAGAATAATATATCTAATGTTAGTAGTTTTGACATATACATATTTGTCACACTCATTTATCTTGAAGTCGTTTGTCATCATGACATTATCGAACTTCTCATGTCTTTACTTTGGTGCTTGTTTAAGTCTATACAAGGGCATCACCAATCTACATACTTTTCTCTCTTGACTTGAAACTACATAACCCTTAGTTTGTTCCATGTATATTTCTTCACCAAGATCTTCATTTAAAAAGGCTGTTTTAACATTTATTCGATGTACGTCTAGATTTCACAAAGCGACAATTGTAAGTATCATACTTATGGAGGTTATCCTTGATACATGAGATTATGTATCGAAATAGTCAAGACATTTGGTAACCTTTTATTACCAGTCTGGCCTTATACTTGTCAATTACTTGTCAATTGTTCCATCTACTTTCATTTTCCGTTTGAAAATTCATTCAAAACTTAGTGGTTTAATTCACGGAGAAAGATCCACTAATTCTCTGTGTATAGTTTTGCATGATGGAATCAATTTCACTCTTAATGACATCCTTCCATAAGGTGCCTTTAGATGAATATATAACATCATTATACGTTTGAGATTCAACCTCTAGCATAAAGTTTAGAAAAATGATCCAAAGAATTTTTCTACCCTTGCTCGTTTACTTCTTTGTGGCTCTATTTCAAGCTCAAACCCTTGTTGATCATTTGAGTCATCTTTATCGATAATCTCCGAACTTCGTTTCATTGAACTTTGATCAACTTCCCTAGCTTTAAAAGGGAATACATTTTCAAAGAAAAGGCATCATTTGCTTCCATTATCGTATGCTTGTGAATCTTAGGGTTCTTCGATTCATACACAAGAAATAGATATACATTACTATATTTTATATAGCCAATGAAAATACAATAGACCATATTTAGGGATCTATTCTCAGTTGCTTTAGTAATGAGGTTATTACCTTTGCAAGACACTCCCACATTTTCAAGTAGTGGTAGGAAAGTTTAATTACCTTTCATAACTTATATGGTGTCTAGTCTCTTTAATTATGGGGAATCTTGTTTAAAAAGTAATTAGCTTATAGAACAGCTTCCCCCACATGTTAGGCACATTATAGTACCAACGTTACTCATATAGAGCTTCTCCCCATCTTAAACCTTTAATTAAGTTTGGGATTTAATATCATGCTCATAGAGAAAATTTTCCACTATAGCTTCATCTTTACATTATTTTTGTGCTATCATCAATGAAGGTAATAAACATATTCTTTCAATCAATATGTTGTCATATCAATTGTTATGGCAATAACATTGCCTTCGTTTGGAAGTCTATAGTCCGAATACTTGTTCTCATCTTATGGAAATTAAAGCATTTTTTTTCATGAAATTTTTCTTCTTAAACACACCGTCTAATTTACGGTTTGAAGTCGTTTTTTACTTTCACTACGTTTGTCGTGATAATATTTGTCTTAGCAATATTTACCTTAGTAACATTTGAAGATGGTAACAATATTTACCTTATCCTCTCTAATAATAGGAGGATCGCCCTTTAGATATTTAACCAGGTTTATCACGGTCAATTATGCAACATCTTTTGTTGTCATGTATGAAATTCTTTCCAGTAAATTCCACTGTTTTTTCCATTGTGTCACATAGACACAATCCAAAACCAAGCATTACGAATCTGTTAAGCGCCAGGAATTTAGTCAAAGACTAAAACCAGAAACAGAAATATAATTTCTAACTTTTGTTTGACGACATAGATTTAGTAAACTAAACCCAAAACAAAAGTTCACACGGTATTAATAGAAAGAACAATAATAAACAATGCACCATGTAGGTAACTTATGAAAGAGAGGTGGTGCACTAGGCACGCTTAAATACCAAGTCTCTCAAAGAACTAATCCTAGACATGTATTTTTAAATTTCCTTTCAATCACCGTTTATGGATTCTATTCTTGAAATCACTCCAAGCATGGATGATCAATCGGAATCACTACCTTTGATTCACAACAATTTAGAATCTTTCATTTATGGTCCAACGACCCTCTCGATTCTTTAGCCATTTTTAAACATTGTGCACTTTATAGCATGCATCAGAATATGCTTAAATTTTGACATAGAGAACCAAGTTCTTCTATGCTTTGATTCGAGATCTCAGTCAAAATCAGCGCTCTGAATTTGGTAACCAATGTTACTTTCCGAAATAAATTCACCAATTTATTTCCAAAATAAAATCATGCTTGATAATAAATTTGAGTTATTTTTTTCAAAATAAATTCACCAATTTATTTCAAGATTACATCATTCTAGATTCCTACGAAATTAAATCTAACAATTTATTTTCTTTTACAAAATAGAATCATATTTGATTCTCAAGAAATAAATTCAACGATTTATTTCCCCCACAATGTTAGAATCACACGAGATTCTATTGAAAATAAATCCAATGATTTATCTTCTTTTCCAAAATTAGAATAAACACAATATTCTAATAAAGAAATAAATTTAGTAATTTATTTCTATCATATCTTCTATTAAACAAGAGAGATATCAATCCAACTTGATTCTGTTTAACCAACAGAAACCAAAAAGAATTAATCCTTAGATTTTAATTCCATTGACTCTTGTTTGGAAGATTAAGTAAACTGGTTAAAACGACAGGAATTAATTCTCGAAATGAATTATTTACAAGATCTTTATTTCCAAAACAAATCACGACTTCGCCTGGGTATCTTGTTTCTCTCTACAAAATTTCTCAAAAGAAATTGTTAGTACATAATAAAATCCACATAGATTCCAAAAAAATACAAGAGAACACATTTAATGGCAAAATAATGGCACATGATAAATCATATTAGAAACCAAAATTCATTAAGGAATACTAAAATTCCTTTAATATCATGATTTAAGGTATTGAAAATATCATAACTTAAAAAGAATCATATTGATTCTTATTACCCGGAAAGGTAAACTTTTAAAGCACATATAAAGATATTTTAAATTTATGGCTGCAAATATTAGGTAATAATATCATAACAATATTTCCAACATAATATTATAATTTAAGTATCTACCTTAAATATATTCCAAGTTTAAAACTTGACAAATCTTTGACTTGTCATCTCCTATATAGAGAGTATTTTCCTTATATAAAATATTATAGCAACTTTCACAAGGAAACAAACATGTTAGGAAACAACTCACATAAAAAGAAACAATATTCTTACATAAAATAAAACAATTAAATATTCCATGTCAAACATAATGTAATATTTTACCAACACGTATGATATATACTGTTCATGACCATAAATATGAAATATGTTCGTCTTGGATTAAAACTCAAAAAATCTGTCTTAAGAATGTTAGAAAATTGGCGTTAATCCAAGAATAAAATAATAAACAATAAAATCAAATATTGATATTATTATAAATCGAACAGAATAAGAAACAAAAATTAATAATTTAGATACAACATATCTAAAACCAAACCGATTGGAAACAAGTTCTGAAAGAAAACGTGTTGAGGCCTGCACGAACGCAGTTTCCTTAAGACAGATTTTCGGCCACTCCTATGGTGCTCGAGTTCATTGGTCGTCTGTCTCCCAGGATACAACAACATAAGATCAGCCACAGTTGCACTACTATGGAGATCACTAACCGACCCTTGCCTTTGTCTATCACCGAAAACACTTGTAAAATTCACAGAGTAAAAGCATAAAAATTTTCTGTGGTTTTTAGTTTGTTATAAACCTAGAAGCTTTACTCCTTATTTATAGGATTGTCATGAGGGTATAAGTGGAAATTTTGACCTAATGGAGCATTTAATATTGAGAATCAATTGATAAAGCAATTTCCAAAAATTATTATCTAAATTAAAGGTAACTTCTAATATTTACCCTTTTAATTTCAAGATAAAATTTGGCAAATTTATGCTTTTTATTTGAGGAAAATTCATTTCAAATTTGGGTCAAAATATCTGCAAGGCTACGAAGGACCAGACCGGTTCAGACATTTGCGTTACCCATGTCGTGCACGTCTGCGCATTTACGAACCAACAATTGGTTTCACATTTTCCTTAACAACATTTGAATCAATTTCTTATTCAAGGCTCCAAAATTATCAAATTTTTCCAACACATTGTTCCCTTGTCACTCGTTTTTTGTCACTAGAAAAGAATCTAACAAACGTTCTCTGTAGACCAAAGATTAAATTCTGAACCTTAAGCTAAGTATCTAAATCCTCTAACACCTGGCCTTTCATACTAATGCATTGTACAACTACAAACCCTGAAGACTCCAAGTAAAGCACTGCTGAAAAGAAAACACCAAATCTCCTCCCAACTAGAATTGAGTAATAAATCAAAACACACAACCAGTCTCCTTAACAATCGCCAACAATTCTGAAACTTATACACTACCATTACACTCAAGCGCTCCTTGCCTCTCTTAAAATGAGATTGTTGACACTTCACAAGCCTTTTCGCCCCTCTATTTCAATTTTCGGCATTTTAATGCTTTATCTCGTTTCCTTTTCTCAGCAGTAGTCAAAACTTGGTTTTGAAACTCTCTTTCTTGACTAACAATTCTTAACCTTAGAAGAGAAGCCATGAGATGAAGAATTTTGTAAATACTCATCCACGATAGTCCTATTGCCAATCAAAACACCTCAAATATTTTTCTTTAGTCAGGGAAATGTTGCCACTTGGTTGATGGGTACCAGCTGTAAAACAAGTACCTAAGCTTTGAATATCATCAATCCTTACGCCGTCTTTTTGGGACTCCCCACCTTCAAACCCATCCACGCCCACATTGGGATTACCCAACACCTCACGATAATCCACCATCTCTCAACAACTTGGGACTGCTGCAGACTATTATCATCTGAATCTTTTACGACCCCATGAACCTCACTGCCTATCAATGATAGGTTTAGCATCAACTTTTTCCCAGTATTGAGATCTCGAGTTAAACTTAGATATGGAGACTTCTAAACAATTCCCCAACATGAAAAATCCATTTAAACTGGATATAGCCCTTTGTGCATCCACCCAACTGGAAAAACGAACAAAGCCAAACCTCTTACCACTTCTGCTTATCTTCGATGGAATGAAAGCATCCACTACTTCTCCATCACACCCGAAAACATACCATAATCCTTTCCGGTGCATTCTTGCTGGAATATTATGAACAAACAAAGTCACAAGCCTTCGCCCCTTTCCTTGAGATATCTGACGTTTCGCCTCCAGCATCTTCACCCCTAGACGTTTCACCTTTTTAAACCGAACGAGTTGTATTAGCCAGGATCTTTCACCGAGAGTTAAATTACTTAAAAAAAAATAAGTATGAGCTAAAATGAATAAACTTAAAAAAAATAAGTATGAGCTAAAATGATTATTCAATCAAAAGTTTGGAGCATTTTGTGACATTATGTTTTTTTATAGGCTTAACCGTCAAATAAGTGCCTAAACTATGCTCTTTTTTCCAGTTAGGTGCCCAAACTTTGTTTCGGGCCATATAGGCCTAACGTTTCATTCCGTAACTCATTTAAGGTTTTAGTCGTGAAGGACATTAAGTTTTTCCGTTTTCCAATCAGAAGCCAACATGTGGCACTTATTTTCTTTTTCTGAAATTAAACTGAAAATTAGAAAATTAAAATAAAATAATTTTTACCCAAGGTTAAATACCGTTCTTTCTTCTCGCTCTCCCTCATCAAAATCCCCCTTTTTGTTTAATTAAACCTAATTTGATAACAACTCTTCTCAATCGTGGAGGATGTCAACTAGAGGTTCAAAGTCCCTTAACGATTCAAGGGTCGTGAATTGCGATTGTGAAATAAAAGCTCCTATTTGCATTTCGAAGCGACCTTGGAGCAAAGGAAGAAGATTTTATGGTTGTTCTCCGCCGGAAGAGGTTATGTAGTTTTTCTTTTATGAAATTTGATAAATATGTGCTATATAATTGTTGTTTAATTACAATTTTACTGTTCCGAGTATGGGTGTTCTCATTATGATTCATATTTATCCACAGATGACACTGGACATGTTGTTGAAGATTTGCAAGATGAACTGAAAATTGTGATGATCGAAAATAGGAAAATCAGAATTGAAAGCAATGAATTGAAAGAGCTTGTAAGATCATTGAAAGCAAAATCAGCTAAGAGGAGAAAGGAAACTTTGTTCTATAAGATAGCTTTTTTTACTTCATGGATTGTGTATGTTTTGGTTGAAATATGTATATAGAGAACTTATGTTTGTGAGGAAATTAAGTATGAATTATGGTTAACTTGATGATGTATGAATTTTCTTTAACTGGCAATGAAACTTGTTTGACTGCATTTTATTTTATTTTTAGGGATTGTGTATATAGTAGTAATGTAGTAGTAATTGGGGTTGAAAAAAATCAATAGTGTTTGGCTTGTAGCACGCTCAAATCGATCTTCTAAAACCGTCAAGAGGGTTGAAATGAACTTTCGGAATGAATTGGCTAAAACCGAAAAATAGTAGACAATATTTGCACGATGATTTTAGAGTGGCTCGACTACTCAACCGAGTCTGCATCCACTACCTTAGCACACCACTAAGGATTTCCCAATCCACTACCTTAGCACACCACTAAGAATTTCCCGAATGAGCTACTAGCCGTTTATGGTCGTTGGGGATGTTTTGGAGCCGTTGAAAGTCATTGAAATCGAGCATTAAATGCTCACCTGCACAGTGGTTTCAAAACCATTGAAGAGGTTTCGAAACCATTAGCGATTTTCAAAACAAAAACTAGCCGTTACATGTGCATGGTATAGCAACCAGGCAGGGGGTTTCGAAACCAGCTAGGTGATTTCGAAACCGATGGTTTCAAAACCATTAAGGGGGTTTCAAAACTTGTTTCCATGTTTGGTTTTCAAGCCCTACTGCCTCACTGATTTCGAAACCACTTATAGGGGGTTTCGAAACCTGCATTAAAAACTTGTAAAACCGGCTAAAAATTGACTTTAAAAGATACATTCGATATAGGAAAAAAGTCAAAATATTTTAAACATATTTTCCAAGTTTTGTGGACTTTGAAATATTTTTGCAATGTTTGAATTTAGTCCAGAAAACATTTTTCACTTTGGTATATCAAAATTAATATCTCAACAAATAGCATTTGAAAATCTGAAAAATTTGCAGACTTAAAATGCACACTTAAAATCTGCAAAATCTGCACACTTAAAACATCATTTGAAACAATCTATAAAAATCTGCAAAATCTGTCAATTTTTTTGTTAAAATATGCAAAATCTACCATTCATAACTAAACAAAATCTGCACAATAATCATTCATAACTTGCCAAAATCAGCACAATGACTTGCAAAATAATCATTCATAACTTATGAAAATAAGTTTACATGGCACAAGTTTAAAGACAAACAACAACAGAAATCTGTTTGGCATACAAGGTAACTGATTCATTTGTCTAAACAGTTTGACATACAATGATGACTAAACAATTTGATAACTAGCTCAAAACCACAAAAAATAACACAAAACAGGCAACAATCTCATTCTAAGATCTCCATATGGTAGGTTTAGGGAGAGGCCTTTTGATGTTCAATTTAGGGGGGCTTGCTGGTGCAGGTGGTTCTGATGCAGCATGCTGAGATGTGGCATGTGGCATAGCAATTGTTGAAGGTCTTTCTGGCTCATTTGTGTGTATGCCAAGTCTTTGCGTAATTGTTCTCCCTCTTGGCCCATATGGTGTAACACGCTCTCTAGATGACAATAGTACTCTATTAGCTGTTACTTTTTTCTTAGGAGATAAAATTGTTTTTCTTGTAACATGTGGTTGGACAGGTGGAGATGTAGAATCTAAACAAAATCAAAGACAATTAAACATAAAAATGTATTAAAATATACTTTTAAAACAGTACATGAAAGACATTGAATGTATAATAATTGGACTTACCAAGTTTAACAAACCCTTGAACAAATGGTTTTGGCTTGAACACTATCTGTGGAGCATATGCACTTCTGTTTTCCATTATTGTGGTAGATGGCGTTGAAGTAGAGGGTGTTGCCATTGGTGGAGGTTGGTCTGAATGATTCTAAACCTACAAGGTAAAATCAATTCATTAGAAAAATTAACCAAAATGTAAGAAAAAGTAAATGAAAAAATATACAGTCCTCAAAGCCAAAATATAATCAAACAATCTGTTAAATTTATGTATAAATTACCCCTAATTTTTTCTTCAGCCCACTTCTTGGCTCTACTGCAACACTGTTTGTTCAACTCTATATTCAACTCCTCTCTACCAAGCTTCATCATATCCACCAACCTTAACTTAGGAAGAATCCTAAGCTTGCTAATAAAATGTTTTCCTACACATTTATAACTTGCTCTACTGTTCTTAAAGGTTACAGAACAATGGTGGTCATTCACAAAAGTTTTAACTTTAAAACAATTATCCGAACTGTCCCAAGATGCATGAACCATAAATGGACACTCTTTTCTCTTACAGAATACCCTAACTTTCTCTTTTCTATTAGATACAAACTTGAAATTAAATCTGTGAGCTACAACATAGGCATATAATGCATCCTTAAATTGAGTAGGGTTTTCAAAAATCATGTCAAGTTCAAATCTGGGTTCAGATGTAGAAGAATAAAAGAAAACCTTCCTAGTTTTCTTGGAAACAACTTCACCATCTGAACCTATCTCGTAGCTCCCAACATCTGAAGATCTAAGGTAGTTAGTTCCTTCACCATATGAACTTGCTTCATTCACTTCATTTTCAGCTTCTTCATTCCTGTTTGGTTCATTTTCAACAGCTTCATTCTCATTCATTTCATTTTCAGCTTCTGCATTCCTATTTGACTCATTTTCAGTAGCTTCATTCTCATTCACTTTATTTCCAGCTTCTACATTTCTATTTGGTTCAATTTCAGCTGTTTCATTCTCATTTTGGCCAAATGAACGCAAAATAAAGGATGGCTCCAAGTTTGTTGCCTGCATAATTTTATTTTGTATCTTCTTTTTCACAACCCTAAAATGAGCTCCAAATGCTTGTAGCTCATCATCAGATATATGCTCTCCACCTACCCAGTTAGACTCATCACTATCATCTTGGGTCTCATAACTATCCTCACTTACCATGTCATCACTACAACCAAAATGAACACCCTCAAGCCCACCTCCAACATTTGCATCTATGCTACTAGGCCCATTAGACCCATTGTCACCATTTTCAGAATTTGCATTCATGTTCCTAATGTGTACCACCAAATAAAATAACCATTTATTAATGTATACCTACAAAAAATTGTTCAAATCTTTCCAATAAAGTAACTAATTATTAACGGTTATGTACTCATCAAAGTAACATACATAACAAAATTATGTACTCAACACTCAGCAAGCAAACATACACAATCACCAAACAAACAATAAACACATTTATGTACTTATCAAGCAATATACCTTTACTGTATTCTGAAAAACCAAATGCAAACCAAAATTTGAACAACCAAACAGAAATGTACATGTTATCATAAGTTTTTAATCAATTTTGGTTAAGCCTAATTTTTTAATCAATAATTTCACTACTTTCTAAGAAGGAATCTATAACAAAGACAAAAAAAAAGTTTACCTTTATTGTATTTGGTTAAACTTAAAATCTACAACACCAAGTTGTGCCAAACTTTATGTCTTGGGGTTGGGTTAGAACAAGACAACCTGTCCAAATCTAAAGAATATTCGAAATTAGTATTAAATTTAAAAAAACAACAACTAAGAACATAAACTTACTGCAAATAACAACAACAATGACTTACCTTTTTAATATTTCCTTTGCACTCACTGAAAGCAACTATTCCGATTGTCGTGGCGTTTCTTCTTCGATTACTTGGGAAAACTGATTTTACTATCAAAACGAACGAATTTTCAAATGAAAGCAATTGTTTCGATTGTCTATTTGTCCGAGATAGTATGATGTTTAATGGTCGTTATTAGATTAGGGTTTCTTTTTGAGTTTAAACAAAATGGGGATTTTGATGAAGAAGACAATCGGTTTTGATGTGGGAGAGCGGGAAAAAATAACGGTAATTAACCATGGGTAAAAAATATTTTATTTTAATTTTCTAATTTTCGGTTTAATTTCAGAAAAAGAAAATAAGTGCCACGTGTTGGTTTCTGATTGGAAAACGAAAAAATTTAACGTTCGTCACAGCTAAAACCTTAAATGGGTTACGGAATGAAACTTTAGGCACCTATATGGATCGAAACAAAGTTTGGGCACCTAACTAGAAAAAAAGGCATAGTTTGAGTTATTTGATGGTTAAGCTTTTTTATATAAGCAAAATGCAAACATCCTTTGGTAAGCAAAATCAGTCCCTCTTAGGCTCTTACATCTCAAGACTGACTCATTATTAGCCAAATAATGGATTGGAAAAAAAAAAGAAACATTATTGTTTGAAAACAACCATAAAAAAACCCAGTTGCACCAACAGTGGAGGCCAACGACAAACCAAGGTTTGAATCCCTTCTTCACCAATGTCTGCTTCAGTTTTGCTTCCCATCTTCACTTTTCATTGCATATTTTGGCAAAATTTGTAATGGTCTGCTCTTCCCAGATGGCTTATTATCCTCGCCTGTTCCTTCTCCACAATGTTCTCCTCGTCAACGTTATCCGACACTTGGGTCACCTTTGCCCTTGCTGTCTGTATCTTGTTTGAAGATTCACTGTTTGAAGCGGGAGCTGTCTCTGAAAATACCTCCGCTGGCTTTACATAGACATCAATTATTGCTTCCGAACCACCATAGTTTACCACCTTCTGAGCTATGTCATCCACAACAGATTGGAGAGCATTGTGGAATGAACTCACATGGGTGGTTTCAGCTTCGGTTACACTTGCATCCCCCATATTTGTTATGGGATCCTCAGCTAATGATTTGCTGTCAGATCATGTGTCATAATTGATATACGGTAACGAAGTACTTGATGTTATGTGATCTCAGGTACGATCATGGCTAGTCCGACGCTATGTGATCCCAGGTTATTATTTATTTTCGTGTTCGTTTTATTAGATATGATAGATTCATGTAAAGCCATACATGGCTTGATATGTCCATGCAATGTTACTCAATGTTAATTTTGTCATGCTTATGATTACGAAATGTATGAAATATTGTAGAGTAGGAATGTACCACTAAATTTTGTAAGTTTGGACTGTGGATTTGTTGTTTCCGTGCGTAGGTTGACATGTTGTTTGTTTGGGGGAGCGCATCGACGATGATTATCCAGCACTGATTTAGAATTTGAGTACAATATCTTAGTTTCAGTAGCGGGCTAATTATTCATAGAACTTTATTATAGATGGTATGTAACTCTTAAATTACTTTATTTTGAAATACGATGTTTTAAAACGTACGAAGCTCCAGTTATACTTTGGATTTAAATTAATTATGAAAACTTTTTTATGACTTGATTTATTTGTTTTTAATTATGGCTCAACTTGATGTTTAAAAATGAATGAAAATTTTGGATTCGGGTTTGGGTAACCCGAACGTAACATCTCGGATTTGGTTCGGGATGGGGAGTTACAAGATCCCTTAAGCAAGGTCAGGAGTTCAAATACTGACGTTGTGATTGGAACAAAATACCGTAGGGATGTGAAATCAGGTAATCATTCAGGTTTCAAGTCATGTCACGTCAGGTCAAATATGATACTGGTTATGTCAGGTCAATTTAATGGTTCAACTCGGATCATGTAGAGTCGGGGTCGACTCAGATTCGGGTCATTGTCAAGTTTATTTCAAATCAAATTGAGTTCGGGTTCGGGTCGGGTTAATTTCAGGTCAAGTAAGTTTCAGTTTTGGCCAAAACGGTTCGGGTCGAGTCACGTTGTTGACAGATAAAATCCAGGTCGGGTAATACTGGTTTCGGTTGAAGTTCAAGTCGGGTCTTACCGTGTACAAATAGACTTCGTGTTGAGATTTAAGGGGCTCGATTCCTTCAACCGTTCTTGCTCGCCAAGGGTGGAGAAGTTGAATAATTTGGGTGAAATTGTGGGAAGGAAAAAATAGACAATTTACACAAGGATTTATAGTGGTTCAACCTTCTAACCAAGGTCTACATCCACTACCTTAGCTTCCCACTAAGGATTTCCAAAAAATTCACTCAGAATTTCGTCCCCTTTTCTCGGATTAGGAGGAAACCGTTACAACGATCAAACTTTCTACCCAAAGCTTGATCAAACACTCTCTTACAAGAGAAAGGCTTAGCAAACTAGAAATCCCTCTAATAGGTATGTGTTTGCAATACTAAGCACTCACCCAAAACCTAAACACTTGAGCAAATTTAACTATGTTAAGCTCACAAGTGTTGTCTAAGCAAGAAATATACAACTTAAGCTCTAGACAAATTTTGACATCATAATGTTGTAACAATTGAAGCATTAACCATTACAAGATGCTTGGAGGTCCTTTTTATACTCCTTGATGAGTTTCTAGCCGTTACTAGTCGTTGGGAATGAATTGGAGCCGTTGGAGCCTTTATTTCCCACCATAAATGCAGTTTTGCAGCTTGGCGTATCGATACTCGTCAAACCGTATCGATACGGTTCCAATAAGGAATTAGTCGTTGGGCTTCTTCAACTGATGCGTATTGATACGCTTACCTAGCGTATCGGTACGGTCCTGCAAATTAAAAGACCTTTGGGAAAATAACCGTTGGGGTAGTTAGGCGTATCGGTACGCGATACATCCGTATCGGTACGCGACTAGCCGTTGGGCTATTTCAAAACACACCGTATCGATACGGCTAAGCGTATCGGTACGAGTTTTGGCTACTAGAGAAATCATGTAGTAGAAACCTTAAGGCGTATCGGTATGGTCCACGACCGTATCGGTACGGACACCTGAAGTTCTTAGTTTTGACTATTTTAAATGTACTTTAAATCATTCCAAAGCCTTGTAAAACCCTTAAACATATTTTCAAGTTGTTTTTTTACTAAAAACATATTTTAAATTCTTTTCAATTTAGTCCAAAACATTTTTCAAATATTATATCAAAACACTTAGTTCTACAATCTTCCCCTTTTTGATATAATAAAACCAACTTGAAAAATTGTTTGGGATTCTCTCCCCCTTTGTATTTAAAAAATTGAATAAGAGACTTAAAATTTAAATTTGATTTAGGATCCCCCTTATTCTCATGAAAAACTTGAAAAATCAAATTTTCAAACCACTTCTCCCCCTTTTTGTTATATCAAAAGGAATTTAAAATGACATTGAGCTCAAAATAACCTAGGAGGTAAAAAGAAAATTTGACACACTTAAAAATTTGGTTTAAAAATTGGCTCCCCCTTACCCAAAGCATCATAAGAATGTTAGTTCAACATATATGATTATCTAGTTGACATAAATGAAAATAAATTAAATAAGAATAAAAACAACTAGATTTTACCACACTTGAACCCAAGGGAGGATGTGAAGCCTTCCTTCTTCAAGTGTTCTTCCTTTGTGTGCATGAAGCCCCCCTCAATTTTTGACTTGTTGATCACTCTTCATTACACCCAGCAAAAGACAATCAAGTAATTTTTGGTATCTAAATTGCTTTGGATCTATAGACATTAGTAGCACAAAATTTAGTCCCCTTAGGAATCCATTTTTCAATTTCATCCTTTTTAGTTGGAGTGGTTAGTCCTTTTGGGACTCAAGCACTTCTAAAACATTTACCATTCACAAATCTAGGGGCACTAGATTGTCTTACATAAAAATTTGATTTTCCAAAACTATTTTTCTTTTCAAGTTCATTGGAAATCAATTCTTTTTCTTTTTGAACTTTAAGAAGCAAATTTTGTAAATCAAAATATTTTTGTTCAAAATCATTCAATTTTGCTTCAAGTTCAAGATTTGTTTTGGAAAGCAAATCATTTTCAATTTTTATTTTTGAAATCAACTTTTTGTTCTTAGAAAATGATGCTTTGAATTCCAAAAGCAAATCATCATATGCATCTTGCAACTCATCAAATGTATATGAATTTGAAATAGATGAGTTAGAAGTTACATCCCCCTCATTGAGGGCCATCAAGCATAGGTGGGCTACTTCATCATCGGTGGAGTCTACATCACTCCATGTGCCCACATATGCTTGTTTTGAAGATGATCTCCTCTTTTTGGATTTGTAGGAGTCCTTCATCTTCTTCCTTGACTCATGCTTGGATTTATCCATTTCGCTCTTCATGAACCGGGTGAATTTGTTGAAGAGATAGGCCATCTTTTCATCTTCACTTTCCTCCTCACTTGAATCTACATGATGGCATGTGGAGGATTTGAGAGCTACGACACTTGCATTGATGCCTAGCTCCATGATCTTCTTCTTCCCCATCGCTCTAATCTCTTCCTTCTTCTTCTCATCTTCTTTGTTTTTCTTCATTATTTGGCGAGTGAGAAGTGATCCCATGAGTTCATCAAGTTTCAAGGTTTTGAGATTCTTGGCTTCGATGATGGCGGTCCTCTTTGAGTCCCATGACTCGGGAAAGGAGTAGATGAGCTTTCGGACAAGCTTCTCTTCCGAGATGTCTTCTCCATAACCTTTGAGTCCATTTGTGATAGTGGAGAACCTATCAAACATCTTCTTGATGTTCTCTTCCGGATCTATCTTGAAGTTCTCATACTTTAAGGTAAAGAGCCCGATTTTGGTCTCATTTACTTCATTCATCCCTTCGTATGTGACTTCAAGCTTGTCCCATACCTCATTGACACTCTCACAAGAAGACATTTTCTCATAGATGGTTGGGCCAAAAGCTCAAAATAGGATGTGCAAGGCTTTGCAATTTAGCTCCATCTTCTTGCGATCTTCGGCACTCCATTCCGCTTTGCTTCGTTGAAGTACGAACGGACCATCTTCAACAATGTCTCATAGCTTGTAGTCTCTTGACTTCATGAAGAATTTCATCTTTGTCTTACAATGGGCATATTTCTGTCGAAGAAAGGCGATTTGTCGATGGATTGCGCCAATTGAGCCGGTTGGTGAAATGATGATCGAGCTTGCCGGATCTTCTCAATAGGATGTGAATCCTCTTCGATTGAGCCAAGCTTTGATACCAATTGTTGAGATTTAGGGGGCTCGATTCCTTCAACCGTTCTTGCTCGCCAAGTGGGGAGAAGTTGGATAATTTGGGTGAAATTGTGGGAAGGAAAAAATAGACAATTTACACAAGGATTTATAGTGGTTCAACCTTCTAACCAAGGTCTACATCCACTACCTTAGCTTCCTACTAAGGATTTCCAAACAAATTCACTAAGAATTTCGTCCCCTTTTCTCGGATTAGGAGGAAACTGTTACAACGATCAAGCTTTCTACCCAAAGCTTGATCAAAAACTCTCTTACAAAAGAAAGACTTAGCAAACTAGAAATCCCTCTAATAGGTATGTGTTTGCAATACTAAGCACTCACCCAAAACCTAAATACTTGAGCAAATTTAACAATGTTAAGCTCACAAGTGTTGTCTAAGCAAGAAATATACAATTTAAGCTCTAGACAAATTTTGACATCATAAGGTTGTAACAATTGAAGCATTAACCATTACAAGATGTTTGGAGGTCCCTTTTATACTCCTTGATGAGTTTGTAGCCGTTACTAGCCGTTGGGATTGAATTGGAGTCGTTGGAGCCTTTATTTCCCATCATAAATGCAGTTCTGCAGCTTGGCGTATCGATACTCGTCAAACCGTATCGATACGGTCCCGATAAGGAATTAGCCGTTGGGCTTCTTCAGCTGATGTGTATCGATACGCTTACCTAGCGGATCGGTACGGTCCTGAAAATTAAAAGACCGTTGGGAAAATGACCGTTGGGGTAGTTAGGCGTATCGGTACGGTCCACGACCGTATCGGTACAGACACCTAAAGTTCTTGGTTTTGACTACTTTAAATGTACTTTAAATCATTCCAAAGCATTGTAAAACCCTTAAACATATTTCAAGTTGTTTTTGACTAAAAACATATTTTAAATTCTTTTCAATTTAGTCCAAAAATGTAACCCCCTCGTCCCGGTCTGGCCGGATGACCAGTCCGAGTGAGCTACACGGGGAAAACCGAGTGAAAACCCCTTAAGGATTCCCCCTCGGTTAGCAACCCTATTTTTTTCTTCATTTTAATCTTGTCTAGATGAGTATTTAATCCTATGTGATCATACAGCGGAGCAACATTCACGAGGAAAACAAACGAACTCAACCCAACATCTTACAGCCCAATTTTAAGCTTAAACTACAGGCGGTATCGATACACTTAAGGGGTGTATCGATACCCCTTGACTAGGTCAACTGGTCAAAGTCAACCCGTGGAGACCGTATCGATACACCCCAGAAGTGTATCGATACCCTCCCCAACAGTTGACTTCCCATGGTCAACGCTAAGATGACAGTATCGATACACCAGAGGCCCGTATCGATACCGAAATGGCTAGTAGCTCCAGTGACCAAAAAGGTATCGATACGCCCCCTCGCGTATCGATACACGAGGCCTGAAACAAAAAGGCGATATCGATACTGGACCAACCGTATCGATACCCCTACTACAAACTTACAGGTTTTAGCTGATTTAAGGCACAAGGAGGCCCCTAAATCCCTTTAAAACGTCAACCAGCACACTATCATCAATCCTAAGGCAATCCAACCATAAAAACATGCATTCACATGAAGCCCAAGGGCACAAATCAACACAAGGTGATGCATAGATCATTCAAGCATCTTAAGCATTCCAACAAAAACTAAGCATCCATACATAGCATTCCAAAAGGCAATTAGACATTCAAGTCATACATGGAACTCAAAGGCCTTGAAAGCACATAATAAGCATAAAGAGGTTTGCACTATAACAAGGCGACCTAGCATCTAAAGACATGCTAACACACACAACATTCATCAAAGCATATCATGCTTACAAACCATAGTCAATCCAACATCAACACATGTAAATGAGTTATACAAGCTCATACACAACCCTTGCCACATTGCTAACTAATACAAAATCACCACCGTACTTGAGTCACAAACTTGGAAGTCTTTCTTGCCTTGCCTCGAGCTAACACCACGCTAATGATCTGCATTGTTAAACATTGAGAGCGTAAGGTATAAGCTTAGTGAGGGTGCTCTAAAACGAAAAGCATCAACAATGCAAGGTTCAAGCATGTAAATCCTAATCTCACATACATTAAACATTGGCATATAATCAAGTTGACCTAGCTAGTCTTTCAAGTGGCATAATATGGCATCTTACATCATACTAAGCATCAAGCATCAATATCAACAATCATGTATCCACATCATATATCACATTATATGAATAAGTTAATTGGCCACTTTAAATTACCCCGATTGTGCGGATTTAAACCTCAACAACACTTTACCTCGGTGGGATTACATTCATCATCGGACCTTGCATGTGCGGGATTCCACTCATCGCCACATGCCCTATGGATGGGATTCCACTCATCATCCCGTAGAAATAAATAAAAGCTTCCGGTGGAATATTACATCACCGTACTCCTCCTTGATGACTTAACGCCATCAAGGCCACGTACGTTTTGACTCAATTTGTGTGCACACTAATCCTAATGATCGATCATTTACAACCGCTAATTTATTTAGTGCCAATTATCGTAACCACATTATATATCACCAGCCACACTCCATGCTCATCACACACATATACATTTCATGAATATACAAGCACCAATTAACCACAAGCACAAGAGCATAGTCAACAAGTACATTAGCACTTAAGGAGAACAAAGGCTAAATTAACTACTTGAGTTAAAAGGAAGTGGCCTACCAAGCACACTTTACACACACACACACTACACACTACACATACTCAAACCAAACTTTAAATCAAGTTTGAAACCACTCACCGCCCTTCCTTAGCTACCAAGCGAAACTCCTACGAACCCGGATTCGGTCCCAAAGCTTCTTCAACGATCCCTCTTGCTTCTAGCCAACCAAAAACACAACCAATAGCCACAATCAATGCTAATATTCAATCAACACATAATCCTTGAATTCAAACCAACTTCATCCACAATTTCCAACCACATTTAATCCCCAAATGTAACAAATTCGTACTCCCTCAAACCTTGGCTGAAAACTCTACTTTCAAACACCCAAATGACTCTTAAATGATCCCAAAACACCCTCCTAGTAACCCTAAACCACAGCTCTTCAATTTCAACCTTAAACCTCCCAAAAACCCAAGTTTTGACACCTTAAAACTTGCCCTAAGACCCTACTACGGATTTTCATTAAAATTCAACCAAATTAACATATAATGTGTATTTCATCATGAGTAAACAAAGCCCCAACCCAATTTATCAAAACAAGATGAAAATCTCATAAAAATCCAAGCTTTTAGTAAAACCCTAACATTCTAAAAGTCCATGTTTTTGAAATCCAAGACCATAGGTAGATAGAGGATAAAGAGGAGAGTAAGAAAACATGTTTATCTTTCAAAAACACCTTGAATTGAGGGAGATATTAACTGGAATAGTAACTTGAAAATTTGAGAGTGTTTGGAGAGGGGAGGGTGTTCTCACGTGAAACAATAGGGAAAAGGGGGAAGAAGATGACAACTTTAAAAGTTGTCTTCCTTTTTTAAAACTTTTGGGTAAAATCGCAATGTAGGTCCCTCCCCTCATATTAAAGCTCAATTACATCACAAATTAGGTTGAATTGTTTTAATTTAAATTTTATTGACTCGAACTATAAACCCGGTTAACTCCTAGGCCCAAAACACGGGTGTTACAAAAACATTTTTCAAATATTATATCAAAACACTTAGTTCTACACTTCGGTATGGTAATTGTTGGTAAATTTCGGATAAAAATAAAATTTCAAGGATTAATATGAACTAAAATATCCCTTAGGATGCCGAAATCTATTACAATTTAAAATATATATGCATATACTTGTGACTAATTTGAATTAAATTAAAATTTAAAAGTGAATGTTAGGACTAAAATGAAAATTTCTAAACGAGTGAGGACCTAAAGGGTAATTAATCACTAAGCAAAAAAATCAGACAACAATTGCCAAATGGGCAATTAATTATTGGATAAATTTTAAAAATGATTCCATTTGGATTTTTGGAGGGAAAGAACCTGCTTGTTCTTTTAGGTTAGGGGAAGTTTACTTTTTAGTCATTATAACTTTAGATGTTTTTCATTTAAGTCTCGAATTTTTACTTTTAGCTTTTAATTTAATTCAATCGAGTCCCAATTTAGATTATAATTAAAATTCGAGCTTTTGTTTTAGAATTCTTATAGGGATTTATGATTTATATGTTTTGGAATAAATTACAAAAAGTATAGGGTTTGGACAAAATTACAAAAAACTAGAAATAAATATGGTTCAATTATGGATAAAAATATAATTTTATAGACTAAAGTGAAAAAAAACAACACCATCTTTACTTAATTAGACTAAATTAGAAATAAATATGGGTCAATTTTAGTTAAAAGTAAATTTTTAGGGACTTAAATGAACAAAAAATATCGTCGTATTAAAAATGTTGGACTAAATTACACAATTTAAAAATAAATAAAGATCAATTTTGGTTTAAATACAGATTTGTAGGGAATTAATTGAACACTAAACCCCTAAACCCTAAATTTCATCCATAAGCCTTAAACTAATCACATAAACCTATAGGCTATAACCCATAAAAAGTATAATCATGTAACACGTATGAGACATATTCACGTTACACATATCAATATAAACTATAGACTATATAGGCATATACTATATACTATAGTAATAAATAATAGTAATATCATCGCATATGATATTTTATATATAGATTATAGGTTATAGATTATATAAAACTTGAAAATAATCTCATACACTAAGACAAACCCTAAACCTTAAACCATACAAATTAATCTCATAAACTAATAACCTTAAACTACACCCTAAACCCTAAACCATTAATACTTAACACTAAATCCTAAACCATAATCTGTTAGCCAAAAAAATTAATCTCATAAACCAATAATCCTAAACTACACCATAAACCCTAAACCATTAACACTAAGACCTAAACCCTAAGCCATAAACCAAAAATTAAGGACTAATTTCATAGTTTTACCATAAAATATAGCCAAAAACTTAAAATTAGGGACCAATTTGACAATTTGAAAGTGGAGAAATTTGAGAGTACATTAACCAATTTCACAATAAAATATAGCACAAAACCGAAATTAGTGACAAGTTTGACCATTTGAAAGTGAAGAAATTTGAGAGTCTAGTGACCAATTTCACAATTTTACCATACAATTATTCCATTGAAATAAATAGGGGTCAATTCGGCTAAAAATTAAATCTTAGGAACTAAAATGAACAAAAATGACAACATATTAAAATTATTATACTAAATTACAAAAATTAGAAATAAATAGGGGTCAATTTTGACTGAAAGTAAAGTTTTAGGGACTAAATATCACCATGGGGAAGGGATTGCTATATCCGAAGTCCAAACTGTGGGGATACTTGTGACTAAATTGAATTAAGCTAAAACTTAAAAGTGAATATTATGACTAAAATGTAATATTTTAACACGACAGGACCTAAAAGGTAATTAATCTGTAACCTAAAAAATAGGTGGTGTATTTCCCTCATAAATTTTCTCCTTTCCCCCTCTTTTTTTAACCAATTGTCAAATTCGTAAAACCTATGTTTGATTTTGATATAACAAAGTGTTTTAAGGATTAAGTTGAAAACTTGAAAAAGATTTTTAAGTCTCTCAAAAGATTTCAAATCAACAAGGCTTCACTTTAGTTTGGAAAACTCAAACTCTAAAATATTTTCTAAGTGTTCCAAGGCCAAACCATTGAAAATCGTCCAGGAGTATCGATACGCTTCTAGCCGTATCGATACATTTTTTACAAACTTGGCCACTGGAGAAACACGTTTCGATACGCCTCTTACCGTATCGAAACAACGTATCGAAACAGATTGAATATGTTTCGATACGATCTCTCTGTAAAAATTGAAGGAGTTTGAATGGCGTATCGATATGGTGTCACCTGTATCGATACGATTTTAATAGAACTTTAAATTCGAAAGCCTTTAATGTTTTTGACTGTTTGTGTCATTTGTTAGGTAACATAATTGTAAAGTGTTGGTTGTCCCGTACCGATACGCCCTTTGTCGTATCGATACGGAAACTTCCAGTGAGCTTTGTGAGAATAATGGTATCGATACGGTCTTACCTGTACCGAAACACATCCCTATCTCGTACCGATACACTTACACACGTAACGATACACCTCTCTTATAATTGTGCAACGACTCTTTCTGTTTTGAGACAGGTATCGATATGGATCCATGTGTACCGATACGGTAGGCTGTAGAAGTGCATTTATGGTGGAAAGAGAGGGTCCCAACGGCTATATTCAATACCCTAACCACCCAAACTGCTAGAATTAATGGAGAAAGTATAAAATGAAGAGAATTGAAGACTAGCAACAACTATTGCATACAAAAGAAACATCTTTACAAAAATCCAAGCTCAAAGTGCCTAATTTCTTATCTCTTGTAAAATCCCAAATTGTGTAGTGTTTAATTTCTATTTTGTATTCAAATTTGGGTTGAGTGCTTGTCTTTAAAGGGGCAAACTTGTATTGAGAGATATCTTTCTTGCCTTAAATTCTTCTTTGTTTCCTTGTGAGGGTTTGGTCAAATTTTGGGTAGAAAATTTGACCGGTATTGTAAAGGTTACCTTATAAGCCTTGAAAAAAGGGAAGAGCAATTAGTGGATTGTTGGAAAATCTGTAGTGGTAGCTAAGGTAGTGGATGTAGAGTTCATTTGGAACTTGAACCACTCTAAATTGTCCTGTTCTTCAATTTTTTCTATTCCACTTTCTCCAACAAACTTTAAAAACCCAATTCACCCCCTCTTGGCTTTGATCAATCCATTGATCCACTCAACAATTGGTATCAGTGCCTAGCTCTTTGAAGGAATAACAACCACAAGAGGAGATTCTAGGAAGAGTGTGATCAACTACAAAGCAAGCCATGGCATCTACCTCCGGCTCTAGCATGTACGAGTCTCAATCGATCATAAAACCGCCTTTCTTCAACGGTGACAACTATCCTTTTTGGAAGAACCGGATGCGCCTCTTCATTAAATCCAATGATTATCTTGTTTAGGATGCTATCGAAGATGGTCCCTCTATTCTGGTGAAGAGAGACGACGAAGGAAGACTTGCGCCAAAAAGGAAAAATGAAATGAGTGAAGAAGAGAGAAAGAAGATTCAAATCAATGACAAGGCTCTTCACATGCTATTTTGCTCTTTTGGTCCCGATATCTACTCCAAAGTTTCCTCCATCGAAAGTGCCAAGGAAGTGTGGGATACACTTGAGACTACATATGAGGGAACAAGTGATGTAAAGGAAACAAAGATTGGAAATCTCAATCTTAGCTATGAGAATTTCAAAATGGAGCCCGACGAAACTGTTTCAAAGATGTTCAATCGTTTCTCAACAATCGTCAACGGGCTAAAGGGTTTTGGAGAGATAATCTCAAAAGACAAACTAGTCCAGAAGCTACTCTACTCACTTCCCGAGTCTTGGGATGGGAAAAGAACCGCCATCATTGAGGCCAAGAATTTGAAGACACTCAAGCTTGATGAGCTAGTTGATTCTCTCCTAACTCATGAGATCATGAAGCAATGGAGGGAAGATGAAAGAAAGAAAGAAGAAAGAAGAGTAGAAAAGCTTGAGGAAGACAAGAAGAAAAAGCTAGGAGTGGCTCTCAAAGCTTCTCTACATGATGAGAGCACTTCTAGTAAGGAGAAAGATCTAGAAGAATTGGCTATGATAGCCAAAAGATTCTCACGGTTTATGAGGTCCAACCGAGGTAGAAAAATTCAAAGAAAAATGGACTTCAAGACCAAAAACAAAGAAGAAGAGAGGGATCAAATCATTTGCTTTGAGTGCAAAAAACCGGGTCATATTCGTTCTGAGTTCCCTTAACTCAAGAAGAAGGGCTTTGAGAAGAAGAAGAAGCTCAAAGCCAACCTTTCTACTTGGAGTGATGAGGAGTCATCTGAGGATGAGGAACATGAAGTGGTCAACCTTTGCCTCATGGCTCTTGAAGAGGATTCTTCTATGGTAACCTCTAACTCATCTACTTTTGATTTCATATTTGATGAATTGCATGAAGGTTATGATGAGTTACAAGAGGTATATGATGAGTTAGTTCAGAAGGATAAAGAGTCCGTCTTAAGAAATAAAAAGATCATTTCAGAATTAAATGCTAAAAATGACTTGCTTTCTCAAGCTAACTTAAAATTTGAGAAAAAATCTTAGGTTTACAAGATGAACTTGAATTCTTTCAAAATGAAAATGTAGACTTAAACCATCTTATTTCTCAATGTAATATGGAACACCAAAAGGTGTTAGGTGAGCTTAATAAGCTCAAGAAATCTTTCAAAAGTGTTGGTAATGTGAAAAATGAAATAGGTGAATCATCTAGAACAAACCAACCTAAGAGAAAGACCTATAACTACAAACAAAGTGGCTCCTATAGGCATAATAGAACTAAAAGAATTAGAAGTGTATGAGTTCCTAAGGAACTTGTTAAATCTAATAATGTTGATGTCATGTCACCTTGGATTCCTAAGTGAACCAAGATTTTGGGAGCTAACACTCGTGGACCCAAAATGATTTGGGTACCAAAAACCAAAGCTTAATCTCTTTGTTTGTAGGGGGCATTGCTACAAGGCCAAAGCACAAAACCAAAACTCATGGTACCTTGATAGTGGATGCTCGAGGCACATGACCGGAGACAAGAGTCGATTCTTGGACTTAAAGCCAAAAAGTGGAAGAGTAATGACATTTGGTGACAACTCCAAAGGCCACATTAAAGGTATTGGATCCATAGGTAATCACTCTACTATACTCATTGAAAATGTTTTGTATATCGATGGTCTAAAACACAATTTATTGAGCATTAGTCAATTGTGTGATAAAGGATTTAATGTCTTATTTGATAAAAATGGGTGTAAAATTGTTGACATTAAATCAAATAAAATAATGCTCATTGGTCATCGCATAGGTAACATATACATGGTGCATCTAGATGGCATTCATTCATCCCATGCATGTTTTGTTGCACAAAATGAAAAAGCTGCATGGCTATGGCATAGGAAACTAGGACATGGTAGCATTAGTGTTTTAGAAACATTAGTTTCCCTAAATCTAGTTAGAGGTTTACCCAAGATCAAATTCTCAAATGATAAAATATGTGATGCATGCTCTAAGGGTAAACAACATAGATCATCCTTTAAATCCATTAATGATGTTTCTACAAGTAGGTGTTTACAACTAATTCATATGGATTTATTCGAGCCTATTAGAACTATGAGCTTGGGTGGTAAATCGTATGCTTTTGTACTTGTTGATGACTATTCCAGATTTACTTGGGTTTTATTCTTAAGTACAAAAGATGAGGCTTTAGAAAAATTCATCACGTTTTCAAAATTAACTCAAAATGATCTTGAACTTAAGATTTCTCATATTAGAAGTGATCATGGAACCGCGTTTCAAAATCTAGGTTTTGAAGAGTTTTTAAATGAAAATTGTATTAGCCACAATTTTTCAGCTCCTCGAACTTCTCAACAAAATGGGGTAGTTGAAAGGAAAAATAGGACTTTACAAGAAATGACTAGAACCTTGCTTTGTGAAAACAATTTACCTAAATATTTTTGGGCGGAAGCCATAAATACCGCTTGCTACATTGTAAATCGAGTAATGATTAAGCCACTTTTAAAGAAAACACCATATGAGATTTTAAAATCTAAAAAGCCTAACATTAGCTATTTTCATCCATTTGGTTGCAAATGTTTTGTTTTAAATAATGTAAAAGACAACTTAGGTAAATTTGATGCTAAAAGTGATGAAGCTATTTTCTTTGGATACTCATTAAACTCTAAAGCCTACCGTGTAGTTAATAAGAGAACTTTAGTAGTAGAAGAGTCTATACATGTTGTTTTCGATGATAACCTCCTTCCGAGGAAGGAATCTTATGATGATGATGTAGGAATCCTTGATGCCTTTGATGGAGGACAAACTTCAAAGGAGGATGAGATTCCAACTAAAGAGGAAGATCCACAAGATCCACCTCTTGAAGCCTTGAAGGACTTGGCTCTTGAGGAAAAGGAAGTGAGCTACCCAAGGGAGTACAACTATGTCCAAGGTGGTGAAATCTTGAGTGATCCATCCAAGGGGGTAACTACTAGATCTTCTCTCAAACTCACGAATCATGTTGCTTTTATCTCATGCATTGAGCCCAAGAACATTAAAGAAGTATTCAAAAATAATTTTTGGATTATGGCTATGCAAGAAGAGTTAAATCAATTTGAGACAAGTAATGTATGGACATTAGTTGAAAGGCCTAGTAATCAATCTACTATAAGAACTAAATGGGTATTTAGGAATAAACTATATGAGAGTGGTAACATTGTGAGAAACAAAGCTAGATGGAATAGATTTTGATGAAACCTATCCACCCGTAGCTAGAATGGAAGCTATTAGGATGTTGCTTTCATATGCATGTTATCATAACTTCAAGCTTTTTCAAATAGATGTGAAAAGTGCATTTTTAAATGGTTTTATAAATGAGGAAGTGTATGTGGAACAACCACTGTGCTTTGAAGATTCAAAATTTTCAAATCATGTTTTCAAACTAACCAAAGCACTTTATGGTTTAAAACAAGCTCCTAGAGCTTGGTAAGAAAGACTTTCAAACTTTTTAATTGAAAAAGGTTTTGAAAAAGGTAAGGTGGACACTACACTTTTCATAAAAAGATATAAAAATGACATCTTAGTAGTGCAAATATATGTTGATGATATCATTTTTGGATCTACTAATGAGTGTCATTGCAAAGAGTTTGCTAATTTAATGTAAGGTGAATTCGAGATGAGCATGATGGGGGAGCTCTCATTCTTCTTGGGACTCCAAATCAAACAAAGGAAGGATGGCACCTTCATCAATCAAGCAAAATACGTGAAAGATATGCTCAAGAAGTTTGGCTTGGAGCAAGCAAAGCCTCAAGCTACACCAATGAGCTCATCTACAAAGCTTGACAAAGATGAAGGAGGTAAGTGTGTTGACTCTAAGCTTTATCGCTCTATGATTGGATCTTTGCTTTACCTTACCGCAAGTAGACCAAATATATTGTTTAGTGTTTGCTTGTGTGCTAGGTTTCAAGCTAGTCCTAAAGAGTCTCACCTTATAGCCATTAAAAGAATCTTTAGGTACCTTAGAGATACTCCTTGTCTAGGTCTTTGGTACCCTAGAGAGTCAACCTTCAACCTTCATGCTTATTCAGATGTGGATTATGGGGGATGTAAAATTGATAGGAAAAGTACTTCGGGAACATGTCAATTCTTAGTTAGTATGCTCATATCTTGGTTCTCTAAGAAACAAAATAGTGTAGCTCTATCTACCACCGAAGCCGAGTACATATCCTTAGGGAGTTGTTGTGCTCAAGTCCTTTGGATGAAGCAACAACTCTTAGATTATGGTGTTAAAGTTGAAACCATACCCCTTAAGTGTATTAACACTGGTGCTATATGCTTAACCAAAAATCCCATCCAACACTCTAGAACCAAACACATAGAAATAAGGCATCATTTCATTAGAGATCATGTCCTTAAGAAAGATGTTGTTATAGAGTACATTGACACCTTGAACCAACTAGTGGACATTTTTACTAAACCTCTAGAAAAAGAGCGTTTTTTGTCCCTTAGGATAGAATTAGGTCTAACTAGCCTACCTTGACCCTTTAGGACCCTTTTTGAGGTTAAAATTGCTTGATTTTATGAAATGCATGTTTGTGTGTTGTTGATATTGATATTGATAGAAACCATGCTTATAGCTAGGGGAGTATGCTTCTGTTAAAATATGCTTAGAACTGCTCATTCATCAATTGCATTCATTTAGGAGGTGTTAAACTCGAGCCTTTGGTTGTTCTTAAAGCCAAAAATGCATTTCTAGGCATAGGGTATCGATACGGCCTTATGCGTATTGATACGAGTACTGTATTAGTTTACCAGACTGCATTTTGTCTAATATGGGTATCGATACGGTTAAACTCATTTCGATACGAGCTAAGAGCATTTCGATACGGATACTATCCGTTTCGATACGGACCTTTGACACGCGTTTCCAGGGAATTACCATTTTACCCCCGTATCAATACACCCTTTGGCGTATCGATACTCGATTGCGCAGACATCTTCTTAATGGCATTTAAAGAGTTCACTTTTACCAAAATTGAAATTTCAAAACCCTAGCCGTTTTTACTCTATAAAAAGCCTCTCAATCCCTCATATTTTCACCACGCAACTCAAAATCTCTTGAGGGTTTTTCAACATCAAGCAAAGCCTTTAAAGCTTTCTATTAATTTGGTGCAAGTTCTTCTTCCATTTTTCTCTATCAATATCAAGGTATAAAATTCTTTTTATCTTTTTTTCTTTGATTTTCGTTTTAATTTTTTTCTTGTTTTGTTTTGTCTTCTCAAAAACAAACTTTTTGTTTTTTGATTTATCTTTCAATTTTTTTTAAAACCTTGATTATTGATTTTCAATGGGTTGAATGAGAAAATTAATGCATACACTTGTTTTGATCAATTTCTCTAGTAAATGGCACCCAAAAAGAGAGTGCGTACTAGAGAAGTCAGTGAAGCTTCCAATCCCAGAGATGGTACTCGCCCGAACCTTACTCTTATCTATCAAAAGTGCTTTAGGACTACCGGAGAACTCACTTATTTCCGAGGCTTTCAAAACTATAAAATCCGTCCGGAGAGGGTAATTTTCGTTCATTTTCTCAACTCGGAGTGCTTCAAATTTGTATACTTACCTTTGCTCAATGAATGGAAATTTATGAATTTTATTCAAATTCCCGGCATTTTCTATCGCAATTTGGTTTTGATTTTCTATACCAATGCCAAGTGTGTTGCCAATCAAGCGGGTGTTGTTACGGCCGTTAATTCTTATCTAATGGGTAAGAAGATCACCACCGATGTTCAATCTATTTATGATGTTTTTAAGTTAGAAGATGAGGGTCTAGATGATGAGAATTCTCTTGGCAATGTCTTGGGAGGTTCCGTGACCGCTCTCAATGCTCAAGATTGAATCCTCCACTTGATGGTTTATGTAACCCCCTAGACCGGCTATGCAGAATGATCAAGTCTAGTAAGGCACATCACAATTTATTCTCAAGTGGAAAACTTGTTGGCAAATTAAATATTTATTTCGACAGCATAACGGCAGGACTCGATGAAAACCATCAAGTTAGATACACCTGTGTAGTGCATCAAGTAGCATTTCCAAAGTCAATCATAACATAGACTGATAAATGATATAGGCAGCCATGATCACATAAGTAAACCCATCATAGGGTGGTTACAAAATAAGTATCAATTATCATATCAAAATATTTTAAGTTTAATACCATACATAACAAAATATAGGCACATGTCACCCTGAAAGTACAAACGGTGGATAGAAACTTTACATTCAAAAAGAATACCAAATGTGTCGATCCTCCAAGTGTCAGCTACGGGGTGGCCTATCCAAAATATCTGAAAGGGGAAAAAAGAATTTGGGGGCGTGAGCTAGAAAGATCAGTGTGTTCCAACAGTGCAAGTAAAACATTTGCATCATTACATAATAAATCATGTCTTGCAAAACATATCATAAAAAACATCAAAGTTTCCATGCAACCTATCTACCCTCCAACCGAACACCATGATACAGTTCCCCAGAACAGTATCCTATACTGACATTAACCCAAGCCCATTGGGCGGGGTACTATCCTAAGGATATACCTTAGAATACGGACGACCCTAGTCGAAACTTAGGAACCGAAAACAGGCGGACCTAGCCGAAGCTTAAGAATCGAATATGGGCGGACCTAGCCGAAGCTTAGGAAATGAATACAGGCAGTCTTACCAGTCGGATCAAGGCTGAGCCGATATTCTCCACATCATACCCCAAGTGCCCCTACTAATTAGTCCAGGCAGTAACATAGTATGCAACAATAACAGTTATAACAATGCTTAAAAACATATTTCTACACTGATAACCGGAAACCATAGAGCATGCTTCTCATATTAGATGCTAGGACATAACTCAAACATACAGTACAATCGTGTTTCTTTCATAAAAAGAAAACATGCTAGTTTTACACAAAATCAAGTTTGACAATCACGTGCACATGGTCCGTTTTATTCAAAACATATATAGCATGTAAAACAGTAAATACTCAATAGTCATTTAGCACACAAGGAACACACCTCAAAAGTTCAGATCGGTTAGTTGAAAGGTCTCTCGAGCACCAGGATCATGCTCCGCTACAGTACTGGAACCTAAATAGACAAGGATTATGGTTACTATTAGATTTACACCTTGATCGTAATAAAATACTAAGTTTCAAGGTCGTACGAGTGACGATAGGATAACGAGGCGGTATAGATCGAGACGAGCTGGGCTGGGCATAGGCACGATCGGGAGATCCACGAGTACCTATTAATTAGAAGATCAATATCAGTCGTTAATCATCAATTTCTCTTAAATGACATAACTTTATACATATGCATGTTCGGGTTCAACGTCCAATTCGGAGGCTTTCGGGTTAAAATTTCGTGAAACGGGCTTCAAAATAAGACTTAGGACGTTGAAAAACATATAATAGGACTTTTCAGGAAAATTTGACTTTTTGGTCAAAGTCAACCCTGACGTCAGCTGTCAAAGTCAACGCTGACGTCACTGGTCCAAAGGCTGACTAGGCGAGTTGACTCACTTGGTTGACTCAGGAGAGTTGACTCACTAGGTTGACTCGGGGGAGTTGACTCACTGAGTTAACTCGGTCAATGGGTCGGGTCGGTCAACGAGTCGGGTTGTTCAATGGGCTTGGTTTACCATTGGGCTTGGGCCGGTTCGGGTGGCTCAGTTCACGGCTAGACCAGGTCTGAGCCGGCCGGTTCTACAACCGCCGTCCAAGGCGGCCGGAAATTTTCCTTGGACGGCGCATGAAGCCCACACGTGACCCAAAATTTGCCGGAAAACGTTTCTGATCACACCTTTGCCAACTATTTCATGATCAAAGCTCAAATAACTCGATAATCAAGCCGAAATACTCACTAATCTTACCAAAACGAAAGAAACACGGTCGGACTAAAGTGGCTCCCACGAAGGTCTAAACAACAGTCGTTCGACATCCGGTAGTAAGGGTCTCGCTCGGTTCGATCCCTTGAGGACAATGGAAGCGGTGGCGCGTCCAGCGGGCGAAGCAGGCGTCAAAGCAAAGCTCAAAAATGGCCTTGGTAGATCTGGTGGTCTTTTCACGCAGCAAACCGGACCACAGCGACTCAATTGCGCGCGTCACGTCCAGGGAAACGATCAAGGAAGGTCGTTGGTCACTTCGATAGCGGCGGTGATGGTTACCGGCCGACGGTGGGGGCGATTTGAACGACGGTCACATGTGGGGTTTGGAAAAAGACGGGGGAAACTCAAAGGTTGGTTGTTGGGGTCGGACCGAATTAAAGACCCATTAATGGGGTAGGTAAGATATTTTTGATTATTTTATTATTATTATTATTATTATTATTATTATTATTATTATTATTATTATTATTATTATTATTATTTGAGAACCATAAAACTAAGTGGGGGAGGTTTATAACCAATAGCTCTTTTAGCTTAGTGGCTGGGCATTCGGTTAATACTACTTGAGGTTGTGGGTTCAATTCCTACAACCCTCATTTCCTCTTTTTTATTTCATTTCATTCATTCATTTTTTAAGGGTGCTACAACTCTCCCCCTAAAAAGAAATTTCAGCCTTGAAATTTACCTGAGTTGAACAGATGTGGGAACTGCTCCTCCATTGACTCAAGAGTCTCCCATGTAGCCTCTTCTGGACCACGATTACTCCACTGTACTTTGACCATAGGAATATGTCGGTTCCTTAGAACTCTCTCGTCTTGATCCAAGATATGAACAAGTTCCTCCTCATAAGACAAATCTGGTCTCAACTCCACATCATGTACCTGAATAACATGGCTCGGATCTGGGTGGTACTGCCTCAACATAGATACATGAAAAACATCGTGAATACGACTAAGCTGAGGAGGCAACTCGAGCTAATAAGAAACATGTCCAACCCTTTTTCGAATACGATATGGTCAGATAAATCTTGGACTCAACTTGCCCTTGCGCCCAAATGTCAAAACTTTCTTCCAGGGAGATACCTTCAGGAAGACCTGATCACCGACCTCAAACTCAATGTCTTTCCTCCTGCGATCAACATAAGATTTCTGTCTGTCAAAAGCCTCTTTCAGATGGTTACTGATCAATCTAACGGTCTCCTCGGTCTCTTGAACCAACTTTGGGCCTAAGGTCTTCTTCTCATACAACTCTATCCAACAGATGGGAGTACGACACTTACGGCCATACAGAGCCTCATACGGTGCCATGCGGATACTAGCTTGATAGCTATTATTGTATGCAAACTCAGCCAAGGGCAAGATATCCTCCCAACTACCACGAAAATCAATCACACATCCCTGTAACATGTCCTTAAGAATATGAATCACCCTCTCTGATTGTCCATCTGTCTGCGGATGGAAGGATGTAATGAAATTCAGACGGGTACCTAAAGCACCGTGCAAGGCCAACCAGAATCGAGAAGTAAACCTTAGATCCCGATTAGAGATGATAGATAAAGGTACCCCATGTAGTATGACGATCTCAGAGATGTCCAGTTTAGCCAGCTTCTCCAAAGAGTAGGTGACTCGATCTAGAATAAAATGAGCTAACTTGGTGAGTCGGTCAACAATTACCCATATAGAATCCTTTTCAGAAGGTGTTTGTAACCCCCTTAACCCGGCCTAGACGGTTGACCCGAACTAAGAAGATTACACGAGGAAAACCAAAGTCAACCCGAAAGTCAACCTTGATTAACGACCCTTTTTTTCTTTTAAAACTTATCTAAATGCATGTTAACCCTAGGTGAACACTTGAGATAAACATACTCAAAAACCACAGCAATCAGATAACATTTAGGGACTCAATTGCTCAACATTCAAACTTAGGGACCAAATTGTAAATTCTTGAAATTAAGAGGACTTAACTAGTTTTTAAGTTACCATTATGAAATTAATCATATTTCATGCTTCTCCGTCAAATTTCATCTCAAACTCATCCAATTGCATATACAAACTTTGGGACCAAAACGTGAGAATTCCAAAACATTTAACCATCAGATTCAGTTCCCAACGGTCGAGTGTTCCGAAACGGGGATGATCCGTTCCGAAACGCGGGACCGTTCCGAAACAAGTTGCGGAACGAGGCCTGGCAGTGGCAAATCCGTTTCGGGACAGCTCTACCTGTTTCGAAACGCCATGGCCATTTCAGGCCATCTGTTCCGAAACAGTAGCACCCGTTCCGAAACGAGTTGCCCAGAAATGCAGATTTTTGCTGGTTTAACACACTTCCAACCCATCAAACACATTCATATGACCTCCATATCATGCACACAAGTCATCAAACACTTAAGGAACATATTAGCATCATCAAAACACAATCATGGCCTCATTTGGGAAAAACTCCAAATATATAGGCATGCATCCTATATAGAAAATCATGCAACCACCAAAACACCAAATCAAATATCAAAAGGCCATTTACATGTTCCAACATCATCAAAAGCATAAAACCAACTTAGGGAATCCAAAACATCTCCCAAAAAGACAACCTAGGTTCCTATTGCCAAATGCCCAAAAGCTAATAGTGTTAGGAAAACATTCACCATACATGAGCTTAGTCTTTCAATTGGATCCTTGACCTCCTTGCTGCCCTTTAAGCACTTCAATGCTCTGCATTATTGGTTTAAGAAAGAGAGAGCGTAAGCACATAGCTTAGTGAGGAATGCTCAATTAAAATATCACAATAAAGCATATGTAAAAACACCTTTTCAAGGCCTTTAGTTTCAAAACAATATTTATCATGCAATTATGCATACAAACCAAGCATCTCATGCTTCAAATCATCAACATGTCATATTGGCTTACAAGTGATACTCCATAACCATTTTACAACTTAAACCACAATCGGATACGCGGATTACAAGCGTTGTCCCATACGCTTCATACACACTACCAATATCAAGGTGGAGTAAATGGTACAATCACAACCCCTCAACACCCGTGATGGAGACTATGGTACAATCACAACCCCTCCACATCACTCATTGGTAGTTGTATAACATCACTAACGAGAACACGGGACACACAACACAAGATCCACACATGGACTTTTAACCACCATTGTGATCTTAACACAAGATCCACTCATGGACTTTTAACCACCATGATGATCTTAACCATCTAGTTAGTGTACTTGGATGGAGTTTACGGTACAATCACAACCCCTCAACATCCAAGGCGACTTTATTCACGGTGCACCCAATCCTATAGCCGGCTAACTATATCCGATTCAAGTACCTTTAAACCAACACATCACTTGCCAATATACATCAATTAACATCATTAATTCACTGTTTTAAAGCATTTATCAAAGCCATTAACCATCATGCATTACTATGCATCAAAACCACATTTATCAATGTTCAAAACAAGGATCTCTTACCTTGAGCATCCTTCAACACATGGCTTATAAAACCAACATTTAACATGCTAAAATATGCTTTCAAAATAGAATTTAAACATGCAAATAAAACACATTGCATTCAACCATCTCATGGTTCATCAACAAGAGAGTTTTTCTGAAAACTTACTCTTGAGCTTAGCTAAGTTGTTTAGACTTAAACTAAGCTCCCATAACCTTCAAACATTGGTTTCAAAGCTGAAATCCAAACTTCACTCACCGATTCCGTTTCGCAAGCTTGCCGAAACACCAATCAAGCTTCCGGATCAACACCACAAGGATCCGAAGATGTCTCCCCTGTTTTAAACACATCAAAGCAGAGGATTAATGCATCATCTTGCATTAATACCTTCAACCAAGACACCTAAACTCGCTGCTCTCATCAATACTCACATTTCGGCTACCAAACACAACCGAAATCACATCCAAACACCTCTACAACATTACCCAGCCAAGATCCATCAATTCTAATCATTCTTAAACATCAAATAACATCCAAAAAGGATCTAATCACGTCCTTATACCTCCAGCTATAGCAGAACATCAAAATCACCCCAAAACCACCATTAACTCAATCAAAAACTTAGGAAAATCAACCTATTCTGGATTGCATTGATTAATCCTCAATTACACATCAATTATACATTCATTATACATCAAAAAGACATCTCAAAATAGAGCCCAAACATTTTATACGAATTTCTTCAAAATTAACTTCAATTCTTGCATTTTAAGCCAAGATCAAGAACACAACATAAAAACCTTTAATAAAACTCTGATCAAGGATTGAGAACTTGGTAATTTCAGTAAAGAACTGAGTATTTAGAGGAGAAGGACGTTCATACCTCTAAACGTGAGTTTCTCCTTGTTTAGAACCAAGATTCTTGAAAATTCAATAAGCAAAAGATGAGGATTTGGCGTAGAAATGATTAGAGATCAATTAGAGATTGAAATATCATTTTTAGATGTCAAAATCAGAGAGAAAATGGCTGGGGAAAAGTGTTTGGATGAGAGAAAATGGAGAGAAAATGAAGAGGGAAAATTTTGAGAAAAGTTAGCTATGAACTCAAAATATCTATTTCCCCTTTTTCCTTTTATTAAATATCATTTAATAAATGTTTAATATTAAGAAAAATCTGGAGAAAACTCTTCTTGGGTAAATTAGCTCCTTAAAGATTCAAAGTTTCAATCCTTTTAAAACAGTCACCAACTTTTCAAAAATTACATTTTAGTCACTAACTTGAAATGTCACATTTCGAAACCTCATTTTGTAAAATTGATTTCACCACTCTCTTACATATAATAAAAGAGGATTTTTAGATATTTTTCCATATTTTTAATGCATCCCGAACTAGGCTTTCCCTAAAATCACCCTTTTATATTCGAACCGAAATCCGACCGGTCCGACACAAGCCCAAAACTTCTAAGCCCAAAATTGGGGTGTTACAACTCTCCCCCCCTTAAGAAATTTTGTCCTCGAAATTTACCTGAAGGAAAAAGGTACGGAAACTGCTTCAACATGTCATCCTTCCGTTCCCACGTGGCTTCTTCAGCACCACGATGCTTCCACAATACCTTTACCAACTCAATGGTCTTGCCCCGAAGAAATTTACTATCCGAATCTAGAATCTTCATTGGTTCCTCATCATAGGTCAAATCCGGATTCAATTCCACTTCCTCCATAGGCATCACATGTGAAGGATCCGATCTATACTTCCGAAGCATAGAAACATGAAACACATCAAGAATCTTTTCCAACTCTTGCGGCAACCTCAACTTGTACGCAACAGGACCCACACGCTCAATCACCTCGTATGGTCCAATGTACCTAGGGCTCAACTTACCCTTCCGGCCAAACCTCATCACCATTTTCCAAGGCGAAACTTTCAAAAACACACGGTCACCCACCGCATACTCAATCTCCTTACGCTTCAAATCCGCGTAAGACTTTTGCCGGTCAGAAGCTGCCTTCAAACGCTCACAAATGAGCTTCACCTTCTCGGTGGTTCCTTTCAACAAAGCTGGCATCGAAACCAACTTCTGACCCGTTTCAGCCCAACAAAGAGGAGTACTACACTTCCTCCCGTACAAAGGTTCATAAGGTGCCATTTGAATACTCGCCTGATAACTATTATTATAAGCAAACTCCACCAAGGGCAAATGTTTCTCCCAAGAACCCTGAAACTCAATCACACAACA
Source organism: Hibiscus tridactylites (assembly GCA_958450335.1). Lineage (NCBI taxonomy): Eukaryota > Viridiplantae > Streptophyta > Magnoliopsida > Malvales > Malvaceae > Hibiscus > Hibiscus tridactylites. Next base: position 41,946,374 of record OY288274.1, on the reverse strand, counting down.
CCGCAACATATCCTCTAACACCTGGATAACACGCTCAGACTGTCCATCCGACTGCGGATGATAAGATGTACTGAAATTCAACCGTGTACCCAAAGCCTGATGCAAACACTGCCAGAAACGCGATGTAAACCTCGGATCTCTATCCGACACAACCGACTTTGGCACACCATGCAACCGCACTATCTCAGCAATGTACAGCTCCGCAAGCTTGTCCAAAGTATACGTAGTATGCACATGTAAGAAATGCGCACACTTCGTCAGGCGATCCACAATCACCCACACCGAATTCTTCTTCGATGGCGACAAAGGCAAACCAGACACAAAGTCCATGGTAATCCTTTCCCACTTCCACTCAGGAATCCTCAACGGTTGCAACAACCCTGAAGGGAATTGATGCTCAGCCTTAACTCGCTGACATACCATACACTTGCTTACAAACTCCGCAACATCCTTCTTTAAACCCACCCAATAGTACTCATCACGAAGATCACGGTACATCTTAGTACTACCAGGGTGCATAGCAAAAGGACTACTATGACCTTCAGTCAGAATAGCACGCCTCAAATCAACATCATTGGGCACTACTATCCGACTCCCAAAGCATAAAACTCCATCATCATTAAAGCAGAAAACCGAAGGCCTACCCTCCGCAATATCCTGAACATGTGGCACCAAGGAATCATCCAACAACTGCTTTTCCTTTATCAACTAAACTAAGGATGGTTTCACTTGCAACTCAGCCACAAGACCACCATCACGCGAAATACTCAAACTGGCAAACATAGCCCTCAACTCAACAGCTACCTTCCTACTCAAGGCATCCGCTTCAACATTAGCTTTACCCGGATGGTACTCGATCGTCAAATCATAATCCTTAAGCAACTCCACCCAACGTCGTTGCCTAAGATTCAACTCTTTCTGAGACATCAGATACTTCAAACTCTTATGGTCCGTGTACACAGTACACTTCTCACCATACAGGTAATGTCTCCATATTTTCAAAGCAAAAACCACCGCAGCTAACTCAATGTCATGCGTAGGATAATTGCGCTCATGCACCTTCAACTGACGCGATGCATAAGCCACCACCTTACCCTGTTGCATCAACACACATCCCAAACCAACGTAGGACGCATCACTATACACCACAAACTCTTTCCCTGATTCAGGTTGAACCAAGATAGGAGCTTGCGTTAAAGCTACCTTAAGCTTCTCAAAAGCATGTTGTCTCGCTTCCGTCCACTCATACTTAACATCATTTTGCAACAACTTCGTCAAAGGTGCAGCAATCTTTGAAAACCCATCCACGAACCTCCGATAGTATCCCGCCAAACCAAGGAAACTACGGACTTCATGAACAGACTTAAGAGGCTTCCAATTCATCACTGCCTCAATCTTTTGAGGATCAACACGAATTCCTTCAGCAGAAACCACATGACCAAGAAACACAACTTCTCTAAGCCAGAACTCACACTTGCTCAGCTTGGCATAAAGCTGATTCTCCAACAAAGCCTGTAACACTATCCTCAAATGCCCTTCATGCTCCTCCTCAGTACGAGAGTACACGAGGATATCATCAATGAACACCACAACAAACTTGTCCAAGTATTCATGGAACACTCTATTCATCATGTCCATAAAAGCTGCAGGAGCATTCGTCAAACCAAACGGCATCACAAGGAACTCATAATGCCTATACCTCGTTCTGAAAGCTGTCTTTGGCACATCCATATCCTTCACCTTCAACTAGTAATACCATGACCTTAAGTCAATTTTAGAGAACACAACCGCTCCCCGAAATTGATCAAAAAGATCATCAATTCTCGGCAATGGATACCGATTCTTGATAGTCAACTTGTTAAGCTGACGGTAATCAATGCACATTCTCATAGTGCCATCCTTTTTCTTCACAAACAAGACCGGTGCACCCCAAGGCGACACACTCGGCCGAATGAAACCACGATCAAGCAACTCCTGAAGTTGCGTCTTCAGCTCTTTCAACTCTTTAGGTGCCATTCGATAAGGAGTAATGGACACTGGAGTTGTGTTTTCATACAGCTCAATCCCAAACTCCACTTCGCGATTAGGAGGCAATCCAGGAAACTCCTCCGGAAACACACCAGGAAACTCTCGCACCATTCTGATATCTTGCACACGCAACTCCTTAGAGCTAGGATTCATCACAAAGGCTAGGTAAGCTTCACAACCTTGCCTCAGCATCCGGCTCGCTTCCAATGTAGACACCACATTGGCAAGAAACTTCACATTCTCACCAACCACCACCACTTCATAATCATCCGCAAGTTTCAACGAAACTCGTTTATTCTCAAAATCCACTACAGCTCGATGCTCAACAAGCCAATCCATACCAAGGATTACATCAAAACCATAGAAAGGCAATTCCATAAGATCAACATGAAAAACATGACCTTGCACAACCAAAGGACATCTTCTATAAAGCTTTCGAGTCACAATAGTCTCACCAAAAGAACTAGTTACACGCATACCAACATCCAAAGACTCAACAGGCAAACCAAGCAATTGAGCATGCTCACGCAATATGTATGAGTGTGTAGATCAGAATCAATCAAGGAAAGTAATGACAAGGATTGCAAAGTGAAAGTACCTGCGATCACATCCGTGTCATTCCTCCCCTCCTTCTAAGCATACACTTTGGCCTGGCCACCACCCTCAGGCTGAACAGCTACCACATGAGCTACATTCCTTCCAGCATCCTCTCTGCACTGAAAGTTACAACGGCCGCGCCCACGACCTCTCTGTGGTGCAACAACTCCAGGTGCACGTCCCTGGCCACCACTGGCCAACAGAGGACACTCCCTCCTCATGTTATCCGCTAAACCACAGTTCCAGCATGAGTTACCAGTCACCACAACAGGAGCCTGAACCTCCCTCGCTGCTCGAGGACAATCACGCCTCAGGTGTCCACGCGATCCACATGTCCAACATGTGTTCGGATCAGCTCTCGCCCTGTCCCCTTGAACAGGCGCACCTTGCCCTCCACCACCTCGCCTAACCGAAGACTGATACTTCCGATCGCGTCCTCTCTTGTTCCGTCCGCCACCGGAACTATACTCAGCAGCTCGCTTGCCCACACTAGGACCAGCACCTCTAGAAGATAGACTCAAATTCAACTCAATGTCCTTTGTTCTACCAACCAGCACATCAAAATCAGTATACTCAGCAGCCAGCATATAGGTCTTTACTTCCGTCACCAAACCATAACGGAAACGTTCACACCTCTCCCGCTCATCCGGAACAAGCTCAGGTGCATACTAACTGAGTCGAACAAACTGAACCTCGTATTCAGCCACAGACATACTCCCTTGAGTAAGAGACATGAATTCCCTTTTCTTCTCATCCAGGTATCGCACACCAAGATACCTTCTCTTGAACGCGTTCAGAAAGAACGTCCAAGTTACATCAGTTTCCTCTATTCCGGAGATAGTGGTCGTCCACCAGGTATATGCATCGTCATGCAACAAAGATATCACACAGCCCAGCTTCTGCACATCATTACAATTCATTTGTCCCAAAATTCTCTTGGTGCTTTCCAACCAAGACTCAGAACCTTCAGCAGACAAACCCCTGAACTCATTCCCTCCCAAACTGCGCAAGCGTTCTAGAGGTAGTCTAACATTAGCATCTCCCTGATGCCCAGCTCCTTGAGCTCCAGCTACCGCCGGCCGAAAAGCTCCAGCAATAGCTTGAATCAGCATTGTCATGTTAGGAGTAGCTTGCCCCTGTCTAGCTTCAGGTCCAGCGACCCCAGCACCAGCAGCAACACCAGCTCCTTCACCCCCAGCACCACCACCACCAAGTGGAGGAGGTAAATCCACCACATTTTCAACATTCTCCTCATTCTCATTTTGAGCCATAGCCCGCGTATTAATCCTCGTCTCTCTACGAGGTGCCATTCACTAAACAATGCAACCAAAATGCAATAAACAAAGTCAGGCTCAGCAAGGTAAGCAATCCAAGTACTCAAGCTCATTTCCAATTAAAACAAATCATTTCATTAGCTTTGATTTGGCAATGGGTCCCTCTAACATGCTTCACCACAACATACACCATAATTGCATCATACTTACAATTCATACATCATGCTTTCACTCAACAAGCATACAAAGCAATCATACACATATCACCCACTTAACCATTCCCAATTACTCGAGAACTCAGCTCTGATACCACCAAATGTAACCCCCTTAACCCGGCCTAGACGGTTGACCCGAACTAAGAAGATTACACGGGGAAAACCAAAGTCAACCCGAAAGTCAACCTTGATTAACGACCCTTTTTTTTCTTTTAAAACTTATCTAAATGCATGTTAACCCTAGGTGAACACTTGAGATAAACATACTCAAAAACCACAGCAATCGGATAACATTTAGGGACTCAATTGCTCAACATTCAAACTTAGGGACCAAATTGTAAATTCTGTAAATTAAGAGGACTTAACTAGTTTTTAAGTTACCATTATGAAATTAATCATATTTCATGCTTCTCCGTCAAACTTCATCTCAAACGGACATCTCAAACTCATCCAATTGCATATACAAACTTTGGGACCAAAACGTGAGAATTCCAAAACATTTAACCATCAGATTCAGTGCCCAACGGTCGAGTGTTCCGAAACGGGGATGATCCGTTTCGAAACGCAGGACCGTTCCAAAACAAGTTGCGGAACGAGGCTGGCAGTGGCAAATCCGTTTCAGAACAGCTCTACCTGTTTCGAAACGCCATGGCCATTTCAGGCCATCTGTTCCGAAACAGTAGCACCCGTTCCGAAACGAGTTGCCCAAAAATGCAGATTTTTGCTGGTTTAACACACTTCCAACCCATCAAACACATTCATATGACCTCCATATCATGCACACAAGTCATCAAACACTTAAGGAACATATTAGCATCATCAAAACACAATCATGGACTCATTTGGGAAAAACTCCAAATCTATAGGCATGCATCCTATATAAAAAATCATGCAACCACCAAAACACCAAATCAAATATCAAAAGGCCATTTACATGTTCCAACATCATCAAAAGCATAAAACCAACTTAGGGAGTCCAAAACATCTCCCAAAAAGACAACCTAGGTTCACATTGCCAAATGCCCAAAAGCTAATAGTGTTAGGAAAACATTCACCATACATGAGCTTAGTCTTTCACTTGGATCCTTGACCTCCTTGCTGCCCTTTAAGCACTTCAATGCTCTGCATTATTGGTTTAAGAAAGAGAGAGCGTAAGCACATAGCTTAGTGAGGAATGCTCAATTAAAATATCACAATAAAGCATTTGTAAAAACACCTTTTCAAGGCCTTTAGTTTCAAAACAATATTTATCATGCAATTATGCATACAAACCAAGCATCTCATGCTTCAAATCATCAACATGTCATATTGGCTTTCAAGTGATACTTCATAACCATTTTACAACTCAAAACACAATCGGATACGCGGATTACAAGCGTTGTCCCATATGCTTCATACACACTACCAATATCAAGGTGGAGTAAATGGTACAATCACAACCCCTCAACACCCGTGATGGAGACTATGGTACAATCACAACCCCTCCACATCACTCATTGGTAGTTGTATAACATCACTAACGAGAACACGGGACACACAACACAAGATCCACACATGGACTTTTAACCACCATTGTGATCTTAACACAAGATCCACTCATGGACTTTTAACCACCATGATGATCTTAACCATCTCGTTAGTGTACTTGGATGGAGTTTACGGTACAATCACAACCCCTCAACATCCAAGGCGACTTTATTCACGGTGCACCCAATCCTATAGCCGGCTAATTATATCCGATTCAAGTACCTTTAAACCAACACATCACTTGCCAATATACATCAATTAACATCATTAATTCACTGTTTTAAAGCATTTATCAAAGCCATTAACCATCATGCATTACTATGCATCAAAACCACATTTATCAATGTTCAAAACAAGGATCTCTTACCTTGAGCATCCTTCAACGCATGGCTTATAAAACCAACATTTAACATGCTAAAATATGCTTTCAAAACAGAATTTAAACATGCAAATAAAACACATTGCATTCAACCATCTCATGGTTCATCAACAAGAGAGTTTTTTCGAAAACTTACTCTTGAGCTTAGCTAAGTTGTTTAGACTTAAACTTAGCTCCCATAACCTTCAAACATTGGTTTCAAAGCTGAAATCCAAACTTCACTCACCGATTCCGTTTCGCAAGCTTGCCGAAACACCAATCAAGCTTCCGGATCAACACCACAAGGATCCGAAGATGTCTCCCATGTTTTAAACACATCAAAGCGGAGGATTAATGCATCATCTTGCATTAATACCTTCAACCAAGACACTTAAACTCGCTGCTCTCATCAACACTCACATTTCGGCTACCAAACACAACCGAAATCACATCCAAACACCTCTACAACATTACCCAGCTAAGATCCATCAATTCTAATCATTCTTAAACATTAAATAACATCCAAAAAGGATCTAATCACGTCCTTATACCTCCAGCTATAGCAGAACATCAAAATCACCCCAAAAACCACCATTAACTCAATCAAAAACTTAGGAAAATCAACCTATTCGGGATTGCATTGATTAAACTTCAATTACACATCAATTATACATCCATTATACATCAAAAAGACATCTCAAAACAGAGCCCAAACATTTTATACGAATTTCTTCAAAATTAACTTCAATTCTTGCATTTTAAGCCAAGATCAAGAACACAACATAAAAACCTTTAATAAAACTCAAATCAAGGATTGAGAACTTGGGAATTTCAGTAAAGAACTGAGTATTTAGAGGAGAAGGACGTTCATACCTCTAAACGTGAGTTTCTCCTTGTTTAGAACCAAGATTCATGAAAATTCAATAAGCAAAAGATGAGGATTTGGTGTAGAAATGATTAGAGATCAATTAGAGATTGAAATATCATTTTTAGATGTCAAAATCAGAGAGAAAATGGCTGGGGAAAAGTGTTTGGCTGAGAGAAAATGGAGAGAAAACGAAGAGGGAAAATTTTGAGAAAAGTTAGTTATGAACTCAAAATATCTATTTCCCCTTTTTCCTTTTATTAAATATCATTTAATAAATGTTTAATATTAAGAAAATTCTGGAGAAAACTCTTCTTGGGTAAATTAGCTCCTTAAAGATTCAAAGTTTCAATCCTTTTAAAACAGTCACCAACTTTTCAAAAATTACATTTTAGTCACTAACTTGAAATGTCACATTTCGAAACCTCATTTTGTAAAATTGATTTCACCACTCTCTTACATATAATAAAAGAGGATTTTTAGATATTTTTCCATATTTTTAATGCATCCCGAACTAGGCTTTCCCTAAAATCACCCTTTTATATTCGAACCGCAATCCGACCGGTCCGACACAAACCCAAAACTTCTAAGCCCAAAATTGAGGTGTTACAGTGTTAGAGGGAGCCCTGTAATGAAATCCACCGTGACATGTTCCCATTTCCACTCGGGGATCTTAATGGGCTGCAATAAACCAGAAGGATGCTGGTGTTCTGCCTTAACCTGCTTGCAAGTCAAACACCGAGATACATAATCTGAAATGTTCTTCTTCATACCTTCCCAACGATATCTTTGCCTCAGGTTTTGGTACATCTTGTCCCCACCGGGATGCATAGCATAAGGACTGTGATGAGCCTTACTAAGAATAGCCCGCTTCAACTCGGCATCATCTGGTACACAATAATGACCCTTGAAGCAAATAACCCCATCCTGATAAAAGGCATAGATAGAAGTAGATCCCTGCTCAACCTACAGCATGACAGGGAGTAAGGAATTGTCTAGAAGCTGTTTGGCCCTAATTTCTTCGGCCAATGTCGGTTTAACCTGCAGCTCGGCCAATAAACTGCCATCACTATATATACTCATCCTGGCAAACAAGGATCTCAAGTCTGATATAGCCTTACGACTCAAAGAATCAGCAACAACATTAGCCTTCCCCGGGTGGTACTCAATCACACAGTCATAGTCCTTAAGAAGCTCAATCCATCGACTTTGTCTAAGATTAAGCTCTCTCTGTGTAAGAATGTACTTCAGGCTCTTGTGATCCATGTAGATATAACACTTCTCTCCGTAGAGATAGTGTCTCCAAATCTTCAGGGCAAAGACCACAACGGCCAGCTCTAGATCATGGGTAGGATAATTACACTCATGCGGTCTCAACTAACGAGACGCATAAGCTATTACTCTGCCATCCTACATCAAAACACATCCAAGCCCGGAGCGTGATGCATCACTATAAACTGCAAAATCCTTCCCAGACTCAGGCTGCGTCAAAACTGGAGCTTGCGTTAGAGATGTCTTCAGCATCTCGAAACTATCCTGCTGAGCATCTATCCAGATGAATGGAACATCCTTCCTCAACAACTTCGTCAAGGGAGCGGCAATAATGGAAAAGCCCTCGACGAAACGCCTGTAATACCAAGCTAAACCCAAGAAACTACGGATCTCAGAAACATTCTTGGGTTGCTTCCAACTCACAATGGCCTCTATCTTGCTCGGATCAACCTGAATACCCCGTTCCGACACCACATGCCCCAGAAATGTCACCTCGTTGAGCCAAAATTCACACTTGCTCAACTTGGCATACAATTTTTGTTTCCTAAGAGTCTGTAGAACAATCCTCAAATGCTCAACATGTTATGCTTCAGTCCGGGAGTAGACTAGGATGTCATCAATGAACACCACCACAAACTGATCCAAATAGGGCCGGAACACACGGTTCATCAAATCCATAAAAGCGGCAGGAGCATTAATCAGACCAAACGGCATCACTAAAAACTCGTAATGCCCATATCTGGTGCGAATGGTCGTCTTTGCTACATCAGACCCCTTTATCTTTAGCTGATAGTACCTGGAACAAAGATTAATCTTCGAGAAAACTTTAGCACCCTGAAACTGATCGAACAAGTCATCAATTCTGGGTAGATGATACTTATTCTTGACTGTCAACTTATTCAGCTTACGATAATCAATACACAGTCTGAGAGAACCATTTTTCTTCTTCACGAAAAGAACATGAGCTCCCTAGGGCGAAGAGCTAGGTCGGATAAAGCCTCGGTCGAGAAGCTCTTGCAACTAAATCTTCAGCTACTTAAGCTCCTTAGGAGCCATACGATAAGGGTTCATAGAGACTGGTGCAGAGCCCGGATAGGTCTTAATCTCAAACTCGACATCCCTATCCAGAGGTAATCCAGGTAATTCCTCGAGAAAGACATCAGGAAACTCGCTAACAGTGTGAATCTCCTCAATCTTTGACAAAGAACCCTTAGTATTTAAGAAACAGGCGATGAAAGTCTGGTATCCTTTCCGGATCATCATGTCAGCAGCCAAAGCAGATATCACATTAGACAGATACCCTCGGTTCTCACCAATAAGAACCACCGTACGATCATCAAAAGTCTTCAAAACTGCTCTCTTGGACTCACAATCTAGTTTAACCCGGTGTTCAGTCAACCAATCCATGCCAAGAATCAGATCAAACTCTTCTAAGGGTAGTTCCATAAGGTCAGCTAGAATGATTTCCCCTTGCACCTCGAGAGGACATCGCTTGAAAACCTTATTTACAACCACAGACTGGCTTATTGGACTCATAACAGTAACTGCTCTCTCTATAGTCTCATATGGAATCTGAAGGTCTTTCTTGAAATGGTTAGTGGATCCACATCTAAAGCAAGCACCTGACATTTTCCTGCACTCCCCTCAGTGAAGCTTACCGCAATACTCGCATACAGGTAAGAGAGTGGACCCTGGTGAATCACCCCGACTAACCGATGGACCCTGCTGTACCGTGGGCCTATAACTCGAAACACCTCCATGATACATGGTGCGAGCCCTCTTATTAGAGCGCGCGTGAGACTCTCCCTGTCTAGAAGATCTCCAAGATCGATCTCGATCTCGCCCTCGATCCTTGCCTCTATCTCGATCTCCATCTCTACTACTCTAACTAGCTGTCAAGATCTCTATCTGTTCTGCAGTCTTAGTCCGGTCTACTAAATCTTCAAAAACCTAATCATGGTGGGTAGCCACTCAATCATGTATCCCAATACGAAGGCCCTCCAAGAACTTATCACGTTTGTCTTTCTCAGTAGAAACCAAGCCAGTACCATATTTCGAAAATTCTAGAAATTGTATCTCATACTCAGCCACTATCATGGTACCCGGCACCAAGTCTTTAAAAGCCTGGCGTCTCTCTCTCAAGAACCGCTCGCCCAGTGTTGCGTGTAAAATAGACTATCGCAATTGTAGTGCAAGTGTACACGACGCAAGTAGTAAGTGATACGAAGTATCGGATATCGTCTCCACAGGGATTGGGCTAATGACTTCACCTTGATTTACTGCACGAAGTAAAGGAAATATTTTAGAGAGTTGTCACGAATAATAAAGTAAAACGTAAATAAAAAGATTGAGAAATCAAGATAGAGAGAATGGGCTGGTATTGAATTGCTCGGTAGTGCAGGTATTGAATTGCTCAGGATCTCCAGTTCTGTCGTCGCTCCCGTCGCCGACAGCACCTGTCGCGGCGTCTGTCCGTTAGTTGTCGCGGCAGCAGACACTAACTCAGTACTTCAAGCTTGGCAAGAATCCCAGATCTGCCTTGCCCTATCCCTAGGCACAAGTCTGTCGATGAACACGTCTTTGATGATACCTCCCGGCGTGAATCGAAGGATGAACACCGATGTGTATGAATTCTTCCTTAGCCACTTAACCTCGCCTTATCCCTAAGCACGAGATGGTTCAACTATAAACTAGAGAACGCGCTTTTATCTCTTTCGTATACTTAACTCTCCCGATGCTAAGTAAATAGATAACCTCACAATGCTCTCCCGATGCTCTTGCAAGATATTAAAACCAAGATAAAAGAACTTGAAGTTTATTTTATTGAAACTGAAAAATCCTAAAACAAAGCAACCCTTGCAACTACTTTACAAAACAACCCGTGGCCCTAGGGGGAATTTAGAACATGTCGGAGACGGGTGGACGGCAGGGTTTTGGTTTCGGTTATGGGGTAGTCGGCTATGCCCTAGGTTTAATCTATGCCCTTTATATAAGCTTTGGGCTCAAGTTATCTAAGGTAACAAGGATTACAACTTTAATTAAAAGTAAGATTCTAATAAAGATTAAATCTCTAAAGTATCCTATTTTCTAGCCGCCTCCTTGCTTTTAGGGATTTCCTCTCCTTTGAGCTTTGGCTTGACATATCTTTTGATCCGGGGCTTGGAAAATTATTTGGTTTCCACACGACAGACGAGCAGATTTTTTCTCTATCTATCGATGTCCACTTCATTTTTCCTCTTCAATAATCTGCTGTCACCATGCTGTCGTGACGGGTCCATGACAGGTTCGTCTTCTTCAGCTGCTTGTTCAGTTCAGCCTTCCTGCTTATCTGCCCTTCGCCTGCCTTCATCGTCAACCTTGGCAGTTACCTGCAAAATGTACCATTTTTTAGTAGAATCCGTGCCTTTCATATAATTGTGATATTTAATTGAAAACTATCCTAAATGCAATGCAATGATGCTTGAATGCAGCAGAAATATGGGTTAAAAGGGTGTAAATAATAGAACTTTTACACACTCAACACACCCCCAAACTCAAGTCTTTGCTTGCCCTCAAGCAATTAAACCTAAAGAAAAATGAAAATTTTTGTGTTGGCTTTCAAACAGTGAACTGTCCCTTACCCGTCGCTCATTCTCTATGGCGGCAGCAACCTGTCGGGAAGGTTAGGATCTGTCCGGAATCTCCCTATAGCTCTCGTGCAGTGTGTGCATGCTTGTGAACAGTTATATGCTAAGACTCTCTTAGTTTCACTAGAATATTCAACTCCTTAACTCGAATTTTTATGCCAAAGTTTATTTTTTTTTAGAAGGCACATTTTCATGCTTCTTTTTCTTCTATTTTCAAGCTGAAATTTTTCTAGAGCCAGTTTTGGGCACCTCTAGTTAGCTTCCTAGAGCCGGTTTCGGGCACCTCTAGGTTTTTGATTTTTCTTTTACTAAACTTCTTTCCTAGAGCCAGTGTTAGGCACCTCTAGGGGCTATTCAAGTTCTAAGCTTCCTATTCTAGTTTGGCTAAAAGAAATCTAAGCAATATAACAGTCACAAAAGTGTTTAAGTTTTTTTTTTTTAGAACTATAGAAAGGCTCTAAACTTTTCCTTAACCTGTCCTAAAGATGCTGCCACGACAGAGCCGTCATGACAGGTAAGCTAACTTCACAGTTTTAAGCCAACAGTTTAGTTTTCTGATTTTTTTTTTTGTAAAGGCAAATAAAAAGACACAACGGTTAAACAAAAGATGTGCTAACGATGCCATTAAATATGGAGGGTTGCCACCCCCAAACTCAAGGGTTGCATTGCCCTCAATGCAAAATAACATAAAAACAAATAAAGAAAAACAAGATAAAAAAAAACAGAAAGTACATCACAATTATATAAGGGCAGGCAGCAATAAGAGGAGACAAAAAAACTTAAATTTTATGCGCTGTCCTCGCTGCTGCTGCTGACGCGGATCTGATGGTAGCGTCTGCGTTGAGGAGGTGGCTGGGCAGGTTCCGGAGCAGGTTGATCGACAGCTTCATCAGCCTGTTGAGGGGCAGGATCTTCCTCCGGTTGGGGGACAGTGTCGTCAGCAGGTGGAAGGGCAGGTGGCTCCACTAGCCTGACATCAGAACTGCTGCTGCTGCTGTCCCAGCTGGTGGACATGATGGCCTTGGACAGCTTTCTCTTGTCTGCCACATGCTTGATACGCTTCACCCGTGTGAAGGCGCTGTCCAAATTCCTCCGGACAAGGGGGCTGTCGTCAGTGGCAGCTCGCTTTGTTCCTCGAGGGGAGGTGTCTGCCGGTGAGCTGCCGGCTGCCGTCAGGGAAGGTGTGGAGGAGGCAGATTCTCCATGGGGATAGACAGGTGGTGTGGGGGTAGGGGAGGGGATATTGAAATAATGGGCAGGGAAGGTGGGGAAAGAGACATCCGAAAAATTCAAAGTGTTGGTAATGAAGTTTACCGTAGCATTGGAGAAGTCTCGGATGAATGTCATTAAGCCCATCTGGCGTTCCTCGATCCGCAGGACGGCAGCAAGGATGTGGGCGTTCTGATCTGCCGGTGCAGTGTTGGTGGCAGCTTCTGGGGCAGGTTCGGTGGCAGGCTCGGTGGCAGGCTCGTCATCAGATTCAGCAGGAGGGGCGTTTGGATCGAAAGCGTTGAGAGGCGATACGACTACCAGCTCCATGAGGCTGGAGATGTTGCTATCTGTCCAGCCGCTGCCCTTCTTGATCTTGTCTGAGTCTTCTTCCGGTACGGCAGCGCAGCGGCAGAGGGCAGTTATGGTGCAGGGCAGGCAGAGCCGTGAGTCCGAGCGGAAGGCGCAATCAAGAATGCTGTCCCTCATGTACCTGCCCACATTGATGGGCCTGTTGTGCATGATAGAGTGGATGAGGGCCAGTCTCTGCCTGTTGACTGTCGTATGGTGGGACGAGGGCAGGATATGCTTTTTGATAAAAGCGTTCCATAGCTTTGCCTCAGGTAGGAGCTGCCCCCTATTGACAGAATGGGGGTTCTTCTTACTCGTGCTCCACGTCGTTCCCGCTTCTGTCAACTCCCTCATGACAGCATCGTGGCCGGCAGCGTCGAGGGTGTCCCAAAACTGTTGATGGGCATCATCGTTGGGGCCGAAGAAGAGGCCGAAGACATGGTTGATGCTGCTGGCGGTAAAAGGGACTGTCACTCCTCGGACGGTGACAGATGTCGCCGTCTTGCTCTCGATCGCCGCATAAAACTCCCTGACTAGGGTGTCGTTAAGTTCTGTCGGCTGCTCGGCGAAGTCTTCCCACAATTGAGCTGTTATGGCCTGCATGATGAACGGCCGGAGTCCAAACAGAGGGGCATCTCTGTTGTAGATGAAGCTTCGCTCCTCCCAAAGTTCCTTGTTAGCGAACGGGGATGCTGCTGCGGAAGAGGAAGCGGCAGCAGCGTGCTGTCGGGTTTGTCGTGAAGACATATTTGGTTGCAAGGGCTGAAAATGAAAGAAAAGAGATCAAACTAGAAGAGAATAGCAAGAGAGAAAATCTGAAGTGATGAAAAATGAAAAGGAGAAGGGGTTTATGTAGCTGTCGGGGGCTGCCCATTTAATGCCGCAACGGCAGGCGGGAATAACGGAGCGGCAGATTGAATGTTGCGTCTGACACGTCTGACGGACATTAATGCTGCGACTGCCGCACGATTCTTCGTCTGCTGTGCGTCTGTTGACAGCCTGTCAACTCCGTCTACGCCGGCAGCCGAAACGACAGGTTATCATAAATGGACTTTATTTGGGCTGATGGATGGGCGGTGGGCTTGGGCCACTTCTTCTTTCTCACTTGCCTCCTTTATTTCCTAAAAACTGAAATTAAAAACAAAACATTATTTGAATAAAATAAATCTAATTCCTAATAAATAATATTAATAATAATAAAAATAAAAATAAAAGAATTAGGTTAAAGTAGGGATGCCTTGTGGGGCATCACCTAAAGTAACCACTTCCTGTATTCCTGGGGCTTCAGTCCCTTGATAGTGCTTGAGGCGTTGTCCATTGACTTTGAATTGGTGCCCGTCCTTTAGTGATTGAATTGTAATGGCACCATGGGGAAAAACTTGAACTACTTGGAATGGGCCAGACCATCTAGATTTGAGCTTCCCTGGAAAGAGTTTCAATCTAGAATTGAACAACAACACAAGCTGCCCTGGGCAGAACTGTCGTGGCAGCAACTTCTTGTCATGCCACTTTTTAGTTTTTTCCTTGTAAATCCTTGCATTGTCGTAGGCCATTGTCCGTATTTCATCTATCTCATTCAAATCCAACAACCTTTTCTGGCCTGCCTTGTCCAAGTCCATGTTTACTGCCTTGATCGCCCAATATGCCTTGTGTTCTATCTCGACAGGCAGATGACAGGTTTTCCCATAAATCAAACGGTATGGAGACATGCCCAACGGAGTCTTGAAGGCTGTTCTGTATGCCCATAATGCATCATTCAGAAGCAAAGACCAATCTTTCCTAGTTGGTTTAACCATTTTTTCAAGAATGTTCTTCACTTCCCTATTGGATATCTCAGCCTGTCCATTGGTCTGTGGGTGGTATGCTGTCGCGATCCTGTGCTTGACACCATATTTTCTCAAGGCGGCAGCAATTACCTTGTTGTCAAAATGTCTCCCTTCATCACTGATAATCGCCCTAGGGATGCCGAATCTAGAAAAGATGTTTTTGTGCAAAAACTTTTGGACTGTTTTGGCATCATTCTTTTGAGTTGAGATTGCTTCTACCCACTTGGAGACATAATCCACTGCTAGGAGGATGTAAAGATTTCCACAAGAAGATGGAAAAGGTCCCATAAAATCAATCCCCCAAACATCAAAGATTTCGACTTCTAAAATATTCTGCAGTGGCATCTCGTTTCTCCTCGAGATGTTACCTGTCCGCTGGCACCTGTCACAGTTTTTGTAAAATTCCTGTGCGTCCTTATACAGTGTCGGCCAGTAGAACCCTGACTGCAGCACCTTGGCAGCAGTTTTATTGCCTCCTAAGTGTCCTCCATATTGTGAAGCATGACAGTGATGGAGAATGTCTTCTTGTTCTTCTTGTGGTATGCATCTCCTTATAACCTGATCTGCGCACATTTTGAAAAGAAGAGGTTCGTCCCAATAATAATGTTTAACATCATTTTGAAACCTCTTCCTGGCTTGGTAAGTAAGATCAGAAGGTAATATTCCGCTAACTATAAAATTAACAAAATCAGCATACCAGGGAAGGTTAGAAGACTTACCTGCCGCCATGGCTGTCGCGACAGCTAGTGCGGCAGCAAAGAGCTGCTCATCTGGGAAGGTCTCCAATATGTGTGTCTCATCTGGCGGTAGACTCTGTCCCGTCTCCAACCTCGACAAGTGATCTGCCACCTGATTTTCTGTCCCCTTTTTATCTTTTATCTCAAGGTCGAACTCTTGTAATAGTAAGATCCAGCGTATCAACCTAGGTTTTGCATCCTTCTTTGCAAATAAATACTTGAGGGCAGAGTGGTCGGTGTGTATTATAACCTTCGTTCCAAGTATGTAAGAACGAAACTTGTCGATGGAAAACACCACAGCTAACAGCTCCTTTTCCGTGGTGGTATAATTCACTTGGGCATCATTCAATGTTTTACTGGCATAATATATGACATGAAATAGCCTGTCCTTGCGCTGCCCAAGTGCTGCCCCGACAGCATAGTCACTAGCATCACACATAATTTCAAACGGTTGCGTCCAGTCTGGTGGCTGTACTATGGGGGCTGTCACTAACTTTTCCTTCAGAACCTTGAATGCTTCAGTACATTCTTCATTAAAGTCAAAGGGTCGGTTCTGCTCTAGGAGATGACATAGGGGTTTCGTGATTTTTGAGAAATTGGCAATAAATCTCCTATAAAAACCAGCATGCCCTAAAAAACTCCTAATGCCCTTGACTGTTGTTGGCGGCGGCAGCTTCTCTATGACCTCTATTTTTGCCCTGTCGACTTCTATCCCACGGCAGCTAATCTTATGGCCTAAGACTATCCCTTCATCCACCATAAAGTGGCATTTTTCCCAATTTAAAACCAAGTTAGCTTTTTCGCATCTTTCAAGCACCTTTTGTAAATTGCCTAGACAACTTTCAAAATCGTCTCCAAAGACAGAAAAATCATCCATAAAGATTTCTAGGAAGTCCTCAACCATGTCGGAGAATATTGCCATCATGCACCTTTGGAAGGTGGCAGGTGCGTTACAGAGTCCAAATGGCATCCTCCTAAATGCGTACGTGCCGTAGGGGCATGTGAAAGTCGTTTTCTCTTGGTCTTCTGGTGCAATAGCAATTTGATTATATCCTGAATAACCATCAAGAAAACAATAGTAAGGTTTACCCGCTAATCTATCAAGCATTTGATCAATAAAGGGTAAAGGAAAGTGGTCCTTTCGGGTAGCTTTGTTAAGCTTCCGATAGTCCATACAAACCCTCCAACCGGTCACAGTCCTGGTTGGGATTAACTCGTTGTTTTCGTTGGTTATTACAGTCATGCCTCCTTTCTTGGGAACACATTGCACCGGGCTTACCCATTTGCTGTCAGAGATGGCGTAAATAATACCAGCATCTAACCATTTAATTATTTCTTTACGCACTACCTCCTTCATCGCAAGGTTTAGCCGCCTTTGGGCATCAATAGTCGGCTTATGATCTTCCTCTAGGAGGATTTTGTGCATACAGATTGCCGGACTAATGCCCTGGATGTCTGCTATCGTCCATCCTATCGCCCTTTTATGCTGCCTCAACATGTCGATCAGCTGTCGTTCCTGTTCCTGCGGCAGCTTAGCAGAGATGATTACAGGCAGTGTGTTATCACAACCAAGATAAGCATATTTAAGCTGCCCTGGCAGGGGCTTAAGCTCTAAGACAGGTGGTTCAACAGTGGAGGGCTTTTGGATTAAATGGTTATCCGAAGTGTAATTCAAGGGTTCGAATAACTTACCTGGACGATGGTCTAACCAGTTTACCTCCTCATGACCTTCAGTATCAGATGTATCGGTTTCAGAGGGGTTACTGTCGTCGGTGCTGTCGTCGTCACTGTCGTGACAGGTCTTTAGATGGCTGTCGCAGCAGTGACCAAATTTTATATCTCGGCAGCCTGACCTGATGCAGGGGTAATCAAAGGTCACCTCGATGATGGCTTTGCATTCCTCGTCCACATCGGCATGTTTCATTGCTTGGAGAACATTCAACTTAATTTCTTGATTGTTCACGCGCATGGTGAGTTCTCCTTTCTCCACATCAATCAACGATCTTCCCGTGGCTAAGAAAGGTCGTCCGAGGATGACTGGTGCGTTCTCATCTGCCTCACAATCTAAAATAAGAAAGTCAGCAGGAAAAATAAGTTTATCCACTCTTACCAAAATATCTTCAATTTTTCCCTCGGGGTGAACGTAAGAGCGGTCGGCTAGCTGTAGGGTAACTGTCGTGGGCCGCGCCTTGCCAATACCTAGTTTCTGGAAAACAGATTTGGGCATTAGATTAACACTAGCTCCAAGATCACAAAGTGCCTTACCCACAAATTTATCGCCGATTACGCAAGGTATGAGGAAGCTCCCTGGATCCTTCTTTTTCTGGGGTGGTTGTCGATGAAGAATACTCATGCAACCCTCTTGCATCCTTACCGTTTCAAATTCCCCAAGTTTAGATTTTTTAGACATGACATCCTTGAGAAATTTAGCATAACCTGGCATCTCCCTAACAGCATCTAACAACGGAATGTTAATATGAACCTGTTTAAAAATATCATAAATTTTTTTGAGTTGAGATTCATTCTTAGCTTGTTGTATCCGTTGAGGGAAGGGTGGTGGGGGATGATAATCAGCAATGCGTCCTTCCCACTGCATGCGAATCTGAGGCCGATAATCTTCCTTTTTCTCCTCTGTCGCTTCTGCTGTAGTGACAGGATCATCGGCAGCAGTCTGTTTGTCACCTGTCGGGGCAGCTTCCTCGGCAGGTTTGTTCAAAGCAGGGTCCTTTTCTGTTTCAGTTTCTTTTTCCGGCCCTGGTAGCTTTTTCCCACTCCTAGTAGTAATTGCCTTACATTGCTCATGAGGGGGTGGTCTAGCATTTTCAGTATTGCTAGGGAAACCTCCATTCTGCCTAGGTTTAATATGCTGCGACACCTGTCCCATTTGTGTCTCTAAAGATTTTAAGGTGGCCTCATGGTTTGTCATTCTCATCTTAGTCTCGTCCATAAAATTCTCCGTCTTTTTGACAAACTGATTAATATTATCCATATATGTGCCAGTCTGAGACATAAAGGTAGCCAGAGTCTGCTCCAATACACTACTCGTGGCAGGTGGTGGCTGCTGTTGTTGCTGAGGCGGCAGGTTCTGCGGCTGCAGTTGCTGACGCGTCAACAATCTAGGACCCCCCTGATTCTGATTATATGCTTGCGGATTCAGGGCATTGTTAGGATTACTCCAGGAAAACTTGGGATCCTTCCTCCAAGTAGGATTGTAGTTGTTGGAATTGTAGTTTGGCTTGTAATTTCCAACATATTTCCCTTCTTCTATGTTTATAGGGCACTCTTCCCTACTATGATTTCCCTCACAAGTGGCACAAATTTCCTCGACAGCAAACCCTCGTACTTCCTCTTCACTCAATAAGTGTTTCATGGCTTTAGTGAGGAATGCTACTTGTGATTTCATAGTGCTGTCGGCTTCATAATCCTTAACAGCAAGTACCCGTTTACCCCCTCTTCTAGCTGTCGGAAACTGCTCCTCATTCTTAGCTAGATTCTTCAGAACTTGTAATGCCTCGTCTGGATCTTTATCCAATAATAATCCATTTGCTGCAGAATCAATGCGAATGCGAGTTTGTAAGTTAGCAGCATTATAAAACTTAGTTACCTGATTCCAGACGGGGAATCCATGCATTGGGCAGTTCCGTAGAAGAGTAGTAAATCTATCCCAGGCCTCGTGCATCGGCTCGTCATCTTCCTGTTGAAAAGTAGCAATTTCGTTACGTAATCGCTCAGATAAATGTGAAGGATTAAAACGAGATAAGAATTCACGAGTTAGATCTGCCCAAGTCATAATAGAACCCGGTGTAAGTTTATTCCACCAAGTTTTAGCTCTATCCCTTAATGAATGGGGAAATAACCGAAGCCTCAGTATCTCCGGACTAACTCCTGGTAGCCTAAACGAACCACAGATCTCCTGGAACGTTTTGAGATGCTCCCTAGCATCTTCTGTCGCAGAACCACTAAACTGTCCGGCGTTGTTGATCATACTAAACATGACAGGTTTAAGTTCAAAGTTATCAACATCAATATCCGGCAGTGTGGTTTCCAGCTCTACATGGTCATTCAGCATGTAGTCACGACATGACCGTCGTCCACCTGCCCCAGGCGGATCGCCGACAGGCGGTATGTCTCCTCCAGCAGGCTGGTTACGGGCCATCTGCTCTAGCTGTTCTTCAAGGTACTCGTTCCTGTCTAAAAGATGGCGAATCTGTTTCTTGAGATTGAATGATCGTTCGATTTCCGGATCTAACTTATACTCAGGATCTTCGCCTCTTTTCGTTCTGCGCATAAACAAGGAAACCTTGTGAAAAGCAAGAGTTGAAAACACAAAATAAAAATTAAAGAAAAACTAAAAAAAACGAAAACAAAAATAAAAACAAAAAGTGCAATAAAATAAAGATGTAGTTATGTTGCCAATCCCCGGCAACGGCGCCAAAAACTTGTTGCGTGTAAAATAGACTATCGCAATTGTAGTGCAAGTGTACACGACGCAAGTAGTAAGTGATACGAAGTATCGGATATCGTCTCCACAGGGATTGGGCTAATGACTTCACCTTGATTTACTGCACGAAGTAAAGGAAATATTTTAGAGAGTTGTCACGAATAATAAAGTAAAACGTAAATAAAAAGATTGAGAAACCAAGATAGAGAGAATGGGCTGGTATTGAATTGCTCGGTAGTGCAGGTATTGAATTGCTCAGGATCTCCAGTTCTGTCGTCGCTCCCGTCGCCGACAGCACCTGTCGCGGCGTCTGTCCGTTAGTTGTCGCGGCAGCAGACACTAACTCAGTACTTCAAGCTTGGCAAGAATCCCAGATCTGCCTTGCCCTATCCCTAGGCACAAGTCTGTCGATGAACACGTCTTTGATGATACCTCCCGGCGTGAATCGAAGGATGAACACCGATGTGTATGAATTCTTCCTTAGCCACTTAACCTCGCCTTATCCCTAAGCACGAGATGGTTCAACTATAAACTAGAGAACGCGCTTTTATCTCTTTCGTATACTTAACTCTCCCGATGCTAAGTAAATAGATAACCTCACAATGCTCTCCCGATGCTCTTGCAAGATATTAAAACCAAGATAAAAGAACTTGAAGTTTATTTTATTGAAACTGAAAAATCCTAAAACAAAGCAACCCTTGCAACTACTTTACAAAACAACCCGTGGCCCTAGGGGGAATTTAGAACATGTCGGAGACGGGTGGACGGCAGGGTTTTGGTTTCGGTTATGGGGTAGTCGGCTATGCCCTAGGTTTAATCTATGCCCTTTATATAAGCTTTGGGCTCAAGTTATCTAAGGTAACAAGGATTACAACTTTAATTAAAAGTAAGATTCTAATAAAGATTAAATCTCTAAAGTATCCTATTTTCTAGCCGCCTCCTTGCTTTTAGGGATTTCCTCTCCTTTGAGCTTTGGCTTGACATATCTTTTGATCCGGGGCTTGGAAAATTATTTGGTTTCCACACGACAGACGAGCAGATTTTTTCTCTATCTATCGATGTCCACTTCATTTTTCCTCTTCAATAATCTGCTGTCACCATGCTGTCGTGACGGGTCCATGACAGGTTCGTCTTCTTCAGCTGCTTGTTCAGTTCAGCCTTCCTGCTTATCTGCCCTTCGCCTGCCTTCATCGTCAACCTTGGCAGTTACCTGCAAAATGTACCATTTTTTAGTAGAATCTGTGCCTTTCATATAATTGTGATATTTAATTGAAAACTATCCTAAATGCAATGCAATGATGCTTGAATGCAGCAGAAATATGGGTTAAAAGGGTGTAAATAATAGAACTTTTACACACTCAACACCCAGAAAACGGTTCCTAAAGCGTTCCTTAAAGAAATCCCATGTCAGCCGATCAGAAGGAACACTACTCATGATGGACTCCCACCAGGTGCGGGCATTCCCATTCAACGTAGATACAACACCAAAAAACTTTTTGGATGGCTTAAAACCCAACTCACCCATACGTCTCTCGATGTCGTATAACCACTCCTCAGCCTCGGTCGGTGGTCCACTAAGGGATCTTGAGAAGGTCTTGATCCTGTTGGCAATCAGGGTCTGGGATATAGGAACTTTCAGGTGTGACTTCAGACGCTTTGACTACTCCCTGAATCAACTGGAGAAACTGTCTACTCAAAGTCTCATCAGTAACTCAAGTCATAGGCTTAGGCCCAGAAACAGTCGCTCCTCTGACCGGAGTAGCCATGCTGATACTAGGAGTGGGCAATGAGAGTAGGTGTAGGAGCAGTCGGGATAGATGTTGGAGTAGTCGAAGAAGCAGCAGCAACTGAAGGACCATGAGGGGTAGGAGGCTCTACAGATGTCGGAGGGTCAACTACAACTGTTGCATCTTCAGGGGCAGGTGGATCAACCACATGATCGTCCATCAGGTCTGCAAATCTAACGGGTCGACCACGCCTACGAGTAGGTCGACGCCCCCTTCTAGTGCTCATCTCGGAGAATCTCTACAAAGGATAAAACCTAAGACCAGTTTATGACACTAGAGAATTGAACACAATAAAAACATGTAAAGTTGGGTGACATGGCCACTATTCATAAAACATTAATAAAACAATCAAAAAATAATTTAAATAGATTGATCCACAGTCTGAGGTTTTAAAACCAAAAGCTCTGATACCAACTAAATGTAACCCCCTAGACCGGCCTATGCGGAATGACCAAGTCTAGTAAGGCACATCACAATTTAAACTCAAGTGGAAAACCTGTTGGCAAATTAAATATTTATTTCGACGGCATAACGACATGACTCGATGAAAACCATCAAGTTAGATAAACTTATGTAGTGCATCAAGTAGCATTTTCAAAGTCAATCATAACATAGACTGATAAATGATATAGGCAGCCACGATCACATAAGTAAACCCATCATAGGGTGGTTACAAAATAAGTATCAATTAGCATATCAAAACATTTTAAGTTTAATACCATACATAACAAAATATAGGCACATGTCACCTGAAAGTACAAACGATGGATAGAAACATTACATTCAAAAAGAATACCAAATGTATCGATCCTCCAAGTGTCAGCTACGGGGTGACCTATCCAAAAAATCTGAAATGGGGAAAAAGAATTTGGGGGTGTGAGCAAGAAAGCTCAGTGTGTTCCAATAGTGCAAGTAAAACATTTGCATCATTACATAATAAATCATGTCATGCAAAACATATCATAAAAAACATCAAAGTTTCCCTGCAACCTATCTACCCTCCAACCGAACACCATGATACAGTTCCCAAGAACAATTTCCTATACTGGCATTAACCCAAGCCCATTGGGCGGGGTACCATCCTAAGGATATACCTTAAAATACGGACGACCCTAGTCGAAACTTAGAAACCGAAAATGGGCAGACCTAGACGAAGCTTAGGAACCGAATACGGGCAGACCTAGCCGAAGCTTAGGATCCGAATACGGGCGGTCTTACCAGCTGGATTAGGGCTGAGCCAATAGTCTCAATATCATACCCATGTGCCCCTACTAATTAGTCCAGACAGTAACATAGTACGCCACAATAACAGTTATATCAATGCTTAACAACATATTTCTCCACTAATAACCGGAAACCATAGAGAATGCTTGTCATATCGGATGCTAGGGCATAACTCAAACATATGGTACAATCGTGTTTCTTTCATCATAAGAAAATATGCTAGTTTTACACAAAATCAAGTTTGACAATCATGTGCACATGGTTAGTTTTATTCAAAACATATATAGCATGTAAAACAGTAAATACGCAACATTCATTTAGCACACAAGGAACACACCTCAAAAGATCAGATCGGTGGGTCGAAAGGTCTATCGAGCACCGGGATCACGCTCTGCTACAGTACTGGAACCTAAATACACAAGGATTATGGTTACTATTAGATTTACACATTGATCGTAATAAAATACTAAGTTTCAGGGTCGTACGATTGACGATAGGATCATGAGGCGGTATAGATCGAGACGAGCTGGGTTGGGCGTAAGCACGATCCGGAGATCCACGAGTACCTATTAAATCAGAAGATCAATATCAGTCCTTAATCATCAATTTCTCTTAAATGACATAACTTTATACATATGCATATTCGAGTTCAACGTACATATTGGAGGCTTTCGGGTTAGAATTTCGCGAAACGGGCTTCAAAATCAGACTCAAGACGTCGAAAAACACAAAGTATGACTTTTCGGGAAAATTTGACTTTTTGGTCAAAGTCAACGCTGACGGCAGCGGTCAAAGTCAATGCTGACATCATGCTGACGTCACTGGTCCAAAGGCTGACTCGAGCTAGTTGACTCACTGGGTTGACTCGGGCGAGTTGACTCACTGGTTGACTAGGGCGAGTTGACTCATTGAGTTAACTCGGTCAATAGGTCGGGTCGGTCAACAGGTCGGGTCGGGCAACAGGTCAGGTCGGTCAATGGGCTTGGTATACCATTGGGCTTGGGCCGGTTCGGGTGGCTCGGTTCACGGTTAGATTGGGTTTGAGCCGGCCGGTTCCACAGCCGCCGTCCATTGCGGCCAGAAATTTGCCTTGGACGGTGCGTGAAGCCCACGGGCGGCCCAAAATTTTCCGGAAAACGTTTCCGATCACACTTTTGCCAACCATTTCACGATCAAAGCTCAAATAACTCGATAATCAAGCCGAAATACTCACCGATCTTACCAAAATGAAAGAAACACGATCAGACTAAAGTGGCTCCAGCGACGGTGTAAACAACATCCGTTCGACGTCCGGCGGTAAGGGTCTCGCTTGGTTCGATCCCTTGAGGACGATGGAAGCGACGGCGTGGCCAGCGGACGAAACAGGTGTCGGAACAAAGCTCGAAAATGGCCCTGGTAGATCTGGTGGTCTTTTCGCGTAGCAAACCGGACCACGTCGACTCAGTTACGTGCGTCACATCTGGGGAAACGATCGGGGAAGGCCGTTGGTCACTTCGATAGCGGCGGTGATGTCTACCGGCCGACGATGGGGGCGATTTGAACGGCGGTCGCAGGTAGATTTTGGAAAAAGACGGGGGAAACTCAAAGGTTGGTTGTTGGGGTCGGACCGAATTAAAGACCCATTAATGGGGTAGGTAAGATATTTTTTATTATTTTATTATTTTATTATTATTATTATTATTATTATTATTATTATTATTATTATTATTATTTCAGAACCATAAAACTAAGTGGGGGAGGTGTAATCACCTATTTTGTCCGGGGTGTTAAACCCGTCCTATTTTCTTTTCTTTAATGGGCTTTGATATTTATGTTGTGATTAAAAAACCAAAAAAAAAGGAAGAAAAAGAAAAAAAAGAAAAAAACAGTATATATTGATATTATTATTACTATTAACCTTATTACTATATTACTATCATATATTATATTATAAATCTTATTATTATTATGAATATCTATTATCTATCTATTATTGTTAGTGTTAAATTAGTGTCTTATTATTATTATTATTATTGATATCCATATTATTATTATTTTTATTTTTATTAAATCTGAAATCCAAAAAAAAACAAAAATACTAATAAAAGCCCAGTTTATTAAGTTTAAAAGTCTATAATACACAATAAAAAGCCCAAAAATATTATTATACATATATACGGTCCGTTTAGGCCCAGAAAATAAAACCTAATCTGATCTAAAGGAAAACCCTAACACTTTTATGTTTTCTTGCAGCCGCCCCCATTTCCCACCGTTAGATCTGGGATCCAGATCTAACGGTCCAGATTGCTCCAGGAGGATAGAAGCCCTAGAGGCCCTCTCCCAACACCTCAGCGCCGCGCAATCTCCACCGCTGGATCAAAGGCTCATCGAACAGCCGAGATCGAGTCTCTCCCAAGCGCGTGCGATCCACGCGCGTCGCTTCAGTTTCCCACGAGCGCGTGTCCGTCACGTCCGAGCCCCTCCGAAATCCCCAACCGTCCAGATCCATCTCCGACGGTTTAGATCGACTCCACGTTCTCAGAACAGCCGTGCCTCTATGGTCCCCTCCTCCAGCAGTGCATGCAGCGAAAACAAACAAAATGTCAGAGTTCGGAAACGCAACCAAAATCAGAAATCATAAACAATTTCAACAGAATACAGAGGCAACGCATGAATACAAACAAATCACAACAGTGATTTACAGCAATTCTAGGAATTTAGAAAAAGAAAAATGCAAATTTCCCAGGCTTATAAAAGCCAGATGCCTGAAATGTAAAGGGGAGGATTTTTTAGAGAGAAAAAATTGTACGAGGGGATTCGAAAATTCAGAGAGCATTCAGAGGGAAAGGTTGTAATCAAAAAATTTTCAGTGAAATACAAGCAAGTTTCAGAGGTATATTGCACCATCTACCTCAGTTTCTCATTTTCAAAGCAAAAAATAAACGAAAGTTTTTTTATTTACCTTCGCGGTGCCTAGCTTTCCCCGATCGTTTGCCTTCCCTCGCCGGCGACAAGCCCTTGGGTCTCCTTCGAGACCGCATGCGGTGAGTCGGTGAGGAATAAACGCTGAAAAAGGTTTTTTTTATAAATATTTTCGGGTTTCGATTTGGGTTCGAAAACAAAAGGAAAAGGTTTTTTTTCGTTAGTTTGGGTTTCAAAAACGAAGGTTTTTCTTATTTGGGTTTCGAAAAATAGTAAAAAGAAGTTTTTTTTAGGGTTCCAGCGCCGGCAACGGCGACCGGAACCCTGACGGCGCCGGAGTTTTCAGAGAGTCAGGGCAGTTCTCGGTTTGCATTTAGGGTTTTGAAAAAGAGAAAAGGGGATAAAAACGTTTTAATCAGGTATTTATAATGTTTTTTTTATTTTTAATCTTGGTTTAAACGCGCATAAGTCCTTCCGCGTTCTTAATATTACGCGGAGAGGGTTTCCGCATGTGAAAATACCGTCCCAGGTCCCTCCATGTTTTCGAGTCTTTTAAATTCCGTCCCTGGGTCCGTTTTAATCAGTTTCCGGATGGCAAAATCACTGCTTCAGTCCCCTTCATTTTCCGCGTCTTTTTAATTTTGCCCCCTATTTCCTTTAGTGGGTAATTTACATTTTCAGTCCCTTACAGTTAGCATTTTGTTTATCTTGTATTTTTGCTGATATTGCATATCATTTTGATCAAATTGTGTTATTATTTATGCATTCTTGTCCCTTTAATATATGTTTGCATCGATTTTTTTTGTCATATTGTTCATGATAGTATGTGCATATTTTGTCTTCCCTTGTTCGAATATATATGTTTTTGCGACATGCATTCTAATATGCCATTCATGTGACTTTTAGCATTTTAATATTAATTAATCCTAATTATAAAACGGAGATACTTATTAATTCGCGTATTCGGGTCGACTAGCCTAGCTTATTGGATGTCCCGCGAATATTCGAATTAATTCGAATCGTCTAAAGGTAAATTCGAGATTAAAACGAACAAGACCATAGCACCATATTTATCTGCTTGCATCATGCATAAAGGTGACGTACGGAATCCGAACCCTAAACTAACACGGCAGTCAGTCTTATATGATGTCGGTTTAGTCTTTGGTCCGGTGTACCGTCATCCTTTTTAAGTAAACGATAGATTATTTCGATACCACCCATTTGAAAAAGCTCATGATTAAAGCCTAAATTTCAATCTAGAACCCCTAATTAAAGTCTTTTTAAATTCAGATAATTTCCATCAATTAAAAGCAACAATTGTTTCGGTACCGATTTTCGGGCGTGATGGGGGTGCTAACCCTTCCCCACACGTAACCAACTCCCGAACCCTTTCAAAAGAATCTTTGGTTTTGTGTCTTACGGTGTCTGGCCTACCATAGTGGCCGGTGGCGACTCCAAACCGAGAAAAATATTTCTTTTAAAGGTTGTTTTCCCGAAACCCGAATCGAATTAATTTTTAAAATCCCCCCTTTCAAATCAAATTAAATATTTTTTCAAAAGTAACGGGAACATGATTTGCGAGGAAAAAACCCCGTTACAGCTTGGCGACTCCGCTGGGGACAAATTTTGTTTTTGAAAACAAAAAGAGAGTTAGGCCAAGAAAATAATTGTTGCTTTTAATGATGGAAATTTTTTAAATTTAATTTGACTTTAGCGAGATGGTTCTTCCTTGAAAATAGAACTTTAATTA
The DNA here is from genome assembly GCA_958450335.1 of Hibiscus tridactylites. Classification (NCBI taxonomy): domain Eukaryota; kingdom Viridiplantae; phylum Streptophyta; class Magnoliopsida; order Malvales; family Malvaceae; genus Hibiscus; species Hibiscus tridactylites. Next base: position 41,918,386 of record OY288274.1, on the reverse strand, counting down.
CACGAGCTTTGATAATTGGTGGTCTTGAATTAATTTTTCATTTAATTTCAAAGGAATCACCGACATGTGTTGCATCACGCATTAGGCTCTATACCCGAGCTTCGACCCTTAAGTGGGAGTGAAACGCCCATACCCACGTGAGTCTCCCTCCACGGGTCGGTAATTCACTTCCGGAATCCACGCCTTTGACATGTGAGCAGCCCTCCACGTCATTAGGTCGTGCTTTCCCTCGAACCGAAACCAGTTCGCAAGCTTGTAATGGGCCAGAATTGGGGTTCTCGTTACCTTAGTAGGTGATAAGATAGGTTCGGGTACCCTTGTTAGAACTGAACCACATGAGTGAGAATTTAAGAAGCCTACCCCGGTTAGAGCCATGCGGATAACCGTAGAATTAGAATTTATGCTATTAGGTCTTGCATTGTTAATTTGCTTTGATGTGTTTCCTTTCGCTTATTATATTCAGTCTTCATTATTGGTGTTACTAACCCAGTTACCTTTTTTGTCTTGTTTTGATTATTTTTGCATATTCATCGCATTTTCATACGAAGTGTTAATTCGAGAACAGTCTAAAGTTGAAAACTTTCACAACGGGAGAAAAGAGTCCATAGCAACGAAGCTCCCGGAGCGCGCTAATTTAGAAAGAGGGGACGAGGAGATTTATTGAAAATTGTACCCTATGTATTTATTACCTCGTTGCAACAAGACTTGATCTCCGTTATGGAATGTTGTTTAATGAGGATGTTCGTCGAATCAACATTTCCTTGCATTCGATTTTGTGTTTTTTTATTTGATTGCCTTCAATCATTTGTTTCAGTTATGCATACACATTTCTTGCATTACATCATTAAATCATGGAATTAATCATTCGAGGTCATTTCAGAGCATTCGTGACTATCGAAGATTCCGCACCCACACTTTACTCGCCACCAAAGGAAGCAAATGGAGGAGAGTTTTGCTAAGTTGGAAGCTGATTTGAGAGGTCAGTTAGAGCGAGCCCAGCAAGAATTAAGGGACACCATCATCAAGTCCCAACAAGATATGATGAATGAGATACCTCAACTGTTGCAAGCAAATCTGAAAGGAAAGGGTGTTGTTAGAAACCCTAGTCAGGTTAAGGGTAACCCTTCGTATTCCCCGGGCTTTGTCACCAATACCCCTAAGCCCTCGCAAGGAGCGGCTACCCAAGGAGATGGGGCAACATCACACCAGGCGGGCGCCTCTACCCACGCTCCAACGGGTCTGATTTTTAATACGGAGAATGTCGGGGATAGTGTCCCGGACTTGGATGAGATCGAGAACTTAAACAAAGTGAAGGTTGAGTTCTCAAAACAACTAGAAGAGACCCGAAAAGACCTCGAGGAGAAATTCCGAACTAAAGAAGGAGGAGAGGGGGCATACGGGATGAATGCCAGAGACCTCAGTTTGGTTCCAGATCTGACAATTCCGCCTAAGTTCAAGACACCGGAATTTGAGAAATTTGACGGGACGACTTGCCCTACTGCTCACATAACCATGTTTTGTAGAAAGATGACGGGTTTCATCGACAATGAGAAGTTGCTAATCCACTGTTTTTAGGACAGCTTAGTGGGGCCCGCGGTGAGGTGGTATAATCAGTTGACTCGTGCTCAGATCAGGTCATAGAAGGGTTTGGCCAAAGCTTTCACCGATCAGTATAGGCACATAACCGACATGGTTCTGAACCGACTCATGCTACAAGGTTTGGAGCAAAAGAACAATGAGAGCCTCCGTGAGTACGCCCAGCGTTGGCGAGATGTGGCGGCACAAGTTCAACCCCCACTCTGTGAGAATGAGATCTCCCTTATGTTTGTTGACACTTTGAAAGGGACCCTCTATGACCGCATGATAAGCAACCCTATCGGTAACTTCTCAGATATGGTTATGACCGGTGAGCGGATCGAGGCAGCCATCAAGAGTGGTAGGATTGATGGAGGCGAGAATGCCTGAAAACAGTTTAAGAAGAAGGACCATGAGGTGAACAATGTCGGTACTTACGAGGCTTCTAAGCACTTCACAGTTTCAGCGCCTCAAGCCGCAGTCGGGAATGCGCAAGGCCAGAACCGAAGAGAGAATAGGGCTCCCAGGAAGGATCAAGAGAGAATGACCTTCACCCCTCTACCTATATCGTACAAGGATGTGTACAAACACCTATACGAGGCTGATCTGGTCCGCCCGTATCATGTTACTCCCTTCCAACCGCCTTACCCTATATGGTACGATGAGAAGGCACACTGTGAGTACCACGGCGGAGTACCAGGACACACAATAGAAAATTGCTTAGAATTTAAGAAGCTCGTACAAAACATGATTAACACCGGGGTCCTCGAGTTAGAGAAGCCCAATGTGACGACCAATCCACTTCCGAAACATGAAGGTCGGGGCGTGAATGCCCTCGAAAAGGTAGATACGAAGAAAGTTAGGATGGAAGTGTCGGAAATCAAGTCACCTCTGAGTTGGGTGTACGAACAGCTGTGCAAGGCAGGCTTGACCGAGAAGGGTCTGAATGGGGCATATGATGGCCATGAATCCTTCTGTGAGTTCCATCAGACTGCGGGGCATGAGATTCAGAGTTATTCAGAGTTCAAGCAGTTGATTCAGGAATTGATGGACAATCGGGAGGTTGAGTTCCTCGAGGAAGCTTAAAGGGGTGGGATGGACGGCCAGCTTAGTCAAGAGTTATAATGCATCCAAGTTTGTTTGCTTTCATTTCATTGCATTCTAGTTTTTTTTCCTTGAAGTGATGTGTGGAATCCAGTTTGCTAACCTTTGCCCGAAGGTAGCATAGATTTTTTGTAAGGGCCCTATGTTGCTTTTTTTAAAAAAATTCAATGAAAGGATGCATTATGTTTCAATTGCCTTTTCATTTTGTGTATATATTTGTCTATCGAGTCCCCGTGTATCAATTGCATAAGGGACACAGACTTTGACCCCAAAGGTTGACTTCGAGCCGCCTTTGTCTAGTAGAAATCGAAAGCTTTGAAGATGATGAACGTGTGGCTTACACTCCAAGTTAATTTGGTCACCTAATTAAATACACACAGAATTAGTGCCTTCGGGAGAATAACCGGAAATCTTCCGTGCTAAAAGAAAAAGAAAAAAGAAGAAAAGAAAAAGGAAAAAAAAGAAAAAACGAAAAAGAAAAAGAAAAAGAGAAAAAGAAAAGAGAAGAGAAGACAAAAGAGAGAGAACAATAAAAGCGTAACAAAAGCACTCCAATGTTCGAAGCCTGGTAATAGGCATCTTCGGATATGAGTGTGGAATTTTTGGGGCACTCCGCTGTAGCAAAAGACCAATAAGGTTGCTATGCACCATTCACCTTAGCTACATGAGTGATGGTAATATTTTCAAATCATGACAATGCCAAGTAGCTCGGGGTTTTGTTGTTTGCTCCATCATTTATTTCGAGCCAAAGGAATGTGATGAGTTGACTTCCTCAAAATTATAAAGAATTGATAAAGGCAAAGCCTACAGAAGATAAATCTAATTGATTAAAAGCCGAAATAACTTGGAGAGTATGTCACATTTTCAGACATCAGCTCAGCTTTCGAGGTCTCCTAGACACATGATGCTTGAGGCAATCCATGGTGAGCCATAATAGTGTCGTTCGTGCACTTGATATTCAGGGATTTAATTTGACTTGATATATCCCTAATTTGGAAAGAAAGTATAGTTTTTGAAAACGCATCTCATTTTGAAATTGAAAAAGATGCAACCTAAATCTTTTTGAACACAAAAATATTCTCATTGCTTCGGGGATAAAGTTTAGAATGCAATGTCATGAATACAAATGACAGCTTGTCAGTGGCTATGGTGAAGATTGTAGTAAGATTCTACATGCTACAGTTCAGGGACTTGAAGCAATTTTTTGTCGAAATGTTTCGATTGCTTCAGAAGATGAAAGTGGACCTTGATGAACTTAAGAGAAAAGTTCAGGGACTTGGGGGCATGTTTTTCCCCATTATTGAGAAGAGATGAAGTCATTTAGCACCCAGTTTGAGAAGGGGGCAATGTGTTGAGAGCGAGCACTACGAGAAGTGTTATTTCTAGTTTGACCAACGAAAGTCAGCGGTCATCTTTCGAGAAGAGACCAAAAGATTGAGATTTGGCAAAGATAAGAAGGCCAAAAGAGATTGAGAAGAAGAAGAGACAAGAAGAAGGTCAAGATTGACCAACTCGGAGAGTAGAAGCATCCGAGCATTTTGATGTCATAATTCATGCATCACTTGTAGTTAGGCATCCCTAGGATTAGGGGGCATGTTAACTCACATCATCATACATTTTTTACCTACTTTCGACAGGTATTTTAAAGCTTTTCCCGTAAAAGGAAACTCGCCTATCCGATCAGGCCCTTGGAGAATGGAACCCACCTATCCGATCAGGCTCTTGAATAATGAAACCTGCCTATCCGATCAGGCCCTTGGAGAATGGAACCCGCCTATCCGATCAGGCTCTTGAAGAATGAAACCCGCCTACCCGATCAGACCCTTGGAGAATGGAACACGCCTATCCGGTCAGGCTCTTGAAGAATGAAACCCGCCTATCCGATCGGGCCCTTGGAGAATGGAACCCGCCTATCCGATCAGACTCTTGAAGAATGAAACCCGCCTATCCGATTAGGCTCTTGGAGAATGGAACTCGCCTATCCGATCAGGCTCTTGAAGAATGAAACCCGCCTATCCGATCAGGCCCTTGGAGAATGGAACCCGCCTATCCGATCAGGCTCTTGAAGAATGAAACCCGTCTATCTGATCAGGCTCTTGGAGAATGGAACCCGCCTATCCGATCAGACTCTTGAAGAATGAAACCCGCCTATCCGATCAGGCCCTTGGAGAATGGAACCCGCCTATCCGATGAGGCTCTTGAAGAATGGAACCCGCCTATCCGGTCAGGCTCTTGGAGAATGGAACCCGCCTATCCGGTCAGGCTCTTAAAGAATGAAACCCGCCTATACGTTCAGGCTCTTGGAGAAGGGAACTCGCCTATACGTTCAGGCTCTCGGAGAATAGAACCTGCCTATCTAATCGGGCTTTCGGAGAATAGAACCCGCCTATCCGTTCGGGTATTTGGAGAATGGAGCTTCTGCTAATTATCTATTTGATCGGACCTCGAGGGGTTGAAGAGTGTTGAAATGAGAAAAACAGCTTCAGGCCTCCGCAACCGTTGCATTTTCCCGTACTGACTTCCGAACCGCCAGTAGTTCAAGTGCATGGTGGCTCGAAATCCAAACAGGGAAGTCGGACAAAATTGGTGCTTATGGCCTTTGCTTTATCCTTGTTCTACAAGTATAAGCAAAGGGGGGCAGCTGTAATCACCTATTTTGTCCGAGGTGTTAAACTCGTCCTATTTTCTTTTCTTTAATGGGCTTTGATATTTATGTTGTGATTAAAAAACCAAAAAAAAAGGAAGAAAAAGAAAAAAAAGAAAAAACAGTATATATTGATATTATTATAACTATTAACCTTATTACTATATTACTATCATATATTATATTATAAATCTTATTATTATTATGAATATCTATTATCTATCTATTATTGTTAGTGTTAAATTAGTGTCTTATTATTATTATTATTATTATTATTATTATTATTGATATCCATATTATTATTATTATTATTATTATTTTTATTAAATCTGAAATCCAAAAAAAAACAAAAATACTAATAAAAGCCCAGTTTATTAAGTTTAAAAGTCCATAATACACAATAAAAAGCCCAAAAATATTATTATACATATATACGGCCCGTTTAGGCCCAGAAAATAAAACCTAATCTGATCTAAAGGAAAACCCTAACACTCTTATGTTTTCTTGCAGCCGCCCCCATTTCCCACCGTTAGATCTGGGATCCAGATCTAACGGTCCAGATTGCTCCAGGAGGATAGAAGCCCTAGAGGCCCTCTCCCAACACCTCAGCGCCGCGCAATCTCCACCGCTGGATCAAAGGCTCATCGAACAGCCGAGATCGAGTCTCTCCCAAGTGCGTGCGATCCACGCGCGTCGCTTCAGTTTCCCTCGCGCGCGTGTCCGTCACGTCCGAGCCCCTCCGAAATCCCCAACCGTCCAGATCCATCTCCGACGGTTTAGATTGACTCCACATTCTCAGAACAGCCGTGCCTCTATGGTCCCCTCCTCCAGCAGTGCATGCAGCGAAAACAAACAAAATGTCAGAGTTCGGAAACGCAACCAAAATCAGAAATCAGAAACAATTTCAACAAAATACAGAGGCAACGCATGAATACAAACAAATCACAACAGTGATTTACAGCAATTCTAGGAATTTAGAAAAAGAAAAATGCAAATTTCCCAGGCTTATAAAAGCCAGATGCCTGAAATGTAAAGGGGAGGATTTTTTAGAGAGAAAAAATTGTACGAGGGGATTCGAAAATTCAGAGAGCATTCAGAGGGAAAGGTTGTAATAAAAAAAATTTCAGTGAAATACAAGCAAGTTTCAGAGGTATATTGCACCATCTACCTCAGTTTCTCATTTTCAAAGCAAAAAATAAACGAAAGTTTTTTTATTTACCTTCGCGGTGCCTAGCTTTCCCCGATCGTTTGCCTTCCCTCGCCGGTGACAAGCCCTTGGGTCTCCTTCGAGACCGCATGCGGTGAGTCGGTGAGGAATAAACGCTGAAAAAGGTTTTTTTTATAAATATTTTCGGGTTTCGATTTGGGTTCGAAAACAAAAGGAAAAGGGTTTTTTCGTTAGTTTGGGTTTCAAAAACGAAGGTTTTTCTTATTTGGGTTTCGAAAAATAGTAAAAAGAAGTTTTTTTTAGGGTTCCAGCGCCGGCAACGGCGACCGGAACCCTGACGGCGCCGGAGTTTTCAGAGAGTCAGGGCAGTTCTCGGTTTGCATTTAGGGTTTTGAAAAAGAGAAAAGGGGATAAAAACGTTTTAATCAGGTATTTATAATGTTTTTTATTTTTAATCTTGGTTTAAACGCGCATAAGTCCTTCCGCGTTCTTAATATTACGCGGAGAGGGTTTCCGCATGTGAAAATACCGTCCCAGGTCCCTCCATGTTTTCGAGTCTTTTAAATTCCGTCCCTGGGTCCGTTTTAATCAGTTTCCGGATGGCAAAATCACTGCTTCAGTCCCCTTCATTTTCCGCATCTTTTTAATTTTGCCCCCTATTTCGTGTTTTGATTATTTCTTTAGTGGGTAGTTTACATTTTCAGTCCCTTACAGTTAGCATTTTGTTTATCTTGCATTTTTGCTGATATTGCATATCATTTTGATCAAATTGTGTTATTATTTATGCATTCTTGTCCCTTTAATATATGTTTGCATCGATTTTTTTTGGTCATATTGTTCATGATAGTATGTGCATATTTTGTCTTCCCTTGTTCGAATATATATGTTTTTGCGACATGCATTCTAATATGCCACTCATGTGACTTTTAGCATTTTAATATTAATTAATCCTAATTATAAAACGAAGATACTTATTAATTCGCGTATTCGGGTCGACTAGCCTAGCTTATTGGATGTCCCACGAATATTCGAATTAATTCGAATCGTCTAAAGGTAAATTCGAGATTAAAACGAACAAGAGCATAGCACCATATTTATCTGCTTGCATCATGCATAAAGGTGACGTACGGAATCCGAACCCTAAACTAACACGGCAGTCAGTCTTATATGATGTCGGTTTAGTCTTTGGTCCGGTGTACTGTCATCCTTTTTAAGTAAACGATAGATTATTTCAATACCACCCATTTGAAAAAGCTCATGATTAAAGCCTAATTTTCAATCTAGAACCCCTAATTAAAGTCTTTTTAAATTCAGATAATTTCCATCAATTAAAAGCAACAATTGTTTCGGTACCGATTTTCGGGCGTGATGGGGGTGCTAACCCTTCCCCACACGTAACCAACTCCCGAACCCTTTCAAAAGAATCTTTGGTTTTGTGTCTTACGGTGTCTGGCCTACCATAGTGGCCGGTGGTGACTCCAAACCGAGAAAAATATTTCTTTTAAAGGTTGTTTTCCCGAAACCCGAATCGAATTAATTTTTAAAATCCCCCCTTTCAAATCAAATTAAATATTTTTTCAAAAGTAACGGGAACATGATTTGCGAGGAAAAAACCCCGTTACAGGAGGTTTATAACCAAGAGCTCTTTTAGCTTAGTGGCTGGGCATTCAGCTAATATTACTTGATGTTGTGGGTTCGATTCCCACAACCCTCACTTCCTATTTTTTTTATTTCATTTCATTCATTTTTAAGGGTGTTACAGTTTCTTGGTGGTTTAGGCCTTCGGGAGAAAAGTATTCAACTATCCGCCAAGTTGATGATTTTTGGATTCGGTGCTTCTGTCAAAGACAACAACCAAATCTCGCTCGCATTATGTTTGCGGAGATTGTCTATCTCGTGCAACACCGCCACACTAGTCTTGTCACTTCATTCACATATGGCACGGCTTTGAGTTATTTCTTCACCCAAAAGGAGATAGATTGCTCTCACGACTACCCGACTCCCCTCACCGATCCCATTGATGAAAGATCTCTTTCAAGGGGGAAGTTTCATTACTTCAATGGTAGTTGGCTTCGTCTCTTCGAGCTCCCTAGCGATGCGATTCTGGAAGAAATTGTCAATCCTCAAGCCACTCAAGCTCCTCCTCCACCTTCCATGGATGCCCTTATGACCTTTCTCAACGAACAATTCACGGGCTTGCGCACGGGAATTGTGTCCATGGATCAAGTGATGAACTCAGGGTTTGCCGCTATAGACACACGCTTTACAAGCCTTGAAGATCGTGTGAAGAATGTGGAGACACGTCTCACTTCTCTTGAAGGCGGCCACAACTCGATGAACATCTCTCTTACCGCTTTTCATGATGAGTGGTGTCAATCAAAGAGGAATGATGATGCACATGAAGACGACGATGAAGATTATGAAGATGGCGGTTGAGAAGCGTAGTAGTTTATCTTTGTATTTCATTCATGTCATTTAGGATATCTATTTATGTATTTTGAATTATGTTTTTAGGATTAAGTTTGCATTCTAAAACCTATGCTTTGATTATAGTTATTTGGATTTTATTTTGTTGTTTCCTTTGTTATGAACTTAATGTTTATCTATAATATGTTGCTTGGTTATTATTTATGCCTTTTGCCTATGTTTATCTATGTCTCTATTTTTTATCTAACAAAAAGGGGGAGAGGGAACAAGCTCACTTAAAAAAATTAACTTAAATTTTACCTAGCAAATATTAAGGGGGAGTTGTTTTGCAAAACTTTTCAAAAGTCTTAAAAATTTCAAGTTTTGATTTTGTTATATCAAAAAAGGGGAGATTGTAAAACCTATGTTTGATTTTGATATAACAAAGTGTTTTAAGCATTAAATTGAAAACTTGAAAAAGATATTTAAGTCCCTCAAAAGATTTCAAATCAACAAGGCTTCACTTTAGTTTGAAAAACTCAAACTCTAAAATATTTTCTAATTGTTCCAAGGCCAAACCATTGAAAATCGTCCAGGCGTATCGATACGCTTCTAGCCGTATCGATACCTTTTTTAGAAACTTGACCACTGGAGAAATGTGTTTCGATACGCCCCTTACCGTATCGAAATAGTGTATCGAAATAGATTGAATCTATATCGATATGCTCTCTTTGTAAAAACTAAAGGAGTTTGAATGGCGTACCGATATTGTGTCACCCGTATCGGTACGATTTTAATGGAATTTTAAATTCGAAAGCCTTTAATATTTTTGACTGTTGGTGTAGTTGTTACGTAACAGAATTTTAAAGTGTTGGTTGTCCCGTACCGATACGCCCTTTATCGTATCGATACGTAAACTTCCAGTGAGCTTTGTGAGAATAATGGTATCGATACGGTCTTACCCGTACTGAAACACATCCCTATCTCGTACCGATACGCTTACACGCGTATCGATACACCGTTCTTGTAATTGTGCAACGACTCTTTCTGTTTTGAGACAGGTATCGATACGGATCCCCACGTACCGATACGGTAGGCTGCAAAAGTACATTTATGGTGGAAAGAGAGGGTCCCAACGGCTATATTCAATACCCTAACTACCCAAACGGCTAGAATTAATGGAAAATGTATAAAATGAAGCCAATTGAAGACTAGCAATAACTATTGCATCCAAAAGAAACATCTTTACAAAAATCCAAGCTCAAAGTGCCTAATTTCTTATCTCTTGTAAAATCCCAAATTGTGTAGTGTTTAATTCCTATCTTGTATTCAAATTTGGGTTGAGTGCTTGTATTTAAAGGGGCAAACTTGTATTGAGAGATATCTTTATTGCCTTAAATTCTTCTTTGTATCCTTGTGAGGGTTTGATCGAATTTTGGGTAGAAAATTTGACCGGTATTGTAAAGGTTACCTCCTAAGCCTTGAAAAGGGGAAGATCAATTAGTAGATTGCTGGAAAATCTTTATTTGTAGCTAAGGTAGTGGATGTAGAGTTCATTTGGAACTTGAACCACTCTAAATTGTCTTGTTCTTCAATTTTTGCTATTCCATTTTCTCCAACAAACTTTAAAAACTCAATTCACCCCATCTTGGCTTTGATCAATCCATTGATCCCCTCAACAAAATTTCTTTTTTTTAATTAAATTGAACGGGTGGGAGGGAAAGAACCCGCCTAATCTTTTACGTTAGAGGCAATTATTCTTTAGCCATTCCGACTTTAGATGCTTTTCATTTAAGTCCCAAATTTTCACTTTTAAGTTTTAATTTAATTCAATTGAGTCACAATTTTGATTAATTTAATTAAAAGTCCACATTTAGTTTTAGAATTCTTTTAATTATGTCTATGATTTTTGCTTCTAAATTTAATTTAGCTCAATTAGATCCTAAGTTTAATAAGTTAATTCAATTCGGACATCATCATCATCATTGTCATTATTATTATTATACCATATAAATTTTGATTTAATATAATTATACACAAAATTTTGATTTGGATATAAAATGTAATTGTACACATGAAAGTTGAAACTTTAATTTAGTTCAATTGTACACATGAAGCTTTGATTTAATATTTAATCAAATTCAAATGCATAAATCAGCAAGTTAAATCGAAATTAATGTCGTAAATCAATAACCCTAAACTAAACCATAAACCTTAAGGAATGAAAATTAATCTCATAGACCAATAATCATACGCTAAACCATAAACCATTGATATTAAACCATAAACCTTAAGGAATCCAAATAAATCACATGAACCAATAACCCTAAACTAAACACTAAGCTAACCATAAACCTTAAGGAATCAGAATTTAATCTCATAAACCAAAAACACTAAGCTAAACCATAAACTATTAATATTAAACCACAAGGAATCATGTTGGCAGTATTTAGATATTTAATAAAACTTTTAAATAGTTTTATATAGTATATAATTTATAAATATAAAAAGTAAACTTATTAATTTAATGATCATAGTTAAACATGTACCTTAAATAGAGAAAATATATTTTGTCACATTGTAATATAATAAATTCATAAATTCACAACTTCATCAAATGTAACTTATTAGCTATTACGAGTCAGGTAAATACCATATCAGTTCAATAACAAGTCATATCATTTACAGGTTGAGTAAATTACAGATCAGGTTCATAACAGGTCAGATTGATAACAGGTCAGGTAATATAAGTTATTTATCAGGTTAATTTCAGGTTTGGATTCATATCAGGTCGGATGCATGTCGGGTTCGGTATAACATTATTAGGTTGAGTTTGGGTTCAAGTCGTTCTCAGGTTGGGTGCAAGTCGAATTCAGATCCAAAATTTTCATGTCCAACTCGGGTTCAGGTAACACCAGTTCAGACTCGAATCGATTTCGGATTACCACAAGCTCGGGTCACAAGCAGTTCTGACTCAAGTCGGTTTCAGTCAGTTTTGCAAGTCGGGTCAGCTTTTTACATCCCTACAAAATGGATTGAAATGGTCTCCCCATAACGGGCATTTACAACATCCGATCCAGATTAGTCAATCAATAGATTAGATATCAGTTGTTAATACAATGTATGTATATATATATATGCATATATATATATATATATATATATATATATATATAATTAGCTTCATCTTTAAATGTTTGGAATTAAAGTTTAGGGTAAAGTACACAGACGGTCACTGAACTTTAGTAAAAAAAAGCAAAATGGTAACCAAACTTTCAAAAATCACAAATTGGCAATTAAACTTTATGTTTTAGAACAAAATGGTAACTAGACGTTAAATACCGTTAAGTGGCTGTTATAAAATTTGGTATAATTACACATTTAGTCCTTCATATTTATACATTCAATCAATTTAACCCTAATTCGAACCAATTCACTAAATTTGGCCCTCGTAATTTATGCATTCTTTCAATTTGGTCCTTAAAGCAAAATTCCAAAGTATGGTAACATAATAAATAATTACAAATAAATTTTTATAGGAACTTGAAAACTCGACTCGAATCGAAAAAATTTCAAATAAAGTTTGAGTTGTAAAATATGGCGCGTCAACTCGAATAACTTGAAAATTTTTGACTTGACTCGATCGAACGCACATATCTATCTTAAGATATGACGCGTCAACTCGAATAACTCGAAATATTCGAATATTTTAAATCATTTTTTCTTTTAAATCGAATATTTTTTAAAATAGAATATTTAATATTTTCATATTTAAATCACATCAATTATTTAATAACAACTTTAAATATTCGATTTAATAGAAAAAAATTGATTTAAAATATTCGAATATTTAATTAAATTTTTATAGGAACTCGACTCGACTGGAATCGAAAAAATTTCAAATAAAACTTGAGTTGTAAAATATGACGCGTAAACTTGAATAACTCGAATTTTTTTGACTCGACTCGATCGAACGCTCACCTCTATCTTAAGATATGACGCGTCAACTCGAATAACTCGAAATATTCGAATATTTTAAATCATTTTTTCTTTTAAATCCAATATTCTTTAAAATAGAATATTTAATATTTTTATATTTAAATCACATCTAATATTTAATAATTGTTTTAAATATTCGATTTAAAAGAAAAAAATTGATTTAAAATATTTGTATATTTAATTAAATTTTTATAGGAACTAAAAAAAACTCGACTCGAATCGAAAATTTTCAAATAAAGTTTGAGTTGTAAAATATGACGCGTCAACTCGAATAACTCGAAATTTTTTGACTTGACTCGATCGAACGCTCACCTCTATCTGAAGATATGACGCGTCAACTCGAATAACTCGAAATATTCAAATATTTTAAATCATTTTTTCTTTTAAATCACATAGAATATTTAATAACTACTTTAAATATTCGATTTAATTTAAAAATATTGGATTTACAAGAAAAAAATTTGTTTTTAAATATTCGAATATTTAATAAATATTTAAAGTAGTTATTAAATATTCAAATATTTAAAAGAAAAATATTTAAAATAGTTATTAAATATTCAAATATTTTAAATCATTTTTTCTTTCAAATCGAATATTTTTAAATTATATTGAATATTTAAAGTAGTTATTAAATATTCGAATATTTTAAATCATTTTTTCCTTTTAAATCGAATATTTTTAAATTAAATTGAATATTTAAAGTAGTTATTAAATATTTGATGTGATTTAAATATGAAAATATTAAATATTCTATTTCAAAAAATATTCGATTTAAAAGGAAAAAATGATTTAAAATATTCGAATATTTCGAGTTATTCTAGTTGACGTGTCATATCTTAAGATGGAGATGAGCGTTCGATCGAGTCGAGTCAAAAAAATTTCGAGTTATTCGAGTTGACGCGTCATATTTTACAGCTCAAAACTTTATTTGAAATTTTTTCGATTCGAATCGAGTTTTCGAGTTCTTATAAAAATTTAATTGTAATTATTTATCATGTTACCATACTTTGGAATTGTGCTTTAAGGACCAAATTGAAAGAATGCGTAAATAACAATGGTTAAATTTAGTGAATTGTTTCGAATTAGGACTAAATTAATTGAATGTATAAATATGAAGGACTGAATGTGTTATTATACCAAATTTTGTAACAATCACTTAACGGAATTTAACGTCTAGTTACCATTTTGTTATAAAACATAAAGTTTAATTGCTATTTTGTAATTTTTGAAAGTTTGGTTACCATTTTGTTTTTTCTACTAAAGTTCAGTGATCATCTGTGTACTTTACCCTAAAGTTTAATTCGTAGTTTTAAATAGCCTTATTTTTCAAATTTAATATTCTTTATCAAAATTATTTGGATAAAAGTAGAAAAGAGAAGAAGAGACATGAAAAGAGCAACGCAAAGCCTGGGGGTGATCTCCAGAGGAATAGCATTGGTTGCCCTTTTGTTTCAACTCCAAAAACAGCGCCCTTGTTCTTGGCACAAAGATCGACCTGGATCAATGACTCGGCTGCCAACTCTCCGCCACCCTCCGCTTCAGGCTCTCCGGAACCAAAATCTCCATTTTGCAAACACTAACTCTTTTTACTGCCTGATGTCTTCAACACTGACGGTTAACCACACCTGCAAACATGGTTACGATCTTGAAGGTGATAAATTAACACAATAAAATATGTGTATTATATTTATTCAAATAAAATACACAATGGAGTTTTGTAAGGATAAGATTGTAACTAAAATTTTCATCATATAGGTATTGTAATTTAATATTTTTTAACTATTTTTCTCTTTTCTCTAAAGTTTACTTTTCTTCTACTCAATAGTATTCAATTTCCATCCCACCGATCTCTTTCATACTCCATTTCAAGTTTTCTCTTCTATTTCTTTCCTCCCATTTATTTGTTTTATTACTTTTGATTTCTCTCCTTCAAATTCAGTTACTTCCTTTTATTTTTATTTTGAATATAAAATGGATTAGTTTTAGGTTGGATTAATTTAGTTAGTTTACTCCCTTTTTTAATCCCTAATTTTTTCATCAAATCCCTTTATATTGCTATAGTAACTATTTTCATCAAATTCAATATTTGAAGTTATATATCTGATTCCTTTTGAAAGATTTGGAAAATTTCTAAGTTATTTTTAGCTATTTTTCGATGAGAGGAATTTAAAACCAGCATGATCCAACAGTGGATTTTGGAAGATTCGGAAAAAAGGAAATCGAAGGGTTTTAGGTTAAATTTTTGGAATTTCATGGTATTTTCTAGTGAAATGAACATCATAGTTGTATTTAGGATTTTAAAAGAGATGAACTAAAAATTTTAAGTCCAACGACCATTGGCTGCAGGTACTTTGATCAAATTCCGAGTTAAAAGAGTTTTTAAATTTTTTTGAGCTAAATCGATACTTAACCTAAACTTCAGAGGTAACAAAATGATAGTAAAATTGATTGAAACATAACTTTTTAATATGCCACATCAACTGAAATATCAAAATATTAATACTCAATGATCAAATTGTAACAAATTGATAATGTAATTGTAAGAAAAAACTAGTTGCAGCAGCAACATTCTCAAGGTTTTTGGCGAATTTTCCGGTAAGGGGAGGAAATATGCGGCAGACAGAAAGGTAATCACACTGTTTGTAGACAATTTATCGAAAAACTTACACTGGCAAGGTCTATTGCATGCATTCGGAAGTCACAGAGATGTAGTAGACGCTTTTATTGTTGCTAAGCGGAACAAAAGTGGAAGGAAGTTTGGTTGTCTGGTTTTTTAAGAAGGTTGATGATGTTAAAGCCATTGAAAGAGTGAATGGTTTTAAACTTCATGGGAGTAAAATAACAGTAACTTTGGTAAAGTACAAAATTAAGGAGGTGTACCGGAAGAGAGTCTAGTCGGAACAGCACATAGGCGAAAATAGAGAAGGTGAAAAGGATGGATTGAAGCGGAACCATGAAGAAAGAGCCAGCCCAAGGGCAGACAAGAGTGTAACTGATAAAGGTAATACAACAAAAGGACAAGGGTAGCCTAGAAGCAACGTTATGAATAAAGGCGAATCCAGTCACAAGAACCTTCCAGCAAATAAAAGGGTGGTTGGACATATAAAAGTTGAGGAGCTATGGAAGTGCAAAAGATGTCTGGTAGGGGAGATGGTAATCGTGTGTAGTGTGAGGAACATTGAAAACAAGCTGCATGACTGGGGACTTGGTGAAATTAAAGTTCAAAGAATAGGGGGAAATCCTACATGTTATCCTTTAAGGATGATGAGTTGTTTACAATGCTAGTAGATTTAAACTGGGCATACCTTAAGGAAATATTTCAGTCTGTGCAAATGTGGTCTGAAAATATGATCTAGAGGGAAAGAACAACGTGGGTAGAGGTGGTAGGAGTTCCAATTCATTGCTGGAATCATGTTACGTTGAGAAGGATTGCGGAACTTTGGGGAAACGTTGAAGCTTTCAGAGAAAATGTTAACCACATCAAGGACTGTGAAAAAACAAGCATTCTAATTACAACTAAATAGTATAAGAAGATTGATGAAGTTGTGGAGTTGGAAGTTGGTAATGTCATTCACCAGATTCGTGTAGCTGAGCTGGGGTTCTCAGATTCTCATGAAGCATCACACACGGGCAATAGTGAAAAGGATAAGGGAGCAAAGGAGCAAGCCCAAAGTACAAGCCACTCGGATTCTTTCACTGGACGTAGAGTTGGACAGTAAGCCAAAAGAGAATGAAGAAGCACTGAATGCAGTTCTCATTGGGAAGGCAAACAATGATGTTGGTGGCTCTTTAGATCTGGATTCTAAAAGACACATAGGAGAAAATGAATTAAAAGGCTACAGTTCAGGGGATTTTCTAGAAGGTGGTAGTTTTGAGGATTTTTTGCCTGTTACACACAGTGAACCGATAAAGAATGATAATTCTAACTCTGATAAATATGAGCAATTAGAAAGAACTAAGGCTAAGGTGGAAGTAAGTGGGGCCAAAATGAATGTTGGGTTAGAGGGTGGGATGGACAAGTTCGTTGGGCCTATGGGAATAGATTCAAAGGAAGCTTGGCTGGGAGTAAAAACCCAAATAGAGTTGGAAGAGCCTATTAATGAAGCGAAGGAGACACACAATGTGGTCTTGTCTGCTCGGGCAGTTGAGGACATTATGGAGATGGGCTTTAACAAAAATAATGGTATTTGCATAAGCCCAATAATTGGGGAGTTTACCAAGTCTGCTTGGGAGGCTATTGTAGATGATCAAAACAAAGCAACAATCGAAGATTTTGAGGCGACTAATCATTTAGGGCTTTCCAATAGAGAACCTTCTGTGGAAGAGGATGAGGAAGAGGCGTTCTTTCCAGAATTAAAATAAAAAAACAAACTAGAAAGAGATATGGGTCCTTGGGGGATTTTCAGGACAAAGTGCTATCATAGATAGAGAAAAAGAAGAGGGATCGAGCATTAAGAAGGGTTAAGAAGAAATCGAAAGGAGAAGAAGTACCAGAGTTGTCGGGTCATTCCCTAACATATTCAAGCATGGTCTATAGGTGGGATATGTTAACCAAAGAATCGAGAAAGGCTTTGAAGATAGGCAAAAAACTTGGAGTTCAAATCGTAAGAGATGAGAGCGAGGCCGTGAAAGATTTAGCATTACTAGAAGGAAAATCAAGAGTGTAAAGTGCTCATTAGTCCTATATTTTATATGCATTCCATCACATATTATTGTTGTTCTTAAGTATATTTTAGGCATATTTAGGTGCATGCATGAATTATTTACAATATTCTTTACTTTGCCTTGTTTATGTTTAATATCTTTAATTTGGTGAGAAAAGGTGCATGCATGCATTATTTACAATATTCTTTACTTTACACTGTTTATGTTGAATATCTTTAATTTGGTGAGAAAAGGTATTGTTTTAGTTTAATTTTAGTTTCAGGTACTAGAAGCTGACAAAAAGAGAGATGAGCTGATGTTGAGGCAGCAAGCTAAGGAGCTGTACTGCAGCAGTTCAACTCAGAGAGAAGTGCTATCGAGTAGTTGCTGCCGCCATCACTGCCACCCAGGGCAGCAACCTAAGGAATTGGTGAATTGGAGTGCGATTGGAAGAGCCTAATTTCCTGAGTCCAATAAGCCCATCCACGCAATTTATCGATGCCGGAAACAGCAGACTGAGCCGCCCAAGTGGAGATTATCTAAGGCGACTTAAGGTTACCTGTGCCACAAGGAGTCCAACTTCAAGTCAAAGAAGTCATATTTTAAAGGATGCATTCAATTCTAAAGCTACTTTATGATGAGGAAGACTTCTACTCTAAGGAGGACTTGACCTAGGCCAATGCCCTATATATAGCTGACCATACCTTGTATTTTAGACACCACATAGTAGGCATAGCCTAGTTTCTCTTGTGTTTTCTTGCCGCCACTATGTTCTAAATTCTCTAGGGTTTGGGTTATGTTGTAAAGTAGTTGTGAGAATGGTTGTTTAGGTTTACGTTTGTTTTTGCAATAAATTCAAGGTTTGCTTATTTCATGTTCTTCACTATTTTTCAATTGAGTTCGAAAGATCGATTGGAAGCAATCTATTTGTTTGGCATCGAGAGAGTCAAACTCATGAAAGAAGCAAGCATGATCTCATCAATACTAGGTGTTGATCAATCCAGCCTAGACATAGGTTAGGGTTTAAGGTGGCTAAAAAGGAACGAACCAAGGTTGTTGTTCATTGTACGATTCACGCCGACAGGTATCATCTGCAGTGGGCAACAACAACATTCTGACTTAGACATAAGTGGGATCATTATCGAAGCGTTCTACTGAGCCTTGAAGGAATGCCGAGTTTTCCACTGAGCCATCCGTCTGTTCGACTGCCAAGGCAGCGATAGAGTCAAAGCAGCCAATCTGCCATCTTCGGCCGAGGCAGCAAAGTCTAGCAGCGCAGAACATCTTAACATGTTCAACGTAGTTTCACACTACTAAGCAGTATAACCTGACTCATTCTATCACCCTGATCTTTTCTATCAATCACTTGTGTTTATTTACTTTTTATTCTTTTATCAACTAAAATTTACTTGTGCATTTAATTTTCCTTGTGCAGGAATTGTGATTCGAATAAGCTGCCCAATCCTTGTGGGAGACGATATCTTTTATACTATAACTTGACAAGAGTGTGCACTTGCGCTCCTATTTAGAGAAAACCTAAACGCTCTACAAAGAGCAACATAAATTTGTTACGCGAAGGAAGTTGAACGTCCTAACCTAGAATGTGAAGGGGTTAGGCTCTGAGGGAAAAGGTGCAGTGGTTGTGTGAGCCTGGTGGAAGGTGCAGTGCAGTTTAACCAGTTTATAGATAGTTTTGGTTTAATGGATATGCCATTACAAGGGGAAATTCACATAGAGGGGCTCGAAGGGAAAGGGAAGCAAGGTTGTATAGTTTCTTAATCGTTGACAAATGTACGATGATAATTAAGGGTATGATACAAGTCAAAGATCAGTTATTTGGAGGAAAGTATTTACGGTGACATACCATACTGGGAGCGAGAGAAAGTATTGAGGGACTATAGACTAGATTTATGGGAAACGTTGAGTGTAACCCCCTAAACTCGGCCTAAAAGAAAAGACCGGATTTAGGAAGGCACGTTTGAAAACTTTTCCCTCAAGAAATCCAATTTTGAAAATTATACTTTAATTAAAATAAAATAACATAAATTTAGTAATAAATATAAATAAAAATATCATAATAAATATTTGAATGATTATATAAAATCTTTGAATTAAAATAATAGTAAATGAATGCTAAAAACAATCCTTCTCCAACAACGCTTGCAAGACAATTTTCAAGTGCCTATCATGATCCTCCTCGGTACGCGAATACACAAGGATATCATCAATGAACACCACCACAAACTAATTCAAGAATTCATGGAATACACGATTCATCATGTCTATGAAAACAACATGCACGTTGGTCAAACCAAACGGCATCACCAAGAATTCATAATGTTCGTACCTCATCCGAAAAGCTATTTTAGGTACGTCCACATCCTTCACCTTCAGCTGATAATACCATGATCTCAAGTCTATCTTAGAAAACATTGAGGCTCCCCGAAACTGATCAAAGAGATCATCAATTCTAGGCAAGGATACTTGTTCTTGATCGTCAACTTGTTCAGTTGCCGATAATCTATGCACATCCGCATTGTCCCATCTTTCTTCTTTACAAACAAGACCGGTGCACCCCAAGGTGACACACTCGGCCGGATGAAACCCTGATCCAACAACTCCTACAATTACGTTTTCAACTCTTTTAACTCTTTGGGTGCCATGCGATAATGAGCAATGGACATCGGAGTTGTATTCTCGTACAACTCTATACCAAACTCAACTTCCCTATTTGGTGGCAATCCAGGCAATTCTTCCGGAAAGACACCCGGAAAATCACGAACAGTTCGGATGTCCTACACACGTACATCCTTGGTGCCAAGATTCATCACATAGGCAAGGTAAGCTTCGCAACCCAAACTCAACATACGGTTTGCTTCCAAAACTGAAATCACATTCGACAAGAATTTTACATTCTCGCCTACTACTACAACCTCACAATCATCGGCCAACTTTAAGGTGACT
This sequence comes from Hibiscus tridactylites, assembly GCA_958450335.1. Classification (NCBI taxonomy): domain Eukaryota; kingdom Viridiplantae; phylum Streptophyta; class Magnoliopsida; order Malvales; family Malvaceae; genus Hibiscus; species Hibiscus tridactylites. The sequence continues at coordinate 41,897,882 of OY288274.1, read as the reverse complement.
CGCTTGACCTAAAAGTCAAAAACCGCCCTAGGCTCTGACAACCAATCCATGCCAAGGATTATGTAACATCCCAAATTTGGGCTTAGAAGTTTAGGGTCTGAACCGGATCCGTCTGGAAATCGGTTCGTATCTAAAAGAAAGTTTTAGGGAACACCTAGTTCGGGATACTTTAAAAATATAGAAAAATATCTAAAAATCCTCATTTAATATATAAAAGAGAATGGTGAAATCAATTTTACAAAATGTAGTTTGGAAATACTACATTTCGGTGTAGTGACCAAATCGTAGTTTTTGCAAAAGTGAAATAGTGATTGTTTTGTAAAGGATTGAAACTTTGAATCTTTAAGGATCTAATTTTGCCAAAATGTTTTCATCAGATTTTTCCTTAATTTGGGTAATTTTATTAATGTTTTAATTAAAGGAAATGAAGGTTAATTAAAAGAAAAACTAACTTTGACTATTCATAACTACTTTTCACAAATTTTCCCTCTCTTCATTTTCTCTCAAATTCCTTTCAACCAAACACATTTTCTCCAGCAAATTTACTTTGATTTTACGCTTCATTTGATGAGATTTCAATTCCTCTTTGATTCTTAATCAATTCCTCATCAAATCCACTTGATTTCTACATTGAATTTTCAAGAAAACTTGCCCAAATCAAGGAGAAATCATCATTTAGAGGTAAGCTTGTTCTTCTCCTCTAAATACTCAATTCTTTACTGAAATTCCCAAGTTGTCAATCCTTTATTAAAGTTTTATGAATGGTTTTAATGTTGGAAACAAGATTTTGGCTTAAAACTCAAAATTTTGGAAGAGATCTTGAGGATTTTTGTGGATCTTTGTTAGGCTCTATTTTGAGGTTGTTTTCTAATGTATTTTGGATGTTAATTGATCTTACAAATTAGGTTTTATCAATCAAATCTCGAATAGGTTTGTTTTCCTAAGTTTTGCTTGCTAGAATGGTGGTTTTGATGATCATCTGTTGTTGTTGGAGGTATAAGGTCATGTTTATGTTGCTTTTTGATGTTAATTGATGTTTTAAAAAGGCTAGAATTGTTAGATCTTGGTTGGGCTTTGTTTTGGGAGAGTTTTGAGGTGATTTCGGTTGTTTTTGGTGACCGAAATGAGGTTCTTGAGTAGAGCAACGAGTTTAGGTTGTATTGTTGGTGATTTTAATCCATGGTGATGCATTAATCCTCTGTTGTTATGTGTTAAAAATAGAGGATAATGATCCGGAAGAGATAGAGGGGGCGTTGGAGGTTTCGGACGCTTGGGAGGCTTGTCGGCTAGCATAGTTTTGTGTATCGGTGAGTGAGATCATGTTTTCCAGCTTTGGAATGGTTTTGAAAAGAGGTTTGGGAACTTAAATTTAGGCTTGAAACGCCGGTTTAAGTTCAGAAGTAAGTGAAGTTGAATTCTCTCTCAATTATGCTATTATCGATTTGAAAACTATCAAAATGGGTTTTGATGTGATTTGACAATGTGGTTTAATTTGTTGTTTGAGCATGTTTTTAAAGCATGTGAGTTGGTTGACAAACTTGGTTGAGGAAAGATGCATGAAATTGATATTCCTTGTGAGTATGAGTTGTCAATCTGTTTCTCAAATGCTTTGTTCGGCTTTTTAGTCTTGAAGGTGTTGCATGCTTTAAAAACAACGAATGTGTTGATGTTTAACATGATATACATTGGCATAGATGATGTAAAGATTATTGGATATATTGATTGATCAATAGGATGTAGAGTGCACTATAAACTAAAAATTCGTACGTGCTCTTGGGTGTCGTCCCAAAGAGAGAGACCAATGATGGGATTTTCATTGGAGTAGGACTTGGTGAGAGACCAAGCTTTTTGGCAACAAGAGTTATTGCCATGAGACCGATGATGGGATTTTCATTGGAGTAGGACTTGGTGAGAGACCAAGCTTTTTGGCAACAAGAGTTATTGCCATGTGAAATCGATGAGGGGCATTCCATCGTAGTAAGACTTGGTGAAATACCAAAGCCTAGTGGCGATGGTAGATACCGCCATGAGAGTCGGTTGCGAGATCCCACCGGGGTAGGACTTGACCTCGAGTCAAGCTATCCGCATATCCGTGTATAATAGAATATGGGAAAATGCCAATATATGAGAATGAAATGTGTCATATGTACCAATGCTTGAGATGTTTTATGTAATGAGAAATGCATATGAGATAACAATTTTATGAAATGCTTTTGTGTATCAAGCATATGTGGCCTTGTCATGAGATTTGCATAGGATGTATGCATGTGTTAGCTAGATGGTACATGTGGTTTTCAAAATGGAGATTTTCTTATGCAAATGAGGTTTTGAGTTTATAAAATGCTTTTGAGTAACAAGCATGTGTGGCTTTGCCATGAGTTTTGCATTTGTTGAATGCATGAGATAGATTGATGGAACATATGGTTTTCAAAAGGTATTTGCAAGAATGTTGTTTGGGGTGAGTTGTTTAGCGTTTCAAAGTTAAAGGTTGGTTTTTATGTTGAGCAATGCATGATTTAAAGCAATGTTATTTCAAAGGAGGTTTTCAAGCAATACCTTGGTTTATTGAATTGTATCTACATTTAAAGAAGGTTTTATGATTCGTTGCATTGATGGTGTTTTGGTTTTGAGCATTCCTCACTGAGCATTATGTGCTTACGCTCTTTTTTGTCCATCAATGCAGATAGTTGAAGTTGGGACAGCAAGAAGCAAGGGATTCAAGAAGAGCTCCACTTGAGAAGTATGTTTTGGTTTATAGCTATAGATAATAAAGGCAATGGGGGAGAGTCTTTTATGTTGTTGTGTAATGAGATTGTTTAACTTGACAAAGTTCGGTTCATGGTTTGATACTTGTTGATGATCGTTGTGCAATATTTGGATCTTCTTCATATTTGATATAGCTATGTTCTTTGTTTAAAAGCAAGATCATGTGTTGGATGTGATGAATGAGTTGGTGTGCTTAATGCTTGTAATGTATCTAGTCTTTGATGTAATTTGATAGTTATGATGCTTATCATGTTGATGATATGTTATGGAATGGTTTCATTTATGTTTGATGGTGTTTTGAAGTGAAAAACCATAATTTTCTGCTGTTTCTGGGCAGGGTGTATCGAAACACCCTTGGCTATTTCGAAACGGGTGCTTGAAATGGCTTGGGCATTTCGGAACGGCTAGAGGTGTTTCGAAACACTTTGGCTACTGGAAGTATCTGTTTCGGAACTAGGTTCGGAACATACCCGCGTACCAAAACGGTCAATTCTATGCTTTAATAAAAAATCAATTTTCTACAAACTTATTAGCTATTCAAGTTGATGGTGGTGGTGAATTCAAATTTCTTGAGAAACAACTAGCATAGTTAGGGTTCAACTTCAAGTTACATGCTCTCACTCCTCCCAACAGAATGGGGTGGTAGAACGGAAACACATACACATAACTGAAACAACCCTAACTCTATTAGCACATGCTTCTCTTCCCATGCAGTTTTGGTCCCATGCAGTGTTGAGTGCTACGTTCTTAATCAATCGAATACCTTCAAAAAACTTAGGGAATGTATCTTTATTTCAATTATTATACAATGTGCAGCCAGATTATCAATTTTTAAAGGTCTTTGGGTGTTTATGTTATCCACATCTACGATCTTTCAATAGACATTGTTGAGTGTGTAAAAGTTCTATTATTTACACCCTTTTTAACCCATATTTCTGCTGCATTCAAGCATCATTGCATTGCATTTAAGTTAGTTACGGCAAAACATCACAAATATATAAAAGGCACGGATTCTACTAAAAGATTGCGTATTTTGCAAGTTGCTGCCATAGTTGATGGAGAAGGCAGGCGCAGGGCAGATAAGCAGAAAAGCTGAACTGGACAAGCAGACGAAGAGGACGATGCTGCCATGGATCTGCCGTGACAGGAGGACGACAGCAAGTTAAGTAGAGAAAAAGCAAAGTGGACCTCGATAGATAGAGAAAATTATGCTCGTCTGTCGTGTGAAAACCTTATATTTTTCAAAGCCCCGGATCAAAAGATATGTCAAGCCAAAGCTCAAGGAGAGGATTCCATGAAACAAGGAGGCGGCTGAAAAGTAGGATACTTAGAGATTAAGTCTTTATTAGAATCTTACTTTTAATTAAAGTTGTAATCCTTGTTAACTTAGAATACTTGAGCCCAAAGCTTATATAAGGGCATAGATTTTAACCTAGGAGACATCATACCCCATAACCGATAACCAAACCCCTCCGCCGTCTGTCCGTCGCCGACATGTTCTAAATTCCCCCTAGGGCTACGGGTTGTTTTGTAAAGTAGTTGCAAGGGTTGTTTTGTTTTAGGATTTTCCAAGTTCAATAAAATAAACTTCAAGTTCTCTTATTTTGGTTATTAATATCTTGCAAGAGCATCGGGAGAGCATTGTGAGGTTATCCATTTACTTAGTATCGAGAGAGTTAAGTATATGAAAGAAATAAGAGCGAGTTCTCTAGTTTATAGTTGAACTATCTTGTGCCTAGGGATAGGGCAAGGTTAAGTGGCTAAGGAAGAATTCATACACATCGGTGTTCATCCTTCGATTCACGCCGGGAGGTATCATCAAAGATGTGTTCATCGACAGACTTGGACCTAGGGATAGGCCAAGGCAGATCTGGGATTCTTGCCAAACTTGAAGTACGGAGTTGGTGTGTTGCTGCCGCGACAGCCAACAGACAGCCGCCGCGACAGGTGCTGCCGCGACGGGCACGACAACAGAACTGGAGTTCCTAAGCAATCCAATACATGCACTACTGAGCAATTCAATACCAGCCCATTTTCTCTATCTTGATATTCCAACTCTTTTATTTACGTTTTTCCTTATTATTTTCGTGACAATTCTCTTAAATATTTTCTTTACTTCGTGCAGTGAAATAAGGTGAAGCTATTAGCCCAATCCCTGTGGAGACCATATCCGATACTTCGTATCACTTTACTACTTGCGTCGTGTACACTTGCACTACAATTGCGATAGACTCTTTTACACGCAACAAGTTTTTGGCGCCGTTGCCGAGGATTGGCAACATAACTACACCTTTCTTTTATTGCACTTTTCGCTTTTGTTTTTATTTTTGTTTTAATTTTCTTTTTCTATTTTTCGTTAGTAATTTCAACTCTTGCTTTTCACAAGGTTTCCCTGTTTATGCGCAGATCTAAAAGAGGTGAAGATCCTGAGTTTAAATTAGATCCGGAAATCGAACGTTCCTTCAATCTCAAGAAACAACTTCGCCACCTTTTAGACAGGAACGAATACCTTGAGGAACAGCTAGAGAAGATGGCCCGTAATCCGCCCGCTGGTGGAGGTATACCGCCTGTCGGCGACCCGCCTGCGGCAGATAGACGACGGTCATGTCGAGACTACATGCTGAACGATCATGTAGAACTAGAGACCACGCTGCCGGATATTGAAGTTGATAACTTTGAGCTTAAACCTGTCATGTTTAGTATGATCAACAATGCCGGGCAGTTTAGTGGTGCTGTGACAGAGGATGCTAGGGAGCATCTCAAAACGTTCCAGGAGATCTGTGGTTTGTTTAGACTGCTAGGAGTTAATTCGGAGATACTGAGGCTTCGGTTATTTCCCCATTCATTGAGGGACAGAGCTAAAACTTGGTGGAATAAACTTATGTCGGGTTCAATCGTAACTTGGGCAGATTTATCTCGTGAATTCTTATCTCGTTTTAATCCTTCGCATTTATCTGAGCGATTACGTAACGAAATTGCTACTTTTCAACAGGAAGATGACGAGCCGATGCACGAGGCCTGGGACAGATTTACTACTCTTCTTCGAAACTGCCCAATGCATGGATTCCCTGTCTGGAATCAGGTAACTAAGTTCTATAATGCTGCTAACTTACAAACTCGCATTCGAATTGATTCGGCAGCAAATGGACTATTATTGGATAAAGATCCGGACGAGGCATTGCAAGTTTTGAAAAATCTAGCTAAGAATGAGGAGCAGTTTCCGACAGCAAGAAGAGGGGGTAAACGGGTACTTGCTGTCAAGGACTATGAGGCCGACAACACTATGAAATCACAGGTAGCCTTCCTTACTAAAGTAATGAAAAGGTTATTGAATGAAGATGAATTACAAGGATTTGCTGTCGAGGAAGTTTGTACCATCTGTGAGGGAAATCATAGTCGGGATGAGTGCCAAATACAAATAGAAGAGGGAAAATATGTTGGAAACTACAAGCCAAATTACAATTCCAACAATTATAATCCCAATTGGAGGAAGGATCCCAAATTTTCCTGGAGTAATCATAATAATGCCCTGAATCCGCAAGCACACAATCAGAATCAGGGAGGACCTAGGTTGCTAACGCGACAGCAACTACCGCCGCAACTACCGCAGCACCTGCCGCTGCAGCAGCAACAGCAGCCACCACCTGCCACGAGCAGCATATTGGAATAGACACTGGCCAGTTTTATGTCTCAAACCGGTACGTATATGGAGAATATGAATCAGTTTGTCAAGAAGACAGAAACCTTTATGGATAAAACCGAGATGAGGATGACAAAGCATGAAGCTACCTTGAAATCTCTAGAGACACAAATGGGTCAGGTTTCGCAACATATTAAGCCGAGGCAGAATGGAGGATTTCCTAGCAATACTGAAAATGCTAGACCGCCCACACATGAGCAATGTAAGGCAATTACTACTAGGAGTGGGAAGAAACTACCAGGGCCGGAAAAAGAAGTTGAAACAGAAAAGGAACCTGCCTTGGATAAACCTGCCGAGGAAGCTACCCCGACAGGTGATAAACAGACTGCTGCTGATGGGCCTGTCACGACAGCAGAAGCGACAGAGGAGAAAAAAGATGATGATCGTCCTCAGATTCGCATGCAGTGGGAAGGACGTATTGCTGATTATCGTCCTCCACCACCTTTCCCTCAACGAATACAGCAAGCTAAGCATGAATCTCAACTTAAAAAGATTTATGATATTTTTAAGCAAGTTCATATTAATATTCCGCTGTTAGATGCCGTTAGGGAGATGCCCGGTTATGCTAAATTTCTCAAGGATGTTATGTCGAAAAAATCTAAACTTGGGGAATTTGAAACGGTAAAGATGACAGAAGGTTGCATGAGTATTCTTCATCGGCAGCCACCCCAGAAAAAGAAGGATCCGGGGAGTTTCATCATACCTTGCGTAATTGGAAACAAATTTGTGGGTAAGGCACTTTGTGATCTTGGTGCTAGTGTTAATTTAATGCCAAAGTCTGTTTTTCAGAAATTAGGTATTGGAAAGGCGCGGCCCACGACAGTAACTCTGTAGCTGGCAGACCGCTCTTACGTTCATCCAGAGGGAAAGATTGAAGATATTCTGGTAAGAGTGGATAAGTTTATTTTTCCTGCTGACTTTCTTGTTTTAGATTGTGAGGCAGACGAAAATGCACCAGTCATCCTTGGGTGACCCTTCTTAGCCACGAGAAGATCACTAATTGATGTGGAAAAAGGAGAACTCACCATGCGAGTAAACGATCAAGAGATTAAATTGAATGTTCTCCAAGCGATGAAACATGTTGATGTAGACGAGGAATGCAAGGCTATCACTGACATTACCCTTGATCAACCCTACATCAGGTCGGGCTGTCATGATATTAAATTTGGTCACTGCTGCGTCAGCCACCTACAGGACTGTCATGACAGCAACGACGACAGCACCGACGACAGCAACTCCTCTGAATCTGATACATCTGATACTGAAGATCAAGAGGAGGTAAACTGGTTAGGCAATCGTCCAGGTAAGTTATTCGAACCTTTGAATTATACTTCGGATAACCATGTAATCCAAAAGCCATCTATTGTTGAGCCACCTGCCTTAGAACTTAAGCCCCTGCCAGGGCAGCTTAAATATGCTTTTCTTGGTTCAAATGACACACTGCCCGTAATCATCTCTTCTAAGCTGCCGCAGGAACAGGAACGGCAGCTAATCGACATGCTAAGGCAGCACAAAAAGGCGATTGGATGGACGATAGCAGACATTCAAGGCATTAGTCCGGCGCTATGCATGTACAAAATTCTTCTCGAAGAAGATCATAAGCCGACTATTGATGCCCAAAGGCGGTTAAACCATGCGATGAAGGAGGTAGTGCGTAAAGAGATAATCAAATGGTTAGATGCTGGTATTATTTACGCCATCTCTGACAGCAAATGGGTGAGCCCGGTGCAATGTGTTCCCAAGAAAGGAGGAATGACCGTGGTAACCAATGAGAACAACGAGTTAATCCCAACCAGGACTGTGACCGGTTGGAGGGTTTGTATGGACTATCGGAAGCTTAACAAAGCTACTCGAAAGGACCATTTTCCTTTACCTTTTATTGATCAAATGCTTGATAGATTAGCGGGTAAACCTTACTATTGTTTTCTTGATGGTTATTCAGGTTATAATCAAATTGCGATTGCACCGGAGGATCAAGAAAAGACGACTTTTACATGCCCCTACGGAACATACGCGTTTAGGAGGATGCCGTTTGGACTCTGCAATGCACCTGACACCTTCCAAAGGTGCATGATGGCCATATTCTCCGACATGGTAGATGACTTCCTGGAAATTTTTATGGATGATTTTTCCGTCTTTGGAGACGATTTTGAGAGTTGCCTCGGCAATCTTCAAAAGGTACTTGAAAGATGTGAAAAACCTAACCTTGTTTTGAATTGGGAAAATTGCCACTTTATGGTGGACGAAGGGATAGTCCTAGGCCATAAGATTAGCTGTCGTGGGATAGAAGTCGACAGGGCCAAAATAGAAGTAATTGAAAAGCTGCCGCCGCCAACAACAGTCAAGGGCATTAGAAGTTTTTTAGGGCATGCTGGTTTTTATCGAAGATTTATTGCAAATTTCTCAAAAATTACCAAGCCCCTATGCCATCTCTTGGAGCAGAACCGACCCTTTGACTTTAATGAGGAATGTTCTGAAGCATTCAAGGTTCTGAAGGAAAAACTAGTGACAGTCCCCATAGTACAGCCACCAGACTGGACACAGCCATTTGAAATCATGTGTGACGCTAGTGACTATGCTGTCGGGGCAGCACTTGGGCAGCGCAGAGATAAGCTGTTTCATGTCATATACTATGCCAGCAAAACATTAAATAACGCCCAAGTGAACTACACCACCACAGAAAAGGAGCTATTAGCTGTGGTGTTCTCCATTGACAAGTTTCGTTCATACATACTTGGGACGAAGGTAATAGTGCACACCGACCATTCTGCCCTGAAGTATTTGTTCGCAAAGAAGGATGCAAAGCCTAGATTGATACGGTGGATCTTGCTATTACAAGAGTTCGACCTTGAGATCAAGGACAAAAAGGGGACAGAAAATCAGGTGGCAGACCACTTGTCAAGATTGGAGAAGGGACAGAGTCTACCGATCGACGAGACAAACATACTGGAGACCTTCCCAGATGAGCAGCTCTTTGCTGCCGCAATCGCTGCCGCGACAGCCATGGCGGCAAGTAAGTCTTCTGAACTCCCTTGGTATGCTGATTTCGTTAATTTTATAGTTAGCGGAATACTTCCTTCTGATCTTAATTATCAAGCTAGGAAGAGGTTCCAAAATGATGTTAAGCATTATTATTGGGACGAACCTCTTCTTTTCAAAATGTGTGTAGATCAGGTTATAAGGAGGTGTGTACCACAAGAAGAGCAAGAAGACATTCTCCATCACTGCCATGCTTCACAATATGGAGGTCACTTAGGAGGCAATAAAACTGCTGCCAAGGTGCTGCAGTCAGGGTTCTACTGGCCGACACTATATAAAGATGCACAGGACTTTTACAAGAACTATGACAGGTGCCAGCGGACAGGTAACATCTCGAGGAGAAACGAGATGCCACTGCAGAACATTCTAGAAGTCGAGATCTTCGACGTTTGGGGGATTGATTTTATGGGACTTTTTCCATCTTCATGTGGAAATCTATACATCCTCTTAGCAGTGGATTATGTCTCTAAGTGGGTAGAAGCTATCGTCACTCAAAAGAATGATGCCAAGACAGTCCAAAAAGTTTTGCACAAAAACATTTTTTTCTAGATTTGGCATTCCTAAGGCGATTAGCAGTGATGAAGGGAGACATTTTCATAATAGGGTAATTGCTGCCGCCTTGAAGAAATATGGTGTCAAGCACAGGATCGCGACAGCATACCACCCACAGACCAATGGACAAGATGAGATATCCAATAGGGAAGTTAAGAACATTCTTGAGAAGATGGTTAAGCCAACTAGGAAAGATTGGTCTTTACTCCTTAACGATGCATTATGGGCATATAGGACAGCTTTTAAGACTCCATTGGGCATGTCTCCATACCGACTGATTTATGGAAAAACCTGTCACTTGCCTGTCGAGATCGAGCACAAAGCATATTGGGCAATCAAGGCAGTGAACATGGACTTGGACAAGGCAGGCCAGAAAAGGCTGTTAGATTTAAACGAGATCGAAGAAATACGGACAATGGCCTATGACAATGCAAGAATTTACAAGGAGAAAACTAAGAAGTGGCATGACAGGAAGCTGCTGCCACGACAGTTCTGCCCAGGGTAGCTTGTGTTGTTGTTCAATTCTAGACTGAAACTCTTCCCAGGAAAGCTAAAGTCTAGATGGTCTGGCCCGTTCCAAGTGGTACAAGTTTTTCCCCATGGTGCCATCACTATACGATCATTAAAAGACGGGCACCAATTCAAAGTCAATGGACAGCGCCTCAAGCATTATCAGGGGACTGAAGCCCCAAGAATACAGGTAGTGGTTACTTTAGGAGATGCCCCACAAGGCATCCCTAATTTAACCTAAATTTTATTTTTATTATTTATTTTTATTATTTATTAGTTATTAGGAAATTAGGTTTATTTTATTCGAATAATGTTTTTATATTTTCTGTTTTTAGGAAATAAAGGAGTCAAGAAGAAAAGGAGAAGTGACCCAAGCCCACCATCCATCCATCAGCCCAACAGAGCCCATTTATTGAAGCATGTTGTTCCAGCTGCCGCCGCAGACACGGATAAGACAGGCTGTCAACAGACTGACACGGCAGACGCAGAAGCGTGTGACAGACGTGTAACAGACGCATAATTACGCGTCAGACGCGTCAGACACGCCAAATCTCATCAGTCGCCCCGTTATTCACGCCTGCCGTTACAACATTAAACGGGCAGCAACTCGACCGCTATAAAACCCCGTTTTCATTTTCATTTTCCTCACTTCTGCTTATTCTTACTTGCTTTCTCCTCTCGTTTTATTTGTTTTCTTTACTTTCACAACCCTTGCAACTAAAATGTCTTCCAGACGTACCCGTCGAAGTGCTGCTTCCACCTCTTCAGCAGCAGCACCCACACCACAGTCGTTCGCCACCAAGGAATTGTGGGAGGAAAGAGGATTCATCTACGTCCGCAAGGCAGCAAACATGGGGCTACGACCATTCATCGCGAAGGTGATACGGACTCAGCTATGGGAGCAGTTCGCCGCACAACCTGCAGAACTAAATGATACGTTGGTGCGGGAATTCTATGCTGCCATCGACAGCAGAACGGCAACATCAGTCACCGTCTGAGGGTAGAGGTACCATTTACAGCTGACAGCATCAACCACATGTATGGCCTATATTTTGGTCCCAACGATGATGCCCATCAGCAATTTTTAGACACCCTCGACTCTGCCGCCTACGGTGCTGTCATGGCGGAGGTGACAGAGGAAGGAACAACATGGACCACGAGCAAAAAGAACCCCAACTCTGTAAAAAGGGGGCAGCTACTCCCAGAAGCCAAACTCTGGAACGCTTTCATCAAAAAGCGTATCATGCCGACCTCCCATCACACGACGGTGGACCAGCAGCGGCTCGCCCTCATTCATTCGATCATGCACGACCGGCCTATCAACGTGGGCCGCTATATGAGGGACAGCATCTTGGACTGCACATTCCGTTCCACCTCCCGCCTTTGCCTACCGTTCACGATCACTTCTCTTTTCCGCTGCGCTGCCGTCTCAGAGGCCACTGCCAACAAACTAATCCAAGGCAGAGGCTGGATGGACAACAACATTAACAGCCTCATGGAGCTGATAGTCGCAAACCCCGTCTCATCCTTCAACCCGGCTGCCTCCCCAGTAGAATCATCCGAGGAGCCTGCCCCTGAACCTGCCGCCGCCACCGCCCAGACAGACCAATCTGCCCAGATCCTTGCTGCAATACAACGGGTGGAAGACAGACAAATGGGGCTGATGACATTCATCCGAGATTTCACCAACTCGACGGTAAATTTCATTACCAACACTTTAAATTATCCCGATGTTATTTTCCCCACTTTCCCTGCCCACTATTTCCACATCCCCTCCCCTGTCCATACACCTACACCACCTACCTCCCCACACACCCATTCTACTGCTTCCACCCCATCACCTGCCCCGACGGCAGCTGGCAGTCCAACAGCTGAAACCTCTGCCCGAGGAACGAAGCGACCTGCCTCACATGACAGCGAGTCAGACCCTCCCATTAGGAGGAATTTGGAGAAAGAGTTCACGCCTGTCAAGAGGCAGAAACACGTGGCAGACAGAAAAAGAATGCCCAAGGCCAGCACCACCACAAGCAGCACTTGGGATAGCGGCAGCAGCTCAGACATCCAGCTCGTGGAGCAACCTGTCCAGCCTCCTCCACAGCCCAGACGCTGCCGCCAGATCCGTGTCAGCAACAGCAGTGAAGACAGCGATTAAAATCTAAGTCTTTTATTTTCTTTTCATTGCTGCCTGCTTATCTATATTTTGTGATGTACATGCCTTCATTTTATCTGTCATTTGCATTGAGGGCAATGCAACCCTCGAGTTTGGGGGTGGCAACCCTCCATTTTAATGGAGTCTTAGTACATCTTTAATTAATTGCTGTGTCTTTTATTCTCTTAAAAAAATAGAAAAAATTAAATTGTTGGCTTAAAACTGTGAAGTTAACTTACCTGTCATGATAGCTCTGTCGTGGCAGCATCTTTAGGACAGTTTAAGGAGAAGTTTAGAGCCTTTCTATAGTTCTGAAAAACTTAAACACCATTGTGACTGTTATATTGCTTAGATTTCTTTTAGCCAAACTAGAATAGGATGCTTAGTACTTGAATAGCCCCTAGAGGTGCCTAACACTGGCTCTAGGAAAGAAGTTTAGCAAAAGAAAATCAAAAACCTATAGGTGCCCGAAACCGGCTCTAGGAAGCTAACTAGAGGTGCCCAAAACTGGCTCTAGAAAAATTTTAGCTTGAAAATAGAAGAAAAAGAAGCATGAAAATGTGTCTTCAAGAAAATAAACTTTGGCATAAAATTCGAGTTAAAAAGTTGAATATTCTAGTGAAACTAAGAGAGTTTTAGCATATAACTGTTCACAAGCATGCACACACTGCACGAGAACTATAGTGAGATTCCGGACAGATCCTAATCTTTCCAACAGGTTGCTACCGCCACAGAGAATGAGCGACGGGTAAGGGACAGTTCACTATTTGAAAGCCAACACAAAAAAATTCTTTTTTTTTCTTTTAGGTCTTCATTGCTTGAGGGCAAGCAAAAACTTGAGTTTGGGGGTGTGTTGAGTGTGTAAAAGTTCTATTATTTACACCCTTTTTAACCCATATTTATGCTGCATTCAAGCATCATTGCATTGCATTTAGGTTAGTTACGGCAAAACATCACAAATATATAAAAGGCACGGATTCTACTAAAAGATGGCGTATTTTGCAGGTTGCTGCCATAGTTGATGGAGAAGGCAGGCGCAGGGCAGATAAACAGAAAAGCTGAACTGGACAAGCAGACGAAGAGGACGATGCTGCCATGGATCTGCCGTGACAGGAGGACGACAGCAAGTTAAGTAGAGAAAAAGCAAAGTGGACCTCGATAGATAGAGAAAATTATGCTCGTCTGTCGTGTGAAAACCTTATATTTTTCAAAGCCCCGGATCAAAAGATATGTCAAGCCAAAGCTCAAGGAGAGGATTCCATGAAACAAGGAGGCGGCTGAAAAGTAGGATACTTAGAGATTAAGTCTTTATTAGAATCTTACTTTTAATTAAAGTTGTAATCCTTGTTAACTTAGAATACTTGAGCCCAAAGCTTATATAAGGGCATAGATTTTAACCTAGGAGACATCATACCCCATAACCGATAACCAAACCCCTCCGTCGTCTGTCCGTCGCCGACATGTTCTAAATTCCCCCTAGGGCTACGGGTTGTTTTGTAAAGTAGTTGCAAGGGTTGTTTTGTTTTAGGATTTTCCAAGTTCAATAAAATAAACTTCAAGTTCTCTTATTTTGGTTATTAATATCTTGCAAGAGCATCGGGAGAGCATTGTGAGGTTATCCATTTACTTAGCATCGGGAGAGTTAAGTATACGAAAGAAATAAGAGCGAGTTCTCTAGTTTATAGTTGAACTATCTTGTGCCTAGGGATAGGGCAAGGTTAAGTGGCTAAGGAAGAATTCATACACATCGGTGTTCATCCTTCGATTCACGCCGGGAGGTATCATCAAAGACGTGTTCATCGACAAACTTGGACCTAGGGATAGGCCAAGGCAGATCTGGGATTCTTGCCAAACTTGAAGTACGGAGTTGGTGTGTTGTTGCCGCGACAGCCAACGGACAGCCGCCGCGACAGGTGCTGCCGCGACGGGCACGACGACAGAACTGGAGTTCCTAAGCAATCCAATACCTGCACTACTGAGCAATTCAATACCAGCCTATTCTCTCTATCTTGATATTCCAACTCTTTTATTTACGTTTTTCCTTATTATTTTCGTGACAATTCTCTTAAATATTTTCTTTACTTCGTGCAGTGAAATAAGGTGAAGCTATTAGCCCAATCCCTGTGGAGACGATATCCGATACTTCGTATCACTTTACTACTTGCGTCGTGTACACTTGCACTACAATTGCGATAGACTCTTTTACACGCAACAGACATAAAATGGATTTTCGTTCGAGGTCATGTACATTACTTGGTTACTCACCATCTCATCAAGGATATGTATGTTTTGAACAGAAAAGCAAGAGAACTTTCATCTCTCGGAAGGTCGTGTTCAATGAAGCTGTGGTTCCCTTTCAAGATCAACATGCTCTTCATTCTTCTTCCTTAGCTCCAGAAGTCAGTTCACCTGGCACAACAATGCCATCTGCTACAGTTGAGGAAATCAATACACCTGAAGTTAAAGTACCTATTGTCGAGACTGAGGATGTCAATTCACCTGAGTCTAAAAGTACATTGCTTGATAATATGGCTCCAGGTTCAAATCTCACACCATCTGTATCATCTCATGTGCTTGATCGTAACTCTCTCTCACTCTCCTATGTTGAGCAACCTGCTACCTCAATGCCTATCGAACATATTTCCTCCCTTCCTGAACATAGTACTATGCCAAACTCCACTTTTAAACAGCCATCAGAATCTGCTCCAATTGTACCCGCCCCAGGTCATTCGATTGTGACTATAAGCAAATCTGGTATATTCAAACCTAAAGTATATCATCTTCAGCTCGATGATGTACCTCATGATGTCCACTTGGCTCTGCAAGATCAAAATTGGAGCAGTGTTGTTCTTGTTGAGTATAAGGCATTGATTGACAATGACACCTAGGAATTGGTACCCTTACCACCAGATAGGAAAGCCATAGGTTTTAAATGGCTCTTCAAAGTTAAGCACAATGATGATGGTTCTGTCGAGCGCTACAAGGCCCGATTGGTGGCTAAATGCTATGCTCAATTTGTTGGTTCTAACTTTAGGGAAACTTTCAGCCCCGTTGTAAAGTCCTTTACATTGAATCTATTTTTGTCCCTAGCTGTGACACATGGCTGGCACATTCACCAGGTAGATGTAAACAATGCTTTCTTAAAAGGAGATTTAACTGAGGATGTATACATGTTGCAACCAAATGGCTTTACTCAGCATGCTGCAAATAGAGGTCAGCTTGTATGTAAACTCAAACGTTCTCTTTATGGTCTCAGACAAGCACCTCGCAACTGGTTCACTAAGCTACGCACATTCCTTGAGGAGTTAGGATTCAAATCCTCCAATGCAGATGCGTCCTTATTCGTCTATCATACAGCTGATGAGGTCACATACATTGTAGTGTATGTTGATGATATCTTGGTAACAGGTTCATCTTCCTCTCATGTTGCCACTGTTCTCAAACGTTTAAGTACTTAGTTTTCTCTTAAGGATCTGGGTTACTTAAATTTATTTCTGGGCATATATGTCAAACAGATTCATGGTGGCTTGTTTTTGTCACAAAAGAAATACATCACTGAGCTCTTGGTCAAGACTGATATGCGTGATGTTAGCTCAGTTCCCACTCCCATGGTGACCACTTCGAAGTTGCTTAAGGATGACGGGGTTCCATTGGTCGAAGCTCGTGCATATCGCAACATTGTTGGTCCTCTTCAATATGTGTGTCATACTCGACCAGACATTTCCTTCTCTGTTAACAAGGTAGCTTAATTCATGCATTGCCCAACTGATCAACACTGGCTTGTTGTCAAACGTATACTTCGTTACTTGAAGGGTACACTGGAATTTGGACTTTGGTTCACACCTCAACAGACACCCACCCTTGGCTTACACTCCTTTGCCGATTCTGACTGGGGTAGTAACCCTGATGATCGTTGATCCATCTCGGGTTATTGTACATATCTTGGTGCCCACTTGCTTTCCTAGCGCTCTTGTAAACAACGCTTAGTTTCCCGTTCCACAACTGAAGGTGAATTTTGTAGCTTGGCTGATGCGGCAGCTAAAAACTTATGGTTTCAGGAAGTGCTTCGCGACATGCACGTCGATTTGCTAGATGTACCTGTTATCTGGAACGATAATACTAGCGTTGTAGCCATGGCTGCAAACCCAGTCATGCATGCCAAGACAAAGCACATTGAGCTCGACTTATTTTTTGTTCGCGAGAATGTTCTTTCTCAGCATCTGCAGGTCAATTACGTACCATCCTCAGATCATGTAGCTAACGTCCTTACCAAGGTTGTGTCTCTTCAAGCCTTCGAAGCGTTTCGTTATCAACTTTGTGTTCGTGATCCTTTGCTGTTGGAAACCTGAAGAAGCAAGGGAAATGTTAGAGGTTAACAATAAAAGAGCGGGAAAAGTTGTTAAGCTTTGCAGTGAAGATGTGAGGTTGTAACAAACCTTGTGCCAGGGTGGATTTGCCGCAATAACCTTTCCAAATCTGTTATAGAACAGCTTATATATACAATGCTTTGTACATTGTCAATGGCAGATTTGTGATGATCAATGAAATCGAGTTTTATCTCATTATTCTTTTTTTTTTTTATAATTATAGAGGCCTCGTTAAAAACCCCCTTCATGTCGATGAGCATATAGAGTGCTCTCCGGCAGCGGAAGGAGGAAAAGAGTGCCAAAGAAATTTTATTCATAAAGAAAAAATATACACTGTGAGAGTTTTCATACAAGAATCCATACGACAATCTAATCGAGCAATCAAAAGAAATCTCAACCTATACCCTCCTTTGCAAGCTTATCAGCTTCGCAATTTGCGGCTCTTGAGATGTGCCTGAAAATAATTGATTTATTGGAGCCGAGAGAAGCAATCTCTTTAACTATTGAGCAGAATCTTGGAGGACAAATGGAGGGGTTAATAATCCAATCTATGGCGGATTTGCAATCACATTCCAATATTAATCTAGCTCTGCTGCAGTGGTTTAAGGAGCTTGAGATAATGAGGCCAAACCTTATAGCAAGTAGTTCCACCAAAGTTACTGGTCCAGAACCGACTGGTTCTGAGAAGGAGAAGAGTACGCCACCGTTATGATCGCGGAATAGGCCCCCAATTCCACCTGCTTTCCGATTGCCAAGCAACGCGCCATCCACGTTCAGTTTCAAGAATCCCGGAGGTGGAGGTTTCCATAGAGAACTAGCAGGCTTTATGAGAGCAGGTTTACGTTGCTGGTCTGCTAGCGAGGGGTCCGCCGATAAATCAGATAAAGGAATGCTGATCGTGGGGTTTTTTGCTTTGAACCAAGAAACAAGTCTGAATTTGGCAATGAAGAATAAGTTGCACACATCGAGTGGGCTATGTCTGAAGATGATCTCGTTTCTTGTGACCCAAATGGTCCAAATTACTGCCGCCGGGATGAGGTGCCAAATCGAGACGCGTGAAGACGAAGAGGATGCAGCATGCCATTGGAGAAGAAAGGATCTCGGGTCACAGTGGAAGGGCATAGAAAGATTCCAATAAGCAGGAAACCTCTTCCATAATTTCCAGGATATATCACACGAAAATAGAAGATGATTGATCATTTCCAAATCTGCGTTACAAAGGGGGCAGGAGGGATCAGTAACCAAATTACAACCACGTTTTAGTAGCTCAGCTCGGACTGGAATGCTATTCCGAGAAGACATCCAGATAAAAAATTCAACTTTGGGAGGGGCTTGCCCCAACCAAACACAACTCGCCCAATAGGGATCCGTAGTACTGAAATGGTTAAGTTTATCAACACAGGATTTAATAGAGAATAAGCCATCTCCAGAGCTAATCCAAAATAAGCAGTCTTGTAACACCCCATCTGTGGAAACAGTTTGAAGAAGGCTAAGCAACGAGGACCATTGAGATGATTCCCAATCAAACAGCCTCCTTCTCAGAGGTAATTTCCACGACCAAGAATTTCCTACTTTGGTGCCGAAATCAGCGATTCTACCGTCTTTGTTAGAGGAGAGGGCGTAAATTCTGGGAAAATTTACGCAAAGAGGTGCATCGCCGATCCAAGAGTCATGCCAAAACAGAATAGATCGACCATCACCCACGAGAGGCATAAGATTGTTTTGAAGGGACCAACCAATATCGTCATTTTTGAAGAAGGAGTTTAAGACTCCTTTCCAAATCCAAGAAGCCTTACCGACCGTGGAGAATCTCATTATTCTTTTACTCTTCATAAACCCTAATATGAGCATACTTCATACACCATGTATGGCAACAGCCAAAGCTGCACGAATTTTGTCAACCGAGGGAATTCACTTGTCTGTAAGTTTGCAGATTTAGAAGCAACATGTTTTTCTTTTGCTGTTTGAATTTTAACCATTTTGAATCAGCTGAGCAGGCTGATTGTATTGGTAATGGATGTTAATTTCTTTGATCTCAAGGATATTCACCCTTGGGTGGCCAAGGTGGACATAATAGATGGATAGAGGTCCAGGAAAACCCGGTTCTCAAGATGGTCGCGGAGCGATTGGGGAAATCTCCGGCACAAGTAGTAGCTCTCCGATGGGGACTTCAAATGGGCCATAGTGTACTGCCTAAGAGCAGTAGTGAGGCTAGGCTGAAGGAAAACCTTGATGTTTTTAACTGGTTTGTCCCTAAAGATTTGTTTGCCAAGTTTTCTGATATAGAGCAGGCAAGTGTTAACCTCATTTCATCATCGAAATCGAGCTGACTTGTTCGTTTCCCTGCGACGTAACATGATAGCATATGTTGTGTATATTACAAGGTCCTCAAATTCGGAAAAAGGTACTTGAATATGTGAACTTTTCCATTGCAGGAGAAGGTAATTAGAGGCAGTTTTTTCGTACACCCGACTTGTGAAGAAATCTGGGATGGTGAAATCTAAGCCCGACCGACCGGTGGTCGAATCTCACAGTATTGAGTTAATATGGGTAATGCATATGTTATGTGTGGGGTATTTGTAGCAGACTCTTCTAAATGATACGGATATGAAATAAAAGGTGCATTATTTCATGCTGCATCTTCCACAAGCCTACATTTGGTCGGCACCATTTATATAGAGAATGGAAAATCAAACTGATGATATATTACTATTACTATTACTATTACTATTAGTTTTGAATTACTTAAATTATTAAATCATTGGTGTTGCCATAGTCGCATGTCTAGGTATCAATGTTGTAAAATTCAAAATCCAATTGACAGTCATATTATAAGTTAAAACATTTTCAGTTTTACCTCATTGGTTGAATCGAATATACTATCAATTTTTAATTCAACCGTTAGATTTAGTTCAATTTGACAATCATGCTATGAAGTGTCCAACTAATTTATATTCAATAACATTGTAGTATTAGATTCAAACGAATCAATTAATAAATTAGATATAATATTTTTTATACATTTGTTTCAACTTGGCTAGATTTTCTATAATGTTAAAAGTTATAGAATTTGATATTGTGTGAGAGAATTTATGTTTAAATTTTGAAGGTTATATAATTAAGAGAGAAAATATCATATTAGGGTTTTTTTAAGAAAGAAAAAATATCTCTAACAACTTTGCTTTTACATTTTGTTTGGTCATCTACGGTGACATTAATCTCGGGATTAGTTGTCCCTGCTGGCAATTTTTTTTTCCTCTTTACTAGTTTTGGTTATTTTATAATCTATGTTTTTCTTTTTTTTTTCTAGTTTTTATTATGAATAATTTTGTTTTGTGGTACGTCTTTCTTTATTTTATTTTTTTTTTTTGCATATTTTTTGTCTTTGTTGACGGTCATTTGATCGTTTTTTTATTTTTATTATGGTTGGATTGGACATCGCCTCAACTGATCAAGATGACGCTTATTTGGTTATCCTACTAATCTTCCCTGTTTTGGACCCTTGAATTAGATTTGGATATGCAGTTTGCGTTTGTGTATGATTTTCTCATGACGCTCGACTCTGATTTGTGGATGTCGGTGGTCTTTTAATAATTTGATCCATTTCTGTGATTCGTCTGTCGATGCAGTCAAATCTGTTCGTATCAATCTTTTGTTTGTGTCTTTTGATTTTATTTTTAACTTTTTCATTGTATGATCTAAAATGAATAGTTTCTTATGTCATTGGTTATTGAAAAGTTTTCAAATCATATGTTTAGTTTACGTTTATAATTGTAAATCCTCATTGTAGATTGAATATTTTCTCTTTATAATACAAACATAAATAAAAAATAAAATAAAAAACTAATATAATTGAACTA
Source organism: Hibiscus tridactylites (assembly GCA_958450335.1). Classification (NCBI taxonomy): domain Eukaryota; kingdom Viridiplantae; phylum Streptophyta; class Magnoliopsida; order Malvales; family Malvaceae; genus Hibiscus; species Hibiscus tridactylites. The sequence continues at coordinate 41,876,939 of OY288274.1, read as the reverse complement.
CAAATTTTTATGAACCAAATGTTTTAAAAAGGTGAAGTACATAAAATGTCACTAAATTAAGTAAATATATATTTTAACTACTAAGGTTTTAAAAATTATAAATAATTATTAAAATTATCGAGATTGTTATAAAATTTCATTGAACTTTATTAAAATTTTCTTTTCCCTTTTTCCTGTAAAGGGGTTTTAACGAAGCCTTTTTTTCAAAACTTTTCTCAAATTATTATAAAATAATTATTAAAAATGTATAATAACCGATTTGTAATAATTTGATAAGTTTAATAATCATTATATAACATTTAAAATTTTAATAACTAAAAAGTTATATTTTATTTTTATTTTTATTTTTTTGATTGAAAAGAAGGATACGCTATACCCGAATGCCTCATTAAAAAACCTCCCTAAACTTAAGTGGAGGAAAAAGAGTACATTCAAGTATAGCTACAAAATCACACCTAAAAAAAACCAACAAGGATAAGGAATCCTATAGCCCACACCCATCAACCTCCAGGTGGCTAAGCAAGCTCGCGGGTGGTGTCTGAAATAGGCACCCACCCGTACCAGTACACAGCTCCAAGGCTGCCAACCGATCAGCTACAGCATTAGCCGATCGAAACACACAGGACAACCGTGCCTCAGTAAAGAAATTCAGCCCTTCCTTAATCCGCGAAATCAGATTTGTCTCACCAACCAAATTCCTTCTAGCATAATCATCCACAAGTTCGAAAGCCTCGTAACAATCAGTTTCCAAAACAACATGCGTAAAACTAAGAGTACTCACATGTCGGATACCCTCAAGTAACGCCCATAACTCAGCCTGTAACGGCGAACAACGTCCCAGCACCTTATTAAAACCCAAAAGCCACTCACATTGATTACCACGAATCACCCCTCCACACGACGCAATTTCAGTTCCTTGTTGAACCGCTCCATCGACATTAACTTTTACCCATCCTGGCACTGGCGCCTTCCATCGATCAACACCCCTTGTATTCCGAGGCACCCTCCAATCATTATCCCACACAATATCAAAAGCTTCACAACTCCACTGAGTATACCGCGACCACCAAGTTGTTCTTCTCAATCCATTCAGCGTCAAAGAGTTTATTGTTCCGTCGCTGCCATAGTTTCCAGCACATAATGGAGAACAAAGGAGGCCAATCCTCTTTCTTAGATAACACATTGCGTGTAATCCACTCCACTATCGTTCCCTCCCAAAAATTTGGAACACCATACCTCGACTCCAAACTCTCCCAATCTCGACGGGCATGGATACAATCACGTAAAACATGAACAACATCTTCACTCCCATTTCGAAACAAACAGCAGTTGCCATCCATCGCCATATGACGTCGGACACGTTCGACATTTGTTAACAATTTTCCTTTCAAAGCTAACCACATAAATGTTTTAACCCGTTGTGGAACCTTAAGATGCCAAATAGTCTTCCAAACACAATTCGGTGCAATGCGATTAGGCCTTACCATTTTATAAGCCGATCGAACAGTAAGCTTGGCACTAGCTTCGCCGCTCCAGCCAAGAAAATCAGGTCCCAACATTGGTGATGGAGGTGCTAGTGCAAGAATACGCTCAACACAATCAGTTGGAAACAATCCGCAAAGGAAATCAATCCTCCACCGACCATATTCATCCACCAAGGATGCAACATCCCGCGGACCCGCCGGAACAATCCCAGGAAACATTTGCATCAACGGTTCCATATTCGGAATCCATTTATCTTGCCAATAATCCACTGATTTATCGTCACGAATCACCCAAACAAAAGCTTGTCGAACATGCCCCCATATATGACTAATCCGAGCCCACAACTTCGAACAATTCGGACGCTCGAGGCTATCAGGTAATAACTCAGTACATTTATATTTAGCACGAAGAATCCGCACCCACAAACTTTCCAAATTACTCACCAAATTAAACCCCAACTTCATTAAGAAAGCAAAATTAACCTTGGAAAGAAATCGAAGCCCCAAACCACCATTATCTGTCGGCTCCTGGCATTCTTCCCAGCACACTAGATTAACACTCATATGCTCAGAGGTTTTCCCCCAAATAAAGTTCCTGATAAGTTTCTCAATCTCATCACAAACGCCTTTAGGGAGCCAAGTGGCTTGCATAGTATACATTGGTATGGCCTATAGGATCGCCTTAGCTAAAGTTACCCGTCCGGCGAAAGATAAGGACCGCGCATCCCAGGAACATAACCGATCACGGACCCTCTCAATAAGGTAGTCATATGTGGCTGTAGTAACCCAGGACTGCAGGATAGGAATTCCAAGGTACTTGCCAAGATTAGCGACCTCGTGAAACCCCAAGCCTTCGGTAATCACATGACGCAACTCCACATCCGTGTTCTTGGAGAAATAGATATGAGATTTGTCTAAACTGACTTTATGCCCAGAAGCTGCACAAAAATAATCCAGCACTTGCTTAATGACCTCCATTTGCGCAACCGTGGCCTCAACAAACAATACAACATCATCTGCAAAAAATAAATGGGATAATCCAGGACTATTCCGACAAAGCTTCACCTCATTCCAGTTCTTGTGCTCAACCTGCAAATTAATTAGTTGCGATAGACGCTCCATACAAATAACAAAAAGATAGGGAGAAAGAGGGTCTCCCTGTCGGATACCCCTTGAAGGCACAAATTGATCAGTAAGGTCCCCGTTCCAGGCTACCTGAAAAAACACCGATGTTACACAGTTCATAATCAAACTTCGCAAGCTAGGGGGAAGACCTAAGTCCAATAACGTATCATCGATAAAGCCTCAGTCCAATCTATCATAGGCTTTCTCCAGATCAAACATAATCGCCATCCAACCAGTCTTCCCTTTTCTTTTAGTCATCGAATGAATCACCTCTTGCACCACGACAACGTTATCCATGATACATCGACCCGGAACAAAACTAACTTGAGTTTGGGAGATCCACCCAGGAAGAAAGGGCTTAAGCCTGTTCACTATACATTTTGTCACACATTTATAGATAACCGGACATAAACTAATAGGACGAAATTGAATAAGGGATTCAGGCACCTTCACCTTAGGAATCAAAACTATCACAGTACGATTGAACCCCCTGGAATCTTACCCTCAATAAAACATTACTGGACAAACCGGATCACGCTCGTACCAACAACATCCCAATTTTTCTGATAGAACATTACATGGATGCCATCAACACCCGGGGCTTTCAGCGGATCCATTGCAAATAAAGCAGACTTAACTTCCTCGCCATCAAAATTATTATCAAGAAGGGAACAAACCACGTCTGAAATAACTAGAAACCGTCCTCTATAATGCCATCTTTCACGAATAACAACATCTTGCAAAAATAAGTTCTGAAAGAAGCCTACAACCTCCTGGCGAATTCGGTTACTATCAGTGCACCAACTTCCATCTGTCAGTCTAATCATAGTACAGATCTTCTGTCGTTGTCTTTTCTTCGTTGAGCGATGATAGTAATTAGTATTTCTATCCCCATCCTTAACCCATTGGCATCTAGCACGTTGGAACCAAGTCAGCTCCTCTTGGTACAAAACCAATTCAAGCTCCCTCCGCAACTTAGTCTCCAAATCATGTAAATGGGAAGTATCCATACGATCAGCTAATTTCTCTATTCCCCCTAAGCGTGCCAAAAGATGATGCTTCCGTTTATCAATACTCCCAAAAGTGTCTCTATTCCACAACGTAGCATTTTGCCGAAACACATCCAGATTAGTTTCCATGGGAACATTAGCATCCCAACCATCCTTCACTAAACGCTAAAAAGTATCCTCAGATTGCCAAGCCGCCAAATATTTAAAGTTCCTTGGTCTTTTGATAACATGATCCGAAGATAGCAAGAGTGGTCTATGATCCGACCCCAACCTCGGAAAGTGGGACACAACATAATTCGGCTAACGCGCACACCAAGCATCATTGGCAAGACATCTATCAAGTCTTTGAAATAAAGAACCGCACCTCTAAGTGAATCTAGGACCCTGATAACCCAAATCATTCAACCCAAAAGAAGAAACACAATCTCTAAATCTATTACAAGCCGCACCCTGACGGTTCGAACCACCACACCTATTAGAAGGACTAAGAATGCAGTTAAAATCCCATCCAAGTAACCAATGGGGTGTTATCCGGCGGAGCAAGAGCCGTCAAGTGATCCCAAAACCTATTATGACGAATACGATTGGGACTTGCATAAACACAAGAGAGCAAGAACTCGTCAGTAGACAAACCACCCACACAACGAACATGTATAAAATGCTCAGAAATAACCAAAATATCCATAGAAACCGAATCATTCCACATCAACCAAATTCCCCCAGCGAAACCATTAGCTTCTATACGAAAAGACGAATGAAAACCATGTCGCCGAATAAACATATCCGCTTTACGACCGCTAATACGAGGTTCCATCAACACCAAGATATCAGGTCTATGCTGTCTAACAAAAAGTCTCAAGTACCGATTAAAATCAGGGTCTGAAGCCCCTTGCACATTCCAAAACATAATTTTAATCATAAAAAAATGATAAAGAAATGAAAACCAGACACCTGAATCAACTCCTTGGCTCCTCCAAAGAAGTATCACCACCACCCCCCATCAAGTGACTTGGCATTCGATAATTCCATCGATGTTTTAGCAACCCAATCACCAACATCAACTATATTTGGATCCAAGTTCTCTTGGAGAGGCAAAACCTTCTTCCGCGCACTATATGGTCTCAGCCGAGCCATTGTTTTAGTTTTCGAGAGCCTACGAATAATTACTAGTTGGGTGCACTTTGCACCCCCATCAACTCCATTGGAGATTTAGGAATCCCCGTAACAACATTGGGTGCACTTTGCACCGCCTGCCCTTTACTTGAACCCGTTGCTTCACCTCGATCACCCCTCATTTGCTCCCTGCCTGCTCGCGTAACCTCACTTGCGCATTTCAGCTGGCCAGGTTGTGTTTCACACGACACATTTGTGTCTGCCATGGGCCCCACCTCGTGGGAGACCTCCTTCCCAATTGGTTCTTTACCCGGTCTGCGCCCTACTGGTTCCCTGCTATCCCTCACATGCTGCGGCTGTCCAATTTTAAGTGCAGCAGTAGACGTAGCCAACTGCTTTGTACCATTGCCCCTAGTGTGGTTATGCCCACGAACACCCTCGAATTTCCCTTCCTTAGGCCCCGAACTAGTTTGCACATTACCCTTCCCTGTGCCAAGCACCCGAAAATAACCTGCACTACTAGACGCTCCTCGACCATGTTCTTTGTCCATATTAATAGAAGTACCTTTGATAGCACCAACCCCTTTTCCACTCTGTCCTCTTCGCGATTTCCTTGGCGGAACCTGCATCCAAGGACCATATTTTTCAGCAGGTTCTTCAATCGATGTGTCCATCTCAACCACAGGAGTATCCTTGTCCGCCGCCTTCTCCTGATCTTTGCATAATGTCTCAGCATGGCCATATTTACCACATGCGTAACAGGTAACCGACAGTCCTTCATACTCTATTCTTTTCCGAATACCATCAATAATAATACTCGAAGATAACGGCTCATCCAAATTCACCACAACTGCCAAACGTGCGAACTTGCCTCTCGTAACCTCAGAGGTATTGTAATTAATACAGAAAATTTTCCCTAAAGTTCCAGCAATATACCTGAATAAGCTCTTTGTGTAATATCGATATGGCAAACCAGGGAGCCTCACCCAAACCACGATCTTTTCAGGATGATCAACAGCAGTCGAAAAGGTTCTGCTCCAAGGTTGAACAGTGAGATAACAGCCGTAAATGACCCAAGGCCCTCTAGACAACACCCGAGAATAATCATCCTTATCGGCAAACCGAACTAGACAATAATCATTATCTAAATCAATCACCACAATTCGCCCTTTGGGTTGCCATAATGCTTTAATCCTTGTCTCAAGGGCGGAGAGACCAATTGATCTCCCAAGGAGTCGGACAATAATCGAATCGGCTAGCTTCTCATCAATCATATTGTGCAATTTCTCCGAAAACGTAATTGCCGGAGTCCCATCCACCAAGGTCACAGAAACATCTCCTTCCCCAATGGCAACATCCAAATCAGGGATATCTTTCGGCGGCTCCATCTTGGATTTGGTACCCACCACCATGTCACGAAAGGATAATTTCGGGTTTGATTCCACCCCTGCAGGTATGTTTGATATCTTCTCCTCTTGCAGCGGAATCATGGGAACGTCTCCACTCACATTAGAATCCAAAATTGTAGTCCCTGAGTCAACCTGCTCATTCCTCGCTGCCACCAATGGAACAATAGCGTTTCCTGCAGAGAATTTTGACCAATCAATTGTGCCAAACGGCAAAGCCTATACCGGATCAGGCGGTCGGTCATTTGGAAAACGTGGATCAATCGATCTAGGGCTTCCCGCTCAAGAGGGATTCAGGTTAGTATCCCGAGAATTCGGAGCAGTCATGTCGTATCTATAGTTTAGATAAAAATATTAAGTGCAGTTAAATATTTTATTTTATTTAACGACCATTTGGAACTAAAAGTCCTTGTATATACAAAATATTGATTCAAAGAGATATTTCGGTTTCCTCATTTTACTAATATCATAAAGCAAAGGTGGTCCCCACTTCAACCATAGTTAGAAAATCTAGAGTTAACTTGATCTCCGATCCTGGTTAGATCCTGATCCCCCATCCTCCTGCTTTAGCTCCTCAGATCTACAAAAGATTAGGGTTTCAAAATTATCCCAAATCAATCACTCTTCTCTCCAAGTTATCCTACACTAGCTATTGTTAAAGCAACGAACCATTCAATTGGTGTGTTTTTCACTATGAATTGTTTCTCTTTGTTAGATTGAATAGAAGAAAAATATATACAAGGAAAGAAAAAATGGAGACTCGGAGGATTATAGAGTTTCCTACGGATAAACGACCTAGGAAGAAGCCCAGACTAACGTGGGATATGCCTCCTCCTCTTCCTCCTCCTAAGGTAAAAGGAATTTTCTCCTTTGTTTTTTCCTTCATTCGAATTTGTTCAAATTTTCTGATACTTTACTGAAATGTTGAAGAACTATTCTCTGATTAATAGTGAAATTCAATGTGTTGCTTTGATGTGATAGTTTGACTATTTTCCCTTATATTTTGTTTATTTCTGATTTTACAAATTTTAAATAATGATATGTCAAAAATTTAACTGTAATAGGATGATATGATTACTGATCCAGAATCGTTTTCCTTTAGGTTTAGTTTTTCAAGTAAGAATTTATATTTCATTACAGAGATGATTTTTTATTGTATTTTTATTTTGTTATTTTGGCTTCACAGGTTCTTCCGGCTATATATTGCGGTCAGGAATTCGCAAATGGAGGGATTTCTAATTTTTTGTATCCTAATAATATGTTTTACGGCGGATTTCCTCGCTATGGTTCACCTCCTTGGAGGCCTGATGATAAAGATGGCCATTATGTCTTTTCCATTGGAGAAAATCTCACTCCTCGATGTAATTTCACCTGTCTAGTTGCAAAATTAATTTTGTTGATATATTTTATGTAGAAATAACCGCAGCTACACAACTACATGTTTAATATGGTTTTTGGACGTTAAATGTGAAACTTGTTACTGAAACATTGAATGAAATTTTGTTCTGTCAAACAGCATGAATGTTTCTGCATCTTTCCCTCTATGCTTCATATGTTTCAAAGTTGTTCACTTACATTATTTGATTTTTCATGTCTGCAGATAGGATTCTCAGTAAAATGGGTGAAGGTTAGTCTTTTGTTTGAATCTGAGTTTCTACATTCATGGGAGTGTGGCTGCCAAAGATGAGCATTATGATAGTCCAATCCTTGTGGATATTTTGCATTGTTTCTTAACATGGATTGGTCCCTTGAATTGTACTTTTTGCAGGAACATTTGGTCAAGTCCTGGAATGTTTTGACAATGAAAAGCAAGAAGTTGTGGCCATAAAAATTGTCCGCTCCATAAACAAGTACCGTGAAGCTGCTATGATTGAAATTGATGTCCTTCAAAGGCTTGTTAGGCATGATGTTGGACGTGCTCGGTAAGGATGCCATCTTGTCTCTTTTTTGTTTTTTATTCATTGTAGAAATTGAAGTGATTAGGTATAAGTGGTTTCATTCCTTGCAGTTGTGTACAAATACGGAATTGGTTTGACTATCGTAATCATATTTGTATTGTAAGTATTTATTGGTATTTACTATTTAATTAATTGAGGGGGCAATGCAAGCTATTTCGCTCCTAGATATTCTGTCACTTCAAAAGCTTGCAGACGAGTTTAAATGGTTTCAACAGGTATTTGAGAGGCTTGGACCTAGCTTATACGATTTTCTCCGCAAAAACAGCTACCGTTCATTTCCAGTTGATCTTGTCCGGGAGCTTGGAAGACAAATTTTGGAGTCTGTTGCATGTGTGTGGATAATTCTTGCACTGTTTTAATTTTTATTATAGATACTTGATGCTCAAAGCCCTTTTACTATAAAGAAAGAGTACTGGCATAATTGGTTAATTTATTGGCTAAATTTCTGCCCTTTTCTTGAAACCCAACTGAATTTTTGGTTAGACAACCTGGGGTTTAATATTTTTAATGTGTTTCATTACTCTAAAAAAGATATAAGTTTTTTTTTTAGTTTTACGTCTTGTTAAGTTAGTTTTTTTTTCAAATGCGCAGTTATGCATGATTTGCAGTTAATTCATACTGATTTGAAGCCAGAAAACATTCTCCTTGTTTCCTCTGAATGTATCAAGGTGCCAGATTATAAGGTATTCATTCCTTCTTCTATTCCCTAGGCCAAACTATTTGGCTTTGGTGTATGTAATTGGGGATTGCTTTAGTTCATGTACAATGAAACTGGGACATCTTTGAATTTTACTGAAAAATATCTTTTTGCTCGTGCTGTAGTTTTTATCACGGTCTACAAAAAATGGTTCCTATTTTAAGAATCTGCCGAAGTCAAGCGCAATAAAGTTAATTGATTTTGGGAGTACAACATTTGAAAACCAGGATCACAGCTATGTGGTGTCAACTCGGCATTATCGTGCACCAGAAGTCATACTTGGTAATCATATCTTCACATTTCATCGCATATGATGTGTATTTCCTTGCACATGTCGTTGACATCCTTCGTCATTTTTGCAGGTCTTGGATGGAACCACCCTTGTGACCTGTGGAGTGTGGGTTGCATACTGGTTGAACTTTTCTCTGTAAGTGAATGTGAATCTTCCAGGTCACACACACACCCTTGCATTTGCATTCCTTGTAAGTTATTGCCTCGTTGGTCTTACTGAAATCTTGGGCAAAACAATAATTTTGTCAAGGGAGAGGAATTGGAGGAATTGAGAAGCTTTTAGAAACCACTGTCCGTTAATATGATTACAGATGGTGTAAGAAGCACATGGAGCTTGTTGGTCTTGCTGTGTTCATTGTAATTATGAAAACCTGAAGCCAACTTAAAATTTTCATGGTTGATCCGTAGGAAACTAGAGACATTTTCACCTGCATTGTCATTTGCCTCCAAAAGTGATTATGACCTTAAATTGTGTATATTGTTGATGAGCAGGGTCGGGCGCTTTTCCAAACTCATGAGAACTTAGAGCATCTAGCCATGATGGAGAGGGTTTTAGGTCCATTTCCCCAACATATGGTGCTCAGAGCTGAGTAAGTGTGACAGTGTTTCTTGTTCCCGATATAAATATGTTGCAGAGAAAGTTTTTAAATTGTGCCTCATATTGTTGCAGTCACCGTGCTGAGAAATATTTCCGGAGGGGTGCACGTTTGAATTGGCCCGATGGTGCGACTTCACGAGAAAGCCTGAGGGCAGTTTGGAAATTGCCCTGCTTGCCTGTAAGGTTTCTTGAGTTATTGAAAATTGGCTTAACTCACCTCATATTGACAATACCTATATTTGCCTGCTGTTGATGTTCATGGAATATAAGATTATGATTGAATGGCAGCCTATGGTCTTGTATTTTAGTTTCTAAAGTTGTTAATATAGCCTTCAAAGCTCGAAACTTTGGGCCAATTACTTTTTTTTTCCTACTGCTTCTAAATCACCCTTCTTTCCTAATTGTTTCGTTTTTTGGGGCCTCAGAACTTAATAATGCAGCATGTGGATCATTCGGCCGGAGATTTGATTGACCTGTTGCAAGGGCTACTACGGTATGATCCAGCTGGGAGACTTACAGCTAGAGAAGCACTAAGACATCCATTTTTTATAAGAGATCATAGAAGGTTTGGCTACCCTTTGTAATTGAAGAATTGAATCTTTGTTAATACACAAGCTTCGGTTGAATGTCATTGTCTATCTCTTAAAAGTATACTTGCAGGATCATATAATATGTAGATATATACATATCATGTGTGTGTGTTTATGACGTATAGATTTCTCGAACAACTTGTTTGTTCCGGTTTCTGTTGTTTCTCAGGATGTCTGTTATCTAATGGCCATGTCTTTATTCAACTGACCTGATAATTCCCTGTTTTTAGGTCTAATAGATAAAACTTCAAATTGCTTCTTACATCTTTTACAGAATTTTTCTATGGATTGACCCATCAAAACACAACATCTTGATGTCACACACCAACATGTTGTCTTTCTGTATTTGGGGGCAAATCTAATAATAGTACAGCACGAACAAACAACAAATTCTACTAGTTCTTTTTCCCTGTAATACAAACATAAATATAAATCTTATTGTTGAATATGTGATTTATTTGTCGTTATGTGGACAATTGTTTGTTTATGTGAAGAGTATATTTTAAAACCGACAAGAAATCTTTGGGTTATGGTTTCTAGCTGTAATTGCACCAACAAAGTATATTTTAATCTGTAATGATTTAGGTAAATTAATATTTTAAGAAGAAATCAAGGGGACGCGCTAATTATTCCAAGTCCAGTTAATAATTGAATACTCTAAACAAACATGAATGTGATGTTGAAAGGGAGATGGTGGCTCTGGTTTCACGTGGATTGGGAAGAACAAGTGTAGAAAGTGATGAGATGCTAAAAACGAGGGAAATTTATTGAATGTTGGTGGATGTTTGGGAAAGATGGGAAGAAAGTTAGGATAATGCTCGGAGTGTGGTAACCGCCACTGCTGTTAATAGAATGGAATACAAATAGTTTGGCCACCAAAGGGAATCTGCCGATAAGTGTTCATCGTGGTGGGGTGCGCACAGAAATCCAATCCAATCCTGGCATTTAGATTGTTAATGATTCATAAATTGAAGAATAATAATCGTTTGAATCGTATCGAATCGAATAGAATTTTTTTTGTTTTTAATGTATAATTATTTCTTATAATATAAAATAAGTATTTTTATACTAAAAATGAAAATATCTTTTATAATATTATGTAAGAGTTGATAATTGTGTTTAATTACTTCTTCTTTTTTATTAATCATTGGGATAAAATACTATGGCAAGCCTCGTTAAAAACCTCCCTAACTTAAATGGAGGAAAAGAGTACTCACCATAGTATTACAACAATGTGTAACAAACTAAAATCATAACAATTAAATCGATTCAGGCAAGTCATCGTGTAACATGCCCAACACTGCATCAGGCGGAGAACCAAAATGGATCGCCTCATAATCCTGCCAAGGTCCCAACTTCGCCAAAGCATCCGCAACTCTATTAGCCTCTCGGTGTACAGGCTGAAACTCACAAACTCTAAACAATCCACTTAAAACACGAATCGCACTCACCATAGAATTCGAACCCACCATACCATCGTTTTTTGTCACCACGCGAACAACTTCCGCGCAATCCGATTCCACAATAACGGCATCAACATTACAAAATAAGGCATACCGCAATCCCTCATGAATCGCCCACATCTCCGTAAATTGTGTTTATTTACTTCAAAAATACTTTTAAGAAATATTTTATAAAGAAAATTTCGGAATTTTATCAAATAATATCGAAAATATTATGTCAAAATTAAGAAAAAATCAAAATTAATATGGAAATTCGAGAGCATAACTAAATTAAAAAAACACGTTCTAAAATACATGATTGAGCTAAATTGATCAAACTGAACTGATTTCACCATCGGATGATAAATTTTTTTATTTAGGAGAGAAAATATTATCAAATACTTCTTGTCTCTCTAAAACAATTATATGTTGATATTTTTTGGTCAATTTTTTATAATTTTGATTTCTTATAATTTAAAATTTGTTATTGATAAAATACGAAAAAATATATTTTAAAAACTTCAATAGAATAGTTTTTAAATATATTTTATAAATTCTAATTAATTAAAATATTAAATAAATTGTAGTCAAAGTTGAAAAGTTTTGACCAGAAAAATATCAACATGTGACAGTCGTAGTGGGACAATGAGAGTAATAAAACAAAGTGTTCTAAAGCAGAAATTATATCACAGGGCATTTTCACTATGTCATTTATGATCTCAATCAACTAAAAAATTAATTTTTTCTATGTTATTTTTCTATCAAGTGAATCTTTAGGCAGATTTGGGGCAAAAACACCTTTTTTAATAAATCTATAGGTTTTTGGCTCCCTCCCACTTTTATTTGGGAAAATGACCCCCAAACTTGCCACGTCGGTGAACCTCGCATTCTGTGGGAAGCGATGTTTGATATCGCGTTCTGCAGAACGCGTGTTCAGTCTACGTGGCCTCGTTGTTTGGGTTAATGGTTTTTTAGAATCTCGCGTTGTGCAGAACGCGAGATCCCTGAGAATTTGAAAGGGCGGCTGAATATATCGCGCAGACCTCGCGTTCTGCAGGACGCGAGTTCTGTGCAAACCTGGGTTGAAGAACTAGAAAAAAACAAGCGTGGGTAGGCCTGTTCGAGCCTAATTTTGGGCTTGTAAATTTTATATTTTTAGCTAGCATCGAGTTTGGGGTTGTAGTACTAGAATTTCTCTATCGTATGGCACCAACACGGTCAATTTCCGTCCATTCTGAAATGGTTTAAAATGACTTCCAAAACCCTATGCTATCATTCTTTTTTGAATGAAGTTGTCGTTGAACAAATGTCGATAGGCATGTTCGAGCAGAATTTCATACGTATAAAGTGTAAAATTTTAGCTAACATCGAGTTTGGGGTCGTAGTACTGGAAATTCTCAATCGTATGACACCAACACGGTCAATTTCCGTCCATTCTACACTGACTTAAATTCGTTTCGAAAACGCTATCACAACATATTTTTTGAATGATTCAAAATATAAGATGACCTACTGTATAAAACGAATTAGACTGACTTTATTGATTCGATTGTTATGGGAGAACTCACATAAACAAATTACAAATAATTAATAAAGACGAGGGGCTGAGCGATTAGGACACGTAGGCTTTGTGTGTCCAAGATTTTTACATACACTACAATGCTTCTTTTATCCGGTTTTTTCTCGATGTTCGACCATATCCTCGGCACAGTGTATTCTTGTAGATCGTGGACGTCCTTTGGCTCTTAGTAGTGCTGGATCTGGGTGTATGGTCGGTTCAGTGTCCACGACATTCAGATCAACCTCATTTCCGATTGGAGGAAACTCTTTTTCGTAAACCTTAAACAACGTTTTGAGTAAGTATATCGGATCAACCAGATGCATGTATTGTATCCGTTGGTTTGCGCAAGTAGCAATGGCGTGTGCGCATGGTATTTGAATGTTTGGAAAATTCCACACTTGCAGGTTCTTGCCCTCAGATCTACCACATACGCGTTGTGATGAATGCCTTCCAACCGCCTGAAAAATTCTAAAACACAAAACTTGTGTCCTTCTCGCGAGAAGAGAGTTGCAGTCATTTGTCTTGATTGGCCCAATTGAGTATGCAGTTTTGTGCGGAAATTCGGATGGACTATGTGTCCACCTGCCATTTACTCAGTTGCTTGCCTTCTCAAGGTTGCAAATAGGGTAGCCAAACGATAATATGTCGCTTTGACAATGGAAGTGATAGGCAACTGCCGCACTCTCTTCAGTGATGAGTTCACTGCCTTAGCCAAGTTCGTTGTCATGTGACCATATCGTTTACCCTCGTCATACGATCAAAGCCATTTTTCCCTCGGGATTTTTTCAAGGTATTCTGCACCATCGTTGTTTCTCGCTCTAAGTTCCTCGAGCACCTCATCCACCTCTTGTTTGTAGTGCGAGTTGCCTACGGGATGACAATTGAATAGTTATGGGCGAACAACACATGCAAAAAGGTCGTAAATGAAAGCGAGCAACAAGTAATGTAGTAAATGAAAATGACATAAGGGACGTACCCATTGTGAGCACCATTTCACGTTCATCTTGGTTCTTGAATTGCTGCAGGTAGTTTGCGGCTATGTGCCGCAAGCAAAAACAGTGGTAAATGTATGGAGGCTTCCAATAGTCACCCAAATGTTCTAGCGCCCACAAGAGCGATGTGCCTCCGTCAGAAATAACACATACCCCTCATTCCCTTGCTCGTATTACAGGATCAAAGACATATTTTCGTAGGTTCCGAAGGAAGAACATCCAAGACTCCAAATCCTCCTTCTGGACGATTGCGAATGCAACAGGAACATATTTTCGATTGTCGTCCTGTGCAATAGCTAGAAGTAGGGTCTGTGTATATCTTCCGTACAACCATGTGCCGTCGATTTGGACCATCGGTTTGCGGTGCTTGAATGCGTTGATGCACTGAGGGAAAGTCCAAAATAACCGGTGGAATTAACAAACACCTCGAACGACACGATCATTTTGTATGCCGGAACCGTATCAAGTTTGACAACCATTCTGGGATGTGTTTCTGCAGCAGATTTAGCCACGGGCGCAACTCTTTGTAAGATTCCTCCCATCGGCCAAACATTTCTTGTATGGTCCGCCTTCTTGCATACCATGCTTTGTAATATTCAGGACGATAGTCGGTGATAGTTTTAGCTGCAGCCTGACATGTGGGGACCGACACTTTGGGATTTGCTTTCACCAGTGGCATAAAGATGTCGGCGAGGTACTTTGCATCGAGGTTCTTGTAATCCTGGCTGAGGCTAGCAACGGTGCATGTATGAGGCCCTTCAAGTTTTGTTATTTTCCAACGGTCGCCTGCCTTCTTCAATTGTGATATACGGATTTCCATTTACAGCTGTGATCCTTTTGGGTGCAGTGCGCCTTGTAGTATTTGACTTGGGTTTTCTTCATTGTCGTCTCAATAGCCGGACGAATGTTGTACTGCTTATCCACGGCCGCCGCAATTTCCTTTGTCAATAATGTCATACCAATTCTCAGTTCACCATCAGAACGGTTGAGTCTGTCGTCTATTGTTTGGTCATGCGAAAAATCAGGGACGTCCATGACATCCATATCAACCATTGTGAAGTGGGATGGTGGCTAAAAAATAGAAATTGGTGTTACATCTACAGGAAAGTTGGTGGCTGCCGGCTGTTCGTCGAAATATGGTGGTGGAACGGTCAAGTCTTCTGGTTCATCATATAATGGCCCCAGCTCGTCTCCGTCGGTCTCGGGTTCTCTAATCGATTCTTCGTCAAAAGCATCCTCCGGGAGCTGGAATAGTAAAGCTTCGTCGATCGCTACCCTTGGAGGCGAGGATGGGGGTCGACGATCGCGAGACCTCTCACGAGATCGCTCATGAATCGCATTTCCAAGACCAAAATCAAGAGCACCATAAGAAGAATGTTTGTTTGTATAATTGAGTACATGTTTGAATAATTGAGACAATTGTAGTCTAGTAATGTAATTGAATACTAGAAGTGCTACATAACACGATGTCCCTTTATATATATTGAGACAGAGATTCCGTTAGAATTAATAAAACTCGTACTGTGTACTCGTTTTCTGTTTGAATAATTGAGACAATTGTAGTCTAGTAATCTAATTGAATACTACAAGTTCTACATAACGCGAGGTCCCTTGAACATTAATAAAGGATGGAAAAAGACGTCATATAACATAATTGGACGATGATTTCAGAAGTTTATGGTTAATCTGAATCATCGTAGTCAGTGGACACATCTAAACTTAAGTTTAGTTCTTCGATCAACTGTTGTTTTCTTTGTCTACGCATGTAAATAAAAAGCTGGAGCTCGTCGGCAGTCGCATCAACATCCGGTGAAGACGAAGCGTGTTCATTGTTCGAAGCAGGTTATCCGGGTGCAGACGTACTACCTTCGTCGGTGTTGACCTCATCAAACTTAACATTTAAATAGACGTATTTAGCTCCAACAGAATTGAGCTGGTCATACATGTTACGAACGTTAGTTTTGTTCGTAAGCTTCATAACGTAGTGCGTTTCGTTTGCTGACGGTGTTGGGATTCGATATTCCAACGAAGAAATTTGTTTGTCGGTGCGTTTACTAACCTCGCTTGTTGTCAACTGTATTAAATCTTTGAGTGACATTTTGCTGGTGATTGTTGATTCAAAATAAGTATCGAGAAAATAAAATGTTGCTTGAAATTTTGCCATAAGGGGAGCAAAGATTAGCGTTGGGTGTTTAGGGAGAAATTGGAATGAGTAAATGATGGTGGAACTCGTGGGTATTTATAGTAAAGGAAAAACACCACATAAGTAAATTTAACTCGAATGAAAACTTTAATTCGCATTTCATTTAACAAAACTTTCAACTTTCAACAAGTATTCTTCAATAAGTAAATTGAGACAAGTCGATACAATATCGATACAATATCTGCAAAAAGTCGAAACAATATATTCAAAAAGTCCGGTGGGCAAATGTAATCGGCACTGACTGCATTATCAAAATAGGGCTGCGTATGCAACCTGGTCGATCTGAATCCGCCCTTGCTTCTTTCACTCAGGAATTTAGAAAAGAGTCCCCAAGAGTCTCCTAGATGGTTAGGGCAAGCGGTGAACTTCAAAAAAGAGTCCCCAAGAGTCTCTAGAAAAGTTTTACTGGAAACTCTCTAGGCACTTCTTGGCGACAAATGACAGACGACCGCACGCTCCTGAATATTACGATATGTCGGTAAGTATTCTTCAATCAACGTATCATGCTGAACCCTAAACCCAACTGAACACAAAATCAAGACAGAACTCCAACTATCATGAACGAACATAAAATACATAAAAATTACAACTTCAAAAACCCAACAAAACACGAAATCATGTAAAACTTTCACTGGTTGCGAAAATCCATCTGCATGCAAATATATAGATCAAATTCGCTTTCTGAATGAAGCGATATCCATAGAAACCACAAGGAACTCGCGTTCTGTATAACGCGAGTTCCTTCCGACCACGCGTTCTATAGAACATGAGGTCTATTTTCTTTAGAGTTAATAATACTCATACTGTATACACGTGCTATGTTTGAATAATTGAAAACATGTTTGAATATTTCAGACAATTGGAGACTACTAAGTCATGTAACGCTAGATCCCAACATTAGTTCCGTTCGAGTCATTTAACGCGTTTACTAACCTAGATTGATCTCAACTTTAACAAATCTTTAAGTGACATTTTCTATGTTATTGTTGATTCGAAATAAGTACCGATAAAATAAAATGTTGCGTGAAATTTTGCCATAAGAGGAGTTCAGATTTGCGTTGGGTGTTTTCGGGAGAAACATGAATGAGTAAATGATGGTGGAATTGTTCGATTTTTATAGTAAAAGAAAAACACCACATAAGTAAATTTAATTCGAATGAAACATTTAATTCGCATTTCATTTAACAAAACTTTCATTAAGTCATCCTATAGGTAATTTGAAGGACAAACTTTCATTTAACAAAACTTTCAACAAGTCTTCCTTAGCAAAAAGTCCCGAGTGAAAGAAGCAGAGCGCAATAATCAGATTTCTTCTGAAATGGTAGCAGCTTTGATCTACATTAGCAAATGTAATCGGTACCGGCCGCATTCGCAAAATAGGGCTGCATCGACAGTATGGTCGATCTAAATCCGCCCTCGCTTCTTTAACTCTGGACTTTTTGCAGATTGTGCGGGCAAGCTGCGAACTTAACAAAAGAGTCCCCAAGAAGTGCCTCGAAAGTTTTACTGGAAACTTTCGAGGCACTTCTTCGCGGTAAATGGCAGCCGCCCACAAGCTCCCGGATATTGTGATATGTCGGTAAGTAGTCTTCAATCAATGTATCATGTAGGGGTCTGTACCCAGCGGAACACAAACTCATAACAGAACTCCAACTATCATAAAGGAACAAAAAATATATAAAAACTTCAACTGCAAAAAACGCAGCATAACACGAAATCATGAAACAACTTCACTAGTTACAAAAATTCATCGGAGTGCAAATATATAGACCAACCTCGCTTTATGTATAAAGCGATTTTCAGTGACCTCGCGTTCTGTAAAACACGAGACATAAAATTCCTCACGTCCTATCGAACACAAGTTTGCCACGTCAGCATATTCACCTCCATCTATAAATAGCAAACTCCTGGGGAGGCAAGGACCACCCACCCATCAATTTTAAAAAATTTCGATCACAGCTAGTAATAGCAACATATCGCGTATTTGGGAATTTTTTTCAAACTAATTTCACGACTATTGCGATATGTTGTTATTTGTAGTTGCATATATATGTCACCATATCCACGTCAGAAATTTTCGATTGCAGCTACTAATGGCAACATATCGCGTATTTGTGAAGTTTTTTTCAAACTAGTTTCCTGACTATTGCGATATGTTGTTATTTGTAGTTGCATATATACGTCATCATATCCACGTTAACAATTTTCGATTGTAGCTACTAATGGCAACATATCGCGTATTTGGGAAGTTTTTTTCAAACTAATTTCCTAAATATTGCGATACGTTGTTATTTGTAGTTGCATATATATGTTCCCTTGAGTTTATTATTGCGATATGTTGCGATATATATTGTTAATAAATTTATTATAACATTATTTATTTACGTAATAATAATAATAATAGTAAATATATAATAATAATATTAATATTAATATTATTATTATTAATAATATTATTATTAATAATAAATATATATTTAATATGGTATTAAATGACTTTCCCGCCTTGGAAGTCATCTTTTAAAAAAACCCACGACCTCGTGTCCTGTAGAAAGCGAGGTCTTTGGAAACTCGCGTTCTACAGGATGCAAGGTCACTTCTGCTCGTTCAGTTCACGTGTTTGTTTTGTGACGCGTCTTTTCAATGAACCTCGCGTCATGTGAAACGCGAGGTATGAGGATATCGCGTTTACCAGAACGCGAGGTTCATTTACATTGCTTCCCAAAGGACGCGAGCTCTTCTATAAATTGGTGGTCCTACCCCCTATATCAACCATAGAATGCGAGTTCTTTCGTTTTTTACACTATATTTTCCTTATTTTGCATTAGATATAATGGTGAGCTTACTACGCAACGACGCGAATCACTGTTGTCACTATTTCAGATCAACGCCAGAGGTATTATTTTTTATTTTTTTTATTTTACATGCATTTTGCCAACTATTTTATTTTTTATTTTTTTATTTTTGAAGGCATACGAACGTTGGTTAACATGTTACCTAAACCGTATCTACAACGAACCTGATCATGTTGTTATGACGTAGATTGAGTGAGCTGGTTTTGGACACGTAACAAGGATCATAGGGGTGAAGTGTAACCCTTCATTGATTAGCGCGCTAATAGAACAGTGGAGGCCATAGACGCACACGTTTCATTTCTCGATAGGCGAGGCAACAATAACGCTGGAAGATGTTGCCTATCATCTAGGGTTGGCTACAGACGGAAACCTTATTACGGGTGTCACGTTGGGGCATTGGCCAACTGTATTTGCTGAACAAATGGGAGTGGAGCCCCCAGAGGATGTGTGGGACGGTGGGAAAATAGAACTATCTTATTTGGAGGCTGAATTTGCAAATCCTCCCCCCAATGCGGATGAAGTTACACTCTAGGTATTTTTTTCGATTTTTTCATTATTTTATATATTTTTAATATATTTCATTTATTTGAAAATTAGGATGCCTTTATTAAATATTTAGGATGCTTTTATTAAATTTAGGATGAAGTTACAAATATTTATTTGAAAATTAGGATGCCTTTATTAAATATTTAAGATGCCTTTATTAAATTTTAGGATGAAGTTACAAATATTTATTTGAAAATTAAGATGCCTTTATTAAATATTTAGGATGCCTTTATTAAATATTTAGGATGTCTTTATTAAATTTAGGATGAAGTTACAAATATTTATTTGAAAATTAAGATGTCTTAAATTTATGATGAAGTTACAAATATTTATTTGAAAATTAAGATGCTTTTATTAAATATTTATGATGCCTTTATTAAATTTAGGATGAAGTTACAAATATTTTTTTTAAAATTAGGATGTCTTTATTAAATATTTATTTAATAAAATATCTATATTTTTTTTATTTTTCCTTACTATTAACTTTTATTTTATTTATTATTTTTACAGCGGTTTGCGCGTGCTCACATCTTGCGCATTATCGGCGGGATATTAATGCCAGACAAATCCCGCACCAGGGTGCACGTGATGTGGCTTCTTCATCTTACTAATTTCGATGAATCTAGAGGAAAATGTTGGGGAGCAACTGTCTTGGCGTTTCTTTATAGAGAGCTCTGCAGAAACGTCAACGCATCTAGAGCAACAATTGAAGGATGTTGTTTAACTCTTCAGTCTTAGGCTTGGTTTCGGATGCCTTTTTTAAGCCTGCAGCCTAGACAGCCTGCCGCCTATTCATTTCCGCTCCTACGGAGGTACTATGTAATCTATTATATTTATTTTATTTTTAAATTATTTTATTTAACGAATTGTTTTTATTTTCCATTACTGATAGGTGGAGCGAAACACTGACCCACCACCGCCTGCCGAAAAACCAAAAAGAATACAGGCTTGTTTTGGATAAGTTGAGGCACGACCAGGTAATTCGAAAATTAATTTGAATTTTTTCATACTATTTTTTCCAATAATATTTCATATAACCGTTAGAAACGTTTTCATTTTTTTAGTTCGTGTGGATGCCCTACGCTTCAGTGGATATTCAGCAGATTACTCCACCCGAGATTCTGCGTGAGCAGCAAGTATGGATTTCCGTAGTGCCGCTGATCAACTACGAAATTCTCGTGTGGCATCCTACGGATAGGGTTCTCCGACAGTTCGATTACGTCTAAAATATTACACTCCTGACTCCACAAAATATGGAACAATTCAACCATCTGACGCGCCAGGGGAAGATGGGGATTAATTGGGCTATTTACCACGCTGACTGGATAGAGCTTTGGGATAATCGATTTGCCCACCGCCCACCCCTTCTCTGACCCATTATGGATTGGGCTGATTCGGTCACTTTCGATTACTTTCAGTGGTATAGGGTCAATGGGAAGCAACATATCCTTACTGAGGACGAGCGCAAGCAAGAGCTTCCCCAACCTCCCCAAAATCGCCCACGCGCCACATGTCGAGTGAGCCAGAGCCAGTCGAGGTAGCGCGGTCCGAGACCGCGAACTGACACTGCAGAGGCCTCATCTTCTGGCAGAGCATTTCAAACTTTTAGCGGTCCTTTGAGTTTCCAGCAGATGAGGCCTCCACTCGAGTTCGGCTTCTCTGATGCCTACCGTCCCCATATTCTGACGAGTGGTCTTCCGTTGATCGATATTCCACCGTTGGCATCTCAGTTTAACTATAGCATTGTGGAGCAAACGCCGCCGGGTAGCTTGTTTTACTCCCCGTTTGGGCTCAGCAGAGGTCCGCGTATCGCAGACGATGATGATGATGATGAGGACCAGGGCCCAGCACATGGTGTTCGGAGGTATCCAGATCAGGATCGTCGTCCACCCGACTGCGGAACGGGTGGACATAGGCATCATTAGTCTTTTTTTAATTGATATGTACTTATGTTTCTAATATTTTTATTCTAGACATTTGTTTTTTATAATACCGTATTTTAATTTTGTTTATATATTATAATTAAACTTTTAAATGTTTATTTAATTTCAGTTTTTAATTACTTTTATACGATTACTAAACCGAAATTCTCAATTGTTCATCAAAGGCAACTTCATTCAAAAAAAGATGATAGCATAGGGTTTTGGAAGCCATTTTAAACCATTTCAGAATGGATGGAAATTGACTGTATTGGTGTCATACGATAGAGAAATTCTAGTACTACGACCCCAAACTCGATGTTGGCTGAAAATATAAAATTTACAAGCCCGAAATTGGGCTCGAACAGGCCTACCCACGCTTGTTTTTCCTAGTTCTTCAACCTAGATTTGCACAGAACTCGCGTCCTGCAGAACGCGAGGTCTGCGCGATATATTTAGCCACCCTTTCAAATTTTCGAGGACCTTACATTCTGCACAACGAGAGATTCTGAAAAACAGTTAACCCAAACAACGAGGCCACGTAGACTGAACTCGCGTTTTGCATAACGCGATATCAAACATCGCTTCCCACAGAACGCGAGGTTCATCGACGTGGCAAGTTTTGGGTCATTTTCTCAAATAAAAGTGGGAGGGAGCCAAAAACCTATATATTTATTAAAAATGGGTTTTTGCCCCAAATCTGCCTAATCTATACTTAGTAAAAACTTTTTCTAATTTTGTTTTCAATAAATATGAGTTAAGATTTATATGGTAAAATATAACATAATAAAAATTAATAAAATAAATATTTTTTATTAGTTGGGATCATAAATGATGTGGTGAGGAAGACAATTATATAATTTCTCATTCTAAAGAGATAGCAAAGAGAGAAATCAAAGCAGACCTGAAAAATAAGTGTAATATGTGGTAATAAATAGGGCTGTAAATGAGACAATACAGATCACGAGCTACTCGAGTTTGACTAGTTCAAAGCTCGGTCAACACTCGACTTGATTGGACTCGATTCGAACTCGGCTCGAGTTCTTAACGAGCCGAGTCGAGCTACTTGATACCCGACTCAGAAAGCTTGCGAGCTACTCGAAAATATAATATACTAAAATTTTTAATTTTTTTAATTTAAAATCTAAATTTCTAACCCTAAAATCCTAAAACATAAACCCTAAACATAAGTCCTAAACCCTAAATTTTAAATTCTAAATTATAAACCCAACAACCTAAACCTCTAAACCATAAACTAACACCCTAAACTTATGTATCAAAGTTTTTTTTCCTAATAGGGCTTTAAATAGACAAGACAGATCGCGAGCTACTCGAGTCTGACTCGGTCAAAGCTAGGTCAACACTCGACTCGAGTTCTTAACGAGCCGAGCCGAACTTAGATTATTCAGGCCCATTAAAAATTATTCAAATTCAAACTCGATTCAAAATCTTAACGAGCTGAGTCAAGCTTAACACTACTCAATTCAAACTCGGCTCGTTTACCCCGTAATAATAAAGAAGTTATTTGCAGTGAGTGAAAATTATAATGAAATTTGTGGTGATTGTAGTAAGGAGAGAATTCTACGGAAAGAATTATCGTGTTTAGTTTTAGAGAATATATGTGTTTTTTAATTAGATTAAAAAATATATTTAATCGTAAAATTAAAAAATAATTTTAAAAATAAAAATAAGTGAAATGTTAGAAAAATATAAAAAATCGTTTTTACTATTTTTATTGAAAATATTTTCAAAAAAGTGAAAAAGATGAAAATAAAGATTCTTTAATTTTTGATTTTATTAATTTAAGCTCCAATCATTCTAATGACATTTTCTAAATTTTGGTTTAAATAATCATATTTTTATAATTAATATTATAATATTTTTCATAATTATAATGAAATTAAATTTATTTTTAAAATTATTTGTTCATTTCTATTTTGAAATGCTATATATCAAACACATCTTCAGTATTTTCATTTCTGAAAATAATTTTTCATCTCTATTAACCGAATATATTTTTTAATTTTTGAAAAAATAAAATTGAATAAAAATTTATTTTCTGAAATTAAAAATAAACAAAAAATAAAAAAATTATCTAATAAAAACGAACCTTAAGTTGATCAGGAGTTCAAAAAAGTTCACAAATGATAAATTGTTGAGATATTTGATTTTGATATAACTCATATAAAAAATGTTTTTAGATTTAAACAAATTTGTAATATTTCAATCTATAAACTTGAAAAATATGATTGAAAGATTTTCAAAATTTTTTTGACATGTTTAAAATAATTTTAAATAGTCAAAGTGTCAAAAACAGGCACGGTGTACCGGTATATGCTTAAGTGTATCGATACTCATAGAGCATGTATCGATACGATTTTCCGTGTATCGATACTCCCATTCGTTCCTTTGTTTTGGCAAAATTCTAGTAGCCAAACTTTGTACTGGTACGACTTCAACCTTACCGATGGGCCAATATTAATATCGAGTATCGCGTACCGGTACCTTTGTGTAATAAATGCTCCAACGTCTCTTTCTATTTAAAGCAGGTATCGATACCGGATCTCGCGTACCGATACTGACAAGCCCAAAACTACATTTAATACTGAAATTAAAGTCTCCAATGGCTTCAAATCAACCACAACGGCTAGTAACGACTAGAAACTCATTAGAAAGTTTAAAAGACCTCTTCAAGTAGCCATGAAACAACAAGAAACCAACTAACAACATTCAATGATAGAGAAAGTGTTTTAGTGCTCAATTTTTCATATTTATTTGTAGAACACACTTGTGAGCTTAATTGTTATATTTGCTCAAGTGTAGCTTAATTGTTATATTTGCTCAAGTGTTAGAATTTGAGTGAGTGCTTAAATTGCAAACACATGCCTAAAGAGGTTTTTCTTATTTGCTAATTTGTTTTCTCTTTGTAAGAGAGTGTCTACAAGACTTTGAAGTATAAGTCTTGGTTGTAAGGGTTATCTCCTTGAACCCGTAAAAAAAAGATAAATTAGTGAATTTGTAGAAAATTCTTAGTGAGGATAGCTAAGGTAGTGGAGGTAGACTCGGTTGAGTAGTCAAACCACTCTAAAATCATCATGTCACATTTTTATTTCTTAACCTTTTATTCAACAAAGCAAAAATCCAATTCACCCCTCTTGGCTATATCGATTGATCGTTCGAGCTCAACAATAACATTTTAGGTTGTTTGTTTGTGATTTTTAACAAGTTTCCATACTTACAAAACAAGTTTCGATACTTGCATTTTTTTATAACATTTTATGTTCTTGGACAATCGAAACTTGTCAAAAATCACAAAAAAAAACAACCTAAAATATTATATAAAAGTCTAATATTTTAAGTTTTTAGTGAGTCTTTCACAAGTCTTAAAATTTATCATTTTTTAACAACACCCCTACATGTACGTTAGAGTCCCCTCATGTGTTGGTGCATTGAACAGATGAATTTCTAAAAGATGCTACGTAAGAGGTGTCAAGTGTTACATAAAACTCAACACCTATTTGATTGATAAAAATACATAAATTTATATAGTAAAATAATCCAATAAAAATGCATTAATTATAAGATTATACCTTTTATTGTTTATAAATAAAATTATATCTTAAAAATACCATTTTTAAGCATCCACATATTACTACCCATAATTTTTCCATACATTGAGATGTACTTCTAAATTTTGACCTTATACAACTACTACAAATAATAAAAATAATGAGATGTGTCACTATTACTACTATTTGAGTTCTTTATATAAAAGAGGAAGGTAAGTGGGTCCAAGCGTCACGTGGAGAGTGGCATGATGTCCACGTAAGAGACAAACGAAGATTACTTGTAAAAAATCTCAGCTCCACCAATCAAAGACGTCGTCCCACGTGGGACTTCAGACCCCACCAAACAACCTATGACATCACTCATAGTATCAAAACAACAACAAAAATAATTTATTGTTAATTTATTTAAATTATCCAATTCAAAAAGTTGCTCAATTCACCAATGTATTGGATTAAGTAGTAATCAGTTTGGTATCGCTCAAATAAGTATCAAGGTCGAGGTCTTGTGTTTGTTGAAAATCTCTATTGAGAGACACACCCAGTAAAATTAAATGTGTGATGCGGGTCGGTCTAGATTAGTTAGGACAACGCCCTGGAGAATCGGAAAAACAATAAAAAATGTTGAATTCTCGTCAGCATCGGAGTGGTTCTGAACATGTACAATATTATAAGTGTGATCGTATAGAATCCTCGAAAAACAAATGCTTCAAAATGAATTAAGTTAAATGTTTACAATAAAAAAAACCAAAAAAATTAATTATGAACTAATAATAATATACATGAGAAAAAAAATTAAAATATTATTGTGCTTGGTAAATTTTAAATTTTGTTAGACATAATTTTTATTTAAAAATCAATTAACTACTAACCCAACAAATGAACTAATATTTAATAAATAAAATTAGAGTTGATTACATAAGTTTGGTAAATTTTTGAACCGCAGTTGTCACAATCGTCATTTATCATGGTTGACACTTTTGGGAGTCTCTTGAATTTAGAAGTCTTGCCATATGATTCCTTGTCTGCCCTCCTACTTTCTCTTTACCTGTATCGTTTTCATCTACTTTTTGCCCTTCATTTTCTAGCTTCTTCTCCATATTTGTAGTTTCCCAGTTTCCCCAGCTTTGTAGTTCTAGCTGTTCCACACATATTTATGGCCGACGCCGACTCTTCTTCGTATATCCACTTGGTAAGCCCTACTCTATCTCTTCTGTGAAAGTGTATGTATATATGATTGTGTGTATATGTATAAACGCAGGTGCACCGTCTGATAGAAGAGTGTTTGGTATTCAACATGAGCAAAGAAGAGTGCATGGAAGCTTTGTCTAAGCATGCAAATATAATACCAGTTATCACTTGTACAGGTATTCATATTCATATGTATTTAGAAATGGAAGCTTTTGTTTTGGCTGCAACTGCAATATTTAGTATATGATTTGGTTACAGTTTGGAATGAGTTGGAGAAAGAGAACAAGGACTTCTTTGAGGCTTACGCAAAGGGAAGCCATGAAAGAGCTACTGAAATACACAAAAGACAAAGGATTCAGAGCAGTCTCAATGCTTACATGGGCGAGAATAATGGCAAGTCTACACCTTGAATCGCATATAGTTATGAGTTGTGTTTTTTTTAGAATAAAACCTTTCTTTTTTTGGTGTTGAAAATTTGCAGACACTCTCGTTTTATATATTCTATTCTTGTTGTTGGTGAGAAAAGGTGTTAGATGGGCAAGAAAGAATCATGATATGAGACAGACTATTAAACGAAATTATGAAACCTAAAAATTATAGTATTATTATCTTATGCGCGACTAGTCGTATTAACAAACTTATACCAACAACAACGAATTGGTTTTGTGGGTTAAGATGTTAGGTCCTTTAAGTAAGGACATAAGATCAGATTTTAACATTTTAAAAGGAAAAATTTGAGTTCAGAGGGTTACTCCATATTAGATCTTTATAAAATTTGACCCGTATTAATAGGTCAATGAGTCGACTACCAACGGTTAAATCAAAAAAAATATTAACAAATTATCATAAGATTTTAATTTTAAATTTATTTTTATTATATGTAATCATTTGAATCATTAACCGTACACAAAATCATACAATATTATATATATGTATTATATAAACTAATACATAACAAATATAGAATTAGCTTTAACTTTGAATGTTTGGAATTAAAGTTTAATTCGTATTTTTAAATGGTCACTTTTATTCAATTTTAATGTTTTTATCAAAATTATTTTAAACATTTTTAAGAGTATTTCAATTTTTCTAATAAAATAATTTGACTTACCGATATATTTTTTATTAGTCTTAAGATAATTACAATGTAGTATCTTTTTAAGTATATATGTGAACCTTTCATCATTTTTAAGCGCATATACCAATTATTAGATTCTTTAGTGATATATGTGTCAGGTCTTTTAAGTAAGATTATTGATTTAATTCTCGACGTTATGAATGAAGTAAATTGAGTCGGAAGGATTAATCTTATAATAGATTTTTACAATATTCTATTCAAATTAATAAATCATTTAATTAATACAATACCAAAAATAAATAAATTTTAAGTGTATATAATTTGGTATGTTGGTGATTTCAATCACTTTATGAGTAGAAAAAGAAAAATGCAATAAAAACATTGAAAGTTATTTAATATATTGTAGACTTTTTCCTCTAGAAACGAATTTAGTTCATCTAATGTGTCCTTAATTATTTATTTAAATATTAAGTTTTTTCAATGAAAAAAGACTTTTAATTTCTACCACCAATGTATAAGATATTAATCTTTATCATTATAGTCTCGATAAAAACTCCTAAAACTTAGTGGAAGAAAAGAGTATATATAACAATAATTTACAGAAAAAGACAAACAAGCCAAACAGATAACAAAAAATGTAAAGAACACCCTTAAAACTAAAGGACCCAACCAGCTAAACTGCACCCTGCGGTGCCACATCCGCGAGCAACAAGGTACTAAAACTTTGCGAAGGATTCCTGAAGTGGATGATATCGATATTTTAGTTAAAGACGTTTAACAATGGATTAATATAATTTTGTGAATAAAAAACTCAACCACTAGTATACTAAATAATGATATTAAAAATATTGTCTGAGCTCAAATACTATAAATACCCAAGAAAAAAGTTATTTTGACTAATGAAGTTATTAAAATTCATTTGCAAAAAAAGTGGATTATCAAGATAGATTAGAAGGGTCATCTCCATTATAGGTCGTTGCAATGAATCAAATACTAGTGATTATACCAAGGATAAAAATCTTCTGTGTAACCCGTCGACCTGGTCTGGACAAAAGACCGAATCGAACGGGTCATACGGGGAATATTGAGGTAAACCGGGAAGTTTACCTCAATAAACGACCCTATTTTTTTATTTTATCTTGTCTAGATGCTCATCATTATCCTAAGCGATAAACTTCACAGCGGAACAATTTGCAACTCAATCAGGCGACATTAGGGACTCAATTGCATACAAACACATTTTAGAGACTATTTTGTAATTTTAGAAAATTACAGGGACTTATTCCATTTTTAGGTTACCAACCTTTAATTAGTCACATTACATGCCTCTCTATCAAAAATCAGCTCAAAACAATCATCGAAGCTCATTTAATTGCATCCACAACATCCATGGACTAAAACGTAAAGAAACAAAACTTCAAAAGATTCCAATAACCAACTTAACAGCTGAGCGTTTCGGTATAGGTTGCTTTGTATCGGAACACCCCGTTTCGGAACAGGTCCAATCATTTTGAAGCTCGGGCTCGTATCGAAAAAACCCTCTATTGTGTTTCGAAACATGAGATTCCATTAGCCAACCTAAAGGAGCCCGTATCGAAACACTTGCATCTGTTTTGAAACCCCAATACCAATTCAGGCTCACCGTTTCGGAACAACCTTAGGCGTACCGAAACACATGGGCCTATAATGACACTTTTTGCTGGTATTTTACACTTTAATGCACACATAATCATTCCAACATGCTTTCAACATGCATACAACTTAACTAAACATCAAACCTCAATCATATAAGGCAATTTCACATCAAAGCATGACAATATACATTAAAAAAATCTATAGGCATGCAACCTATGCAAAATGACCACTCAAGAGCCAAATTACAAACCAAGACAAATATCAACAAGTAAAGGCCATTTACAAGTCAACAAGAGCAACACAAAATTGCCACAAAACAGGGAGTTTCAAATCACACTCTTCCAAAACATAAAGACATCCTCCCATTGCCAACTATTACTAATAGGTAAACATAAAATTATATCTGAGCTAAGTCTCACTCCTTAGGTTCCTTCTTACTTCTTTGCTGCCCAAAAGATGCTATTTTTCTGCATTGTTGGAAAAAGATAGCGTAAGCAATAATGCCTAGTGAGGGATGCTCAAAACAAACCAACAACAACAATGCATTTTAAAATCATTTCTCAATTAGAAAACTCTATCTCATCATGCTTAATCTATCTCAAGCTTGAAATTATTTTCAAAGCAAAAACTACATCATTAAAACCACATGTATCATATATCTCATGCATTAACCCAAATGCATAATCTCGAAGCAAAACTACACATGCTTGTTTCTCAAAAGCATTTCTCAAAGCATAATCTCATATACAAAACTCATTTCATTAAATCATTTATAAACAAGGTACACGTGAATCTCATATATTGACATTTTAACAACATTACTCGGATATGCAGATAGCTTGACAGAATCTCACATCGTCAAGTCCTACCTCGGTGGAATCTCACATCACCGAACTCTCAAGGCGATATCTCTCATCGCTAGAAAGCTTGATGGAATCTCACATCATCAAGACCTACCGTGGTGGAATCTCTCATCACCGCACTCTCACTTTTGATCGGGATGACACTACCCCCATTTCCCAAACCAAAGAGCACATACGAATTTTGTATATTATAGTGCACTTCTCATCCTATTGGTCAACCAACTATATCCGGTAAAAGTAATCTCATCTCATGCCAATATACACTTTTAAACATCATTTACCTAATGTTTTCCAAACATCATCATAAATCATTCTCATCCCATTCCAAAAGCATAAACAATGCATAACATTTTCTCAATAAGTTATATCTCTTCAAAATCATAATTCTATCTCATGAGATGATATAAGTCATCAAATCATTTCTCAAAACATGCATAGAACAGTAGGTTTATATCTATCTTCAAAACGCGAGCATGATCATATAAATCAATGGGATAAAAACCGAGAAACAAGAGCGAAACATCTCAAACTTACTATAATTAGTCAGAATAATTCTCTCTCTTAATTCATTAGAAAATATTTGTTACATATTTATATACAAGATATATATCTATCTTAAGAAACTCTAAATTAGGAAAGAGACTAATTCTAGGATAAGATATAATCCCTTAAAGTAAGGGATTCTAATTACACGAAATATTCCTAAATACATAACCTACACTCCCCCTCAAACTGGTGTATATATGTTGTATATACTCAGTTTGGATGACAACTTATCGAAAGTTACTCGTAGAAGAGCTTTGGTGAAGATATCTGCCAGCTGTTTCTTTATCGGAATATACTGTAGTTTTGCAACTCCATTGTTAACCTTCTCGTAAATAAAATGGTTGTCTATCTCAATGTGCTTCGTCCTATCATGTTGTACTAGGTTTTTTACTATACTCATAGCTGACTGGCTATCATTAAATATCTCAAAATCATTCTTTTCATCTAAGTCCAGTTCTGTAAGGAGTCTTTTAATCCACATTCCTTCGCATATTCCAAGAGCTAGTGCTCTAAACTCTGACTTAGCACTACTTCGAGAAACAGCTGCTTGTTTCTTACTTCTCCAAGTCACCAAATTACCCCAAAAGTATGTACAGTAGCCACTAACTGACCTTCTATCAGTTAATTCACCTCCCAGCTTGTATTTGTATAAACCTTCACAATTTTGTCTTTATTTTTTTAAATATAAGTCCAGCTCCTGGTGTAAACTTCAAGAACCTTAGAATTCTGTTAGCAGCTTCCAAATGTTCTTCACGAGGGTCACTCATATGTTGGCTGACAATGCTAACTGAGTATGCAATATCAGGCCCGGTAAAAGAAAGATAAATCAACTTCCCAACTAACCTTTGGTAGGTTTCCTTGTTTACTGAATTTCCAGTTCCTTCCATGCAAAACTTCAAGCCCGACTCCATTGGAGTTTCAACTGGTTTGCAACCGAGCATTCCCATTTCTGCAAGAAGATCCAAAACATACTTACGTTGGTTTATGACCAGCCCTTCCTTGGACCTTGCGACTTCCATTCTCAAGAAATACCTCATACTCCCTAAATCCTTGGTTTCAAACTCCTTTGGAAGATCCATCTTTAGCTTTTCTATTTTTTCTATATTATTGCCAGTGATAATCATACCATCTACATAGACAATTAGGAGAGTTATCTTACCACTTGATGCAACTTTCCTGAATAGTGTGTGATCCGCTTGGCTTTGTTTGAAACCATTTTGTGCCATAGTCTTAGCAAATCGATCAAACCACGCTTTGGGAGACTGTTTTAAGCCATATAAGGATTTACTGAGCTTACACACAATTTTCTTAGTGACCTTTCCTTCTAATCCCGGGGGGGGGGGACCTCCATATATACTTTCTCCTCAAGGTTCCCATTCAGAAACACATTCTTTATGGCTAGCTGATGTAATTTCCAGTTCATGTTAACAACTACTAACAACAATATTCTGATGGTATTCAATTTTGCAACCGGTGCAAAAGTCTCCTGGTAGTCAATACCATATGAATGAGAAAAACCTTTGGCAACCAGCCTTGCCTTGTATCTTTCTACACTCCCATCTGAATGATATTTCATCGTGAATATCCACTTGCATCCAACAGCTTTCTTTCCTTATGGCAAATCTGTCAAACTCCATGTCTTATTCTTTTGCAAAGCTTTTTTCTCCTCTTCCACAACCTTTTTCCACTCAGAAGATTGAAATGCTTCTGTCACAGTTCTTGGGACTTTTACACTGTTAATATTGGCCGTGAATGCCCTAAAATGAGGTTGTAATTTCCCATATGCAACATACTTATTTATGCTATGAACAGTACATTTTCTTACCCCTTCCTAATAGCAATAGGAAAATCATCAAGGTCGGCAGTAGCATCTTGGGAACCATTATTACTTTCTGTTTTAGCTGCAGCAGGATCCGAATCTGGTTCTCGGCAAATGCTAGGTTGACTGATTTCTTCAGCAACAGCTTTCCTCCTTCTTGAGTAAACAGTGAGTTGCTTCGGTTGAGGTGGTATGGTTTCAAGGTCATTGTTAGGTGCAGTTTTAGTAGTGGTGGAAGGTGTTTTGCACGGAGTAGGATGCTGAGATAATGGGGAAGGTAAATCATCATCAGAATTGTTTAGGTTATTCCCACCGCCCTCACTCGGACTTTGAAATATGCTAGTTGGCTGTGGAGGAACAGTAATAGGTAAAGAAAGGATTGATTGTAAAGAAATATTGGTTTGAACATGCTGAAATTCCTTGTAATTCTCCCCCTGAATTTCTGTTCCTAAAAAATAAGGTTGGTTCTAAAAAAATGTAACATCAAAGGAGACATAAGTCTTTTTTGTGGATGGTGAGTAACGCTTGTAACCCTTCTGACTCGAAGAATAGCCCAAGAACACACACTTTATGGACCTAGGATCTAATTTTCCTCTGTTATTATTATTATGGATATGAACAAATGTTGTACACCCAAATACCCAAGGAGAAAGACTTGAGTTTAACGATTTAAAATGGGAAAAATGTCTAAACAGAACCTCAGTAGGAATTTGGAAACCTAAGGTCTTACTTGTCATTCTATTGATGAGGTAAGTGGTCGTAAGAAGTGCATATCCCCAAAGATACTTAGGAGCCTTAGCAGCAAACATAAGAGACCTAGTAACCTCTAGAAGATGTCTATTTTTCCTTTTGGCTACCCCATTTTGTTGAGGTGTATTGACACAAGAAGTAAGATGAACAATTCCTTTTTTCTTAAAGAAATACCCAAAAGATTTATTCAAATACTCACTCCCATTGTCACTCCTTAAAATTTTTGTGTCAAATTGGGTTTCAACCTTTTGATAAAAAATTTTAAAGATAGACTCAACTTCAGACTTTTCTCTCATTAAAAATACCCATGTTGTCATAGAGTAATCATCTATAATAGATACAAACCACTTATACCCAGAAATATTTTTGACAGTAGAAGGGCCCCAAATGTCACTGTGGATGATGGAAAAAGGTGTTGTTGGTTCAAATTTGGCTGCAATATATGGTTTTCTGGTGTGTTTAGCTAATTGACAAATTTCACAGGAAAACAAAGAGGGATTTTTATTTATAAATAATTCTGGTAACATTTTGGAAATATAGAAAAAACTAGGATGACCTAATCTAGAGTGCCATAACATAATATTATTGGTATTGAGATCAGAAGATAAAACTGGTTTCCTAAGTTCACTGGGTAGAGCATGATTCTGAGAAGCGCGCCTCCAAAGTGTGTACAATCCTTGGCCCAGCCTAGCATTGCCAATCACCATCTTCGAGCCATGTTCCTGAAAATACAACCACCAGTACCAAACACTACATTACAACCAGAATCTTTGATCAATTTACCGACTGACAATAGATTGCATGCAAGTCTAGGAATATAAAGAACATTATGAAGTAGCAGATTTTTGTTTAATTTAACAGAACCACTCCCTTTGACTGTAACAAGAGAGCCATCTGCCAATTTGATAGAAGCTTGGAGGTTGTTGTCACTATATTCCTCCAAGAGATCAATGTTTCCTGTCATATGATCAGATGCACCCGAGTCTACTATCCATTGTACCGCGGAAGCATATGGATTAGTACCTTCAGTAGCAGTATAAGCTATGTTGGTAGGCTTGGCTGTCATACTACTAAAAATCTGATGCAGCTCCTCTATCTGATTCTTGCTAAAACTGCTGGAGGACTCATCTGAAATCTGAAAATCATATTGAGCAGGGCTGTTCTGGGAACTGATTTCGGATGCTGAGGGTTCAAAAACCATGGGAAAAAAATAGAGATGACTAGGGATTGAGGAAAAAGAGATCAAAATTTGGATGGATCGCTCTAACTTGATACCATGTAATTAGTCAGAGTAATTTTCTCTCTCTTAATTCATTAGAAAAGATCTGTTACATATTTATATACAAGATATATATCTATCTTAGGAAACTCTAAATTAGGAAAGAGACTAATTCTACGATAAGATATAATCCCTTAAAGTAAGGGATTTTAATTACACGAAATATTCATAAATACATAACCTACACTTACTTTCGAGCTTAGATTAGCCTTTCAAGCTTAATCTAAACCCTCAAACCTTGCTTTCAAACCTTTGAAAAGCTTTTAAACCAATTCCACTCATCGACAACGCCTCACTTGCTTTGTCGAGCATAATCAAGCTTCTGAAGCACCCAAAACATCAACGATTGCTTGCGATAAGTTCTCCCCTTTTTATACCACATAGGAACATAGGAATAATGCATCTCAATGCATTAAAACCACCAGCAACCAAAACCACCACGCTGCTCTGCCCAAAAACACCGAAACGCCTATCTGAAACAACCGAAAACACATTCGATTACTCTACAAAACTCAACCTAGCCAAAACCTAACACTTCCATCCATTTTAATCATCAAATAACATCCAAAAACAACATAATTGCATCCTTATATCTCTAGCAACACCAAAACCACATTATCACCACAAAAACCCAAATCTAGCAACCTAACAATTAGGGATCCAACTCATTTCGGGATTGCTATGATAAAACCTTTATTTCAACATCATTTAATATCCACAACATGATTAAAATCAATCTCAAATTAACCAAAACAGTACCATTACGAAAATCTGGAGAAATCATCTTTCAAAGCTTGATCTAACCATTTTCATCAAATAGATTATAAAACTTTATTAATAAACACAATTAGAGAGCCAAAGACTTGGGAATTTCATTAAAGAACCTTGATTAGAGGAGTTGAACGAAAATTATCTCTAACCCTTGTCTATTCCTTCAATTGACAAGATTTTTTGAAAAACTTTCAAGATTCCTTTGAGATAAATGGAAGAAACATCAAGGAAATCATTCGCTAATCAAAATTAAGTGGAAAGATGAAAATATCTAGAAGTTATGAGAGAAAATGAGGTGTTTGGCTGATTAGAATTGAGAGAAATTGAACTTACGTCAAAAATAGATTTTGGAAGACCAAATCTCTTTTTAATAAAATCTCCATTTATTTATTTTAATTAAATATATGTAAAATAGTAAATTAAAGGAAAGGCTAATTAATAATATATTAGCTCCCTAAAGATTCTAAGTTTTGGCCCTCTTTCAAAACAGTCCTTTAAAATAGATTTTACAATTTTTACAAATTAGTCACTAAACCGAAATGTAAATCTTTCAAAAGTTATTTTCCAAAATTGACTTCATCAAACCTTTATATATATATATTTTGAGGATTCTAGGAATTTCCCCAAAATTTTACCACATTTGAACCATGTTTTCGCTGAACCACTCTCGAACTAACTCAGATCTCTAGTCTAGGTCCTACGAACCCCGAACCAACCTTAAAAACTCTTAGGCCCAAAACTGGGGCGTTACAACTCTCCCCCACTTAGATAATTTCATCCTTAAAATGTACCTAGTGGAAAGAAATAAAGAAACTGCTTATTCATGTCATCCTTCCTTTCCCACGCGGCTTCCTCTACTCCGTGATGTCGCCACAAGACCTTGACCAAATCAATGGTCTTACCACGAAGAACCTTGATGTCCGAATCCAAGATCTCAACCGGTTCTTCATTATAGGAAAAATCTAGATTTAACTCTATCTCCTCAACATGCATAACATGAGACGGATCCGATCTATACCTCTGGTGCATGGATACATGGAAAACATCATGTATCTTCTCCAACTCGGGAGGCAACCTTAACTTATAAACAACAGGTCCAACACGCTCAAGCACTTCATACAGTCCAATAAACCTCGAACTCATCTTGCCCTTCCAGACAAATCTCATCACCTTTTTCCAAGGCAAAACCTTCAAAAACACCTTATCGCATACCGCATACTCAACTTCCTTATGCTTCAAATCCACGTAAGACTTTTGACGATCCAAAGCCGCTCTCAATTACTCATTAATGAGCTTCACTTTTTTCGTAGTGCCCTTTAACACTTTAGGCAAAGAGACAAACTTTTTCCCCACTTTCGCCCAACAAAGAGGCGTTCTACACTTTCTTCCACACAAAGCCTCATAAGGAGCCATTTGAATGCTCGCTTGATAATTGTTATTGTAGGCAAATTCCACCAAAGGTAATTGTTTCTCCCAAGAACCTTGGAAATCAATGATGCAACACCTCAACATATCCTCCAACACTTGGATAACCCATTCAGATTGACCATCCGTCTACGGATGATACGAAGTACTAAAACTCAAACGCGTACCCAACGCTTGATGTAGACACTCCCAAAACCTTGCTGTGAAACGCGGATCTCGATCCGAAACAATGGACTTAGGCACTCCATGCAACCTCACAATCTCCGAGATGTACAAATCTGCTAACTTATCAAATGTATACGTAGTATGCACCACCAGGAAATGTGCACACTTCGTAAAACGATCAACAATCATCTAAATGGAATTCTTCTTGGACTGTGTGGTGATTCTCTCCCACTTCCATTCCAGAATCTACAACGGTTGCAACAATCCAGAAGGAATTTGATGCTCAGCTTTAACACACTGACAAACTATGCACTTACAAACAAAATCAGCAACGTCCTTTAAACCAACCCAATAGTACTCATCCTTCAACCCACGACACATCTTTGTACTACCATGATGCATGGCGAAAGGACTACTATGCGCTTCAGTCAAAATAGTGCGCCTCAACTCAACATCCTCCAGCACAACTATTCAACTCTTAAAGCACAAAACACCATCATCATTAAAATAAAAGTCAATTGTATTACCTTTCGCAATGTTCTGCACATGTGGTAGCAACAAATCATTTTGCAATTGCTTCTCCTTAATCAACTCTACCAATGAGGGTTTCACTTACAATTCAGCCACCAAACCACCATCTCGCGATATACTCAAACGAGCAAACATCACCCTCAACTCTACAGCCACCTTTCTACTCAAGGCATCACCTACAAAATTAGCCTTCCCCGAATGATACTCAATTGTCAAATCATAATCTTTAAGAAATTCCAACCACCATTGTTGCCTAAGATTCAACTATTTTGTTACATTAAATGCTTCAAACTTTTTTGGCCCGTGTAAACCGTACACCTTTCACCATAAAGGTAATGCCTCCAAATTTTCAAGGCAAACACCACCGCAGCAAACTCGATATCATACGTAAGATAATTACGCTCGTGCACCTTCAACTGCCAAAATGCATAAGCTACCACCCTACCTTCTTGCATCAACACACATCTCAACCCAACATAGGATGTGTTGCGTGTAAAAGAGTCTATCGGAATATAGTGCAAGTGTACACGACGCAAGTAGTAAAGTGATACACGAAGTATCGGATGTCGAATCCACAGGGACTGGAAATAGCTCTATCCTTGTATTGCTTCACAAAAGAGAAAGAAGAAAGTCCAATTGTTTGTAGAGGAATATTGAAGAATACTGAAGATAAAAGATTAAAATATTCAGGGTAAAGAAATAGGATGGTATTGATTTGCTCAGTAGTGCAGGTGTTGCACTGTATAGGACTCCATGTTCTGTTGTTGCTCTTGTCGCGGCAGCACCTGCGGCGGCAGCGGTATGTTGTTGTCGCGGCAGCGATCACACAACTCTGTACTTCAAGCTTGGCAAGAATCTATGTTGTGACTCATCCTATCCCTAGGTCTAAGTCTGTCGATGAATACGTCTTTGATGATACCTCCCAGCGTGAATCGAAGGATGAACACCGATGTTGTTGAATTCTTCCTTAGCCACTTAACCTCGTCCTATCCCTAGGTCCGAGATAGTTCAACCATAAACTGGAGAACCCGTACTTATTCCTTTCGAATACTTAACTCTCCCGATATTAAGTAAATGTATAATCTCACAATGCTCTCCCGATAATCTTGCAAGATGTTGAAAACCAGAATAAGCAAACTTGAAGTCTATTTTATTGAACAAAAAAAATCCTAAAACAGTATAATCCTTGCAACTACTTTACAGAATCAACCCTTAGCCCTAGGGGAAGTTTAGAACATGATGAGAAGGGGGGAAATGACTAGGGTTTGGGGAAGACGGCTAGAGAATAAGATATCTTTCCCTAGGTCGAATTACATGCCTTTATATAGGCCTTGGGTTCAAGTTTTCTAATATGACAAGAATACAAGTTTGAATTAATGTACAACTCTATTAAAGACTAAATCTTTAGAGTAGATGCCTTTAATTCGTCCTCTTTTCTTGCTTTGGGTTTCTTCCTTGTGTTTTGGGCTTGGCCTTCATTCTGATCTAGGGCTTAGAAAAATATAAGAGTGACCCACGACAGACCGGCTTAATTTCCTCTTTCTTTCGATCTCCACTTCACTTTTTCCCTTCAACATGGCTGTCATCATTGGCTGCCACGACAGCGTCATTCTTCTCGACTGCAGTCCTGTGTTCCAGCTCTGCTTCTCCACTGCCCTGAGTCTGCTACAACAGCTACCTACAAAAGTAACCAAAATCAGTAGCAACTGTGTCATTTTATATAATTGTGATGTATATATGAAATCTATCTTAAATGCAATGAATTATGCTTGAATGCATCATAAATATGGGTTAAATAGGGGTAAAATATAGAACTTTTACACACTCAACACACCTCCAAACTCAAGTTCTTGCTTGCCCTCAAGAAAATATTACCCAACTAAAATGAAATCTTTTTTGTTTTGGCTTAAATCAGTGAACCCTACATTACCTACCACTTATATTCTACCATTTTTTTCTGGATTCATTCGGAACCATGCTATAATTCTTGTGCAGTGTGTGCAGGTTTTGTGAACACTTATGCATCTAGACTACCTTAGTATATTAGAATAGTTATACTTACAAATTTGAGGTCATGCCAATTCAATTTTTCTAGAGGCAATTCTTAGGCTCCTTTAGTTTTTTCTGACTCTTGAATTAACTGCATCTTTTCTGGAGGCAATTCTTAGGATCCTTTAGTTTTCTTCTAACTTAGCTCAAAAAGAAATCTCCTAAAATAAGTGCAAGGCAGTTTTGCATGCAATTGAGTCTAAATATTTTTCTTTCTTTTATTGTTTTCCTAGAGCCAATGATAGGCACCTCTAGGGACAGTTTCAAGTGGGTAAACATTCCTATTCCAGTGTACTAAAGTAATCTAGAAAGCATAAGAGTCACAAAGAGTGTTGTACAGGGTAGAATCATAGCAAGACTCTAAACATATCCTAAAATTTCCTAAAGGCACTGTCACGATAGCATATGTCGCGGCAGGTAAGTTAAGTTCAAAGACTTAAGCCAAATTTTTTTAAAACAAAAATAAACTAAACACTTAGACACGATTTTTAAACATAATAGACACTTCATTACTAGAGGGATGCCACCCCCAAACTCAAGGGTTGCATTGCCCTCAATGCATGATGAGAGAATAATAAAAAAACAGAAAATAAAAACATCACAATTATAATAAAATAGCAGACAACAAAAATAAGATAGAAACTTAAATTTAGGTGTTGTCGTCGCTGCTGCTGCTGCTGATCTCTAGCTGCCGACGGGCAGTGACTTTCGTTGTGGGTGCCGGCAGAATGACCGGAGAGGCGAAGACAGTCTTCTTCTTAGCTTCCCTCGGGGGCTGGATGCGAGTAGGTGAGATTTGGGGTGGTCTTTCCAGCACTTGTACCTCTTCAGAAGAGCTGATGTTGATGCTGCTGCTACTGCTGCTGCTGCTGCTGCCAGACTTGCCCTGGCCGGATGGTCCTGCACCGGTGTTGGGCTTCTACCTTTTCATCGGAGTGAACTCCTTTGAAAGGTTCCTCTTGATAGAGGGCTCGCCATCAGATTCTTCCCAGATTGAGGAGGAAGAGAAACCAACAATAAATTCATCAAGGTCAGACGGTGGCTCCTTTCATTTCTCTCCTCTGGCAGAGATGGTGGAGGTGTGGCGTCCACCTTCAACTGTCGCGGCCGGGGTTGGAGTGGATGCATGAGAAGGTGTTTTTGGTGTGGCAGCAGGGGTAGGGGTATGGGCAGGTGTAGGGACGGCAAAATAATGCTCGGGGAAAACATGAACTGTACATTTGCAAAATTTAAATTGTTTTGAATAAAATGTACCGTTGCTATTGTGAAGTCTCTAACAAAACTCATCAGACCCAACTGTCGTTCCTCCATCTTCTGCAGGGTGGCTAAGATTTGAGTGGAGGAGTCTGCTGGGGGAGCTGCTGCTGTTGGCTACTGTTGCTCTGCAGCAGCAAGTTCTATTTGCGTGGGCTCTGCTGGTTCCTCTTCCGCGGCAGACGGGTTGAAGCATGAGATTGGTGGGCAGCTTTCAGCTCCATCAGACTGAATATGTTGCGTTCCGTCCATCCTTTCCCTTGGACCTTGTAATCTTCAAGGATTTCGGGAACGTTATGCCCACGATAGATCTCGGTGATGAGGTAGGGGAAGTAAAGGGGTCCTGATTACTTGAGGGCACACTCCAAAATTCCTTCTCGTATATAACGGCCGACATGAATAGGTCTCTCATTTAGAATGGAGTGAACGAGAGCTAACCTGAGTCTGTCGACCGTGTTGTTGTGAGACTAAGGAATAATCCTCTTCTTGATGAAATGGTTACATAGCTTTGCCTCTGGAGTGAGTTGAGTGCATTTTACTGTCCAACGATGCTTGGGATCAGCATTCCACTCTGTCCCTTCTTCAGTTACTTCTGCCATGACAGTATCGTAGTCTGCCAGCGACAGACTTTCCATTAACCTCTTGTGCCCGTCTTCCTTCGTGCCGACGTAGATGCCGTAGAGGGTATTGATGTATTCTGGCTCGAAGGTGACTTCCTTGCCTCGCATTGTCATGGTCTGCGTATCCCTACTGTCGATGGCAGCGTAGAATTCTCGGACTAAAGTGACATTCATCTCCTCAGACTGAGCAGCAAACATCTGCCATTTGAGGGCTTTAATCTTCCGAGCTATGAATGGTTCGAGCCCGAAATTTTTTGTGTGGTTGGCATAGAGGAACCCTCTATCTTCCCACATCTCCCGTTTTTGGAAGGAGGTGTAGTAGTGGTCATTGGAGTCGGAGGTGGCAAAACGATTGGGGATTCTGTCGTGGCTGGGTGTGCCTGCTGTTGCGGCAGAGCTGGAGGCAGCACTTCTTCTTGTTTGTTTGGTACCCATAGTTGCAAGACTGTAGAAAAATGAAAGAAAATTTTGAGATTTAGACAGGAAGCAAGTTGAGAGAGTAAAAGTGAGGTGAAATTGAATAGTAAAATGGGGTTTATATAGATGAAGGGTTTGATGCCCGTTGGAGCTGTAACGGTAGGCGCGAATAAAGGGGCCAGCTGTTACACGGTTTCTGACGCGTTTGTCACGTGTTTCCGTGTCTGCTGCGCGTCTATTACGTGTTTGCGTGTATGTCGCGACAGCGTGGTGACAGGCTGTCTTTTTCGCATCTGTCGCGACAGCTGTTGACATGCTATGACGACAGACTCCTCTTTTGGGCTTTTTGGGCTGCTGGTGAGATGGTGGGCTAGTTCACTTCTCCTCTCCTTATTTCCTAAAAATAATTAAAATAAAAACTTAGTCCTTAAAAATAAAATAATTCTAATTTCCTAATAGATAAATATATATATATATATAATAAAAATAAAATTAAGTTAAATTAGGGATGCCTTGAGGGGCATCTCCAGAAGTAACCACTTCTTGTATTATTGGGGCTTCAGTCCCCTAATAATTCTTCAATCTTTGTCCGTTGACTTTAAATTGGTGCCCGTCTTTTAAGGATTTCATCGTGATTTTACCATGTGGAAAAACTTGCACAACTTGGAATGGGTCGGACCATCTAGATTTCAGCTTCCCTGGGAAGAGTTTCAACCTAGAGTTGAATAACAACACAAGCTGCCCTGGGCAGAACTGTCGTGGCAGCAACTTCTTGTCATGCCACCTCTTTGTCTTGTCTTTGTAAATCCTTGTGTTGTCGTAGGCCATTGCTCGAATTTCTTCAATTTCATTCAAGTCAAGTAACCTTTTCTATCCTGCCTTTTCTAAGTCCATATTCATTGCTTTGATGGCCCAGTAAGCTCTATGCTCTATCTCAATAGGTAGATGACATGTTTTTCTATATATCAGCTGGTAGGGTGACATTCCCAATGGAGTCTTAAATGTTGTTCTATAGGCCCAGAGTGCATCATTGAGGTGTAAGGACCAGTCCTTTCGAGTCGGTTTAACCATCTTCTCAAGAATGTTCTTTACCTCTTTGTTGGATATTTCGGCTTGTCGATTGGTCTGAGGGTGATAAGTTGTTGTGATCCGATACTTAACGCCATATTTTCTTAAGGCAACAGCTATGACCCTATTATCGAAATGTCACCCTTCATCACTGATGATCGCCTTAGGTATGCCAAATCTGGAGAAAATATTTTTGTGCAGAAATCTCTGAACAGTCTTGGCATCATTTTTCTCTGTGGCGATCGCTTTAACCCATTTGGACACATAGTCCACTGTCATGAGGATATAAAGATTTCCACATGATGCTGGGAATGGTCCCATGAAATCAATCCACCATACGTCGAAGATCTCGAGTTCAAGGATGTTTTGCAGCGGCATCTCATGTCTCCTTGATATGTTTCCAATACGTTGACACTTGTCACGTCATTTGTAGAATGCTTGGGCATCCTTGAACAGTGAGGGCCAATAAAAAATAGACTGCAAAACCTTGGCAGCAGTTTTGTTACCACCTAAGTGTCCTCCATATGGTGAAGCATGACAGTGGTGAAGCACAGCCTCCTGCTCATCATGTGGTACACACCTCCTGATGATCTGATCTGCACAATGTTTGAAAAGAAGAGGTTTGTCCCAATAATAATGCTTAACATCATTTTGGAACCTCTTCCTGGCTTGATAATTAAGTTCAGGGGGAAATATTCCGCTAACTAAATAATTAACGAAATCAACATACCAGAGGAGTTCAGAAAACTTACCTGCCGCAATGGCTGTCGCGGCAGCAAACAGATGCTCGTCAGGGAAGGTCTCTAGTATGTCTGTCTTGTGTGTTGGCAGACTCTTTCCCCTCTCTAATCTTGACAAGTGATCTGCAACTTGGTTCTATGTCCCCTTTTTATCCTTGATTTCAATGTCGAATTCTTGCAGCAATAGAATCCAACGTATCAGTCTGGGCTTTGTGTCTTTTTTGGAAAACATATACTTCAGTGCAGAGTGGTCTGTGTGGACCACCACCGTCGTTCCAAGTATGTATGAGCGGAACTTGTCAATTGAAAACACCACTACTAACAGTTCCTTTTCTGTTGTGGTGTAATTCACATAGGAGTCGTTTAGTGTTTTGCTGGCGTAATAAATTACGTGGAACAGCTTGTCCTTCCTCTGCCCAAGTGCTGCCCCTACAGCGTAATCATTGGCATCACACGTATTTCAAATGGCAAACTCTAGTCGGGTGGCTGTACAATTGGGGCTGTTACCAGCTTCTCTTTCAAGATTCTAAATGCCTCAGTACATTCAGTATTGAAGTCAAAGGACGATTCTGCTCTAGTAGGTGGCATAAAGGCTTGGTGATCTTCGAAAAATTGGCAATAAACCTTCGATAAAACCCAGCATGCCCTAAAAAACTCCGAATTCCCTTGACCGTGGTGGGTGGCGGCACTTTTTCAATCACCTCTATCTTTGCTCTATCGACTTCTATGTCGCGGCAACTTACCTTATGGCCTAGGACTATCCCTTCATCCACCATGAAATGACATTTCTCCCAGTTTAATACCAAGTTCGCTTTCTCGCATCTTTCAAGCACCTTCTGTAGGTTGCTTAAACAGCCTTCAAAATTGTCTCCAAAGACAGAAAAATCGCCCATAAATATCTCCAGGAAGTCCTCCACCATGTCAGAGAATATCGCCATCATACACCTCTGGAAGGTTGTTGGTGCATTGAAGAGTCCAAATGGTATTCTCTGAAAAGCGTAAGTACCGTATAGGCAAGTGAAAGTCGTTTTCCCTTGATCATCCGGTGCGATGGCTATTTGGTTATAACCTGAGTAACCATCAAGAAAACAATAATAAGGC
This sequence comes from Hibiscus tridactylites, assembly GCA_958450335.1. Classification (NCBI taxonomy): domain Eukaryota; kingdom Viridiplantae; phylum Streptophyta; class Magnoliopsida; order Malvales; family Malvaceae; genus Hibiscus; species Hibiscus tridactylites. The sequence continues at coordinate 41,832,281 of OY288274.1, read as the reverse complement.
TTTCCCGCTAATCTATCAAGCATTTGATCAATAAAAGGCAGAGGAAAATGGTCCTTTCGGGTAGCTTTGTTAAGCTTCCGGTAGTCCATACAAACCCTCCAATCGGTCACAGTCCTGGTTGGCATTAATTCGTTCTCTTCATTGGTCACCACGGTTATTCCTCCTTTTTTTAGAACACATTGCACCGAACTCACCCACTTACTATCCGAGATGGCATAAATTATCCCAGCGTCTAGCCATTTGATAATTTCTTTTCGAACCACTTCTCGCATAGCGTCATTCAAGTGTCTCTGGGCATCAACAGTCGGCTTATGATCATCCTCGAGGAGAATTTTGTACAAGCATAGTGCCGGACTAATGCCTTGGATATCAGCTATCATCCATCCAATAGCCTTTTTGTGCTACTGCAGCATCCCTATCAGTTGTTGTTCATGTTCCTGCATCAACTTGGAAGAGATGATTACGGGCAACGTATCATTTAATCCAAGAAAAACATATTTGAGCTTTCCTGGAAGGGGCTTAAGGTCTAGAACAGATGGTTCTACAGTTGAGGGCTTTTAGATGATGTGTTCATTCGAGGTATAGTTTAAGGGCTCGAATAACTTACATGGACGATTGCCTATCCAGTTTACCTCCTCGTGACCTTCAGTGTCAGATATGTCTGAATCTGAGGAGCTGTTGTCGTCATCGCTGCCGTGACAGTCTTCCAGGTGGCTGCTGTGGCAGTGACCAAACTTGATGTCATAGCAACACGACCTGATGCAGGGTTGATCAAGGATTACTTCAGTGATAGCCTTGCATTCTTCTTCTGCATCAGCGTGATTTATTGCTTGGAGAACATTTAGCTTGATCTCTTGATCATTCACTCTCATTGTGAGTTCTCCCTTTTCTACATCAATCAGTGATCTGCATGTGGCTAAGAAGGGTTGCCCCAGGATGATTGGTGCATTCTCATCTGCTTCACAATCTAAAACAAGGAAATCAGCAGGAAAAATAAACTTATCCACTCTTACCAGAATATCTTCAATCTTCCCTTCTGGTTGTACGTAAGAGTGGTCTGCCAGTTGCAGCATAACTGTCGTGGGTCGTGCTCGTCCAATACCTAATTTCTGAAATACAGATTTTGGCATTAAATTAATACTAGCATCTAGATCACAAAGTGTCTTACCCACGAATTTATCACCAATTATGCACGATATTATGAAACTCCTAGGATCCTTCATTTTTTTGGGTGGATGCCTGTGCAGAATAGTCATACATCCTTCTGTCATTTTAACCGTCTCAAATTCCCCAAGTCTGGATTTCTTCGACATAGCATCCTTGAGAAATTTGGCATAACCGGGCATCTCTTTGATGGCGTCTAACAGCAGAATATTGATGTGAACCTACTTAAAAATATCGTAGATCTTTTTGAGCTGGTACTCATGTTTCTGCTTCTGTAGCCGCTGTGGAAAAGGAGGTGGAGGACGATAATCTTCAATTCGTCCTTCCCATGGTATTCGGATCTGAGGAGGCTTAGGTTCTTCATCCTTCTCCTCTGTCCCTTCTGCTGTCGTGACAGGTGTGGCGGCAGCATGCTGTTTATCATCTATTGGAGCAGCATTCGCGATAGTCGATTCTAGGGCTAGTTCCTTAACTGGTTCAGCTTTCTTCTCCGGCCCTGGTAATTGCTTCCCACTCCTAGTTGTGATAGCTTTGCACTACTCATGTCTGGGTTGTCTAGCGACCTCAATATCGCTAGGGAATCCTCCGTTCTGCCTTGGCTTAATATGTTGGGAAACCTGATCCATCTGTGTCTCTAGAGATTTTAGAGTAGCTTCATGGTTAGTCATTCGCATCTCTGTTTTATCCATGAACGACTCAGTCTTCTTGAAGAAATGATCCATGTTTGCTATGTAAGTTCCTGTCAGTGACATAAATGTGGCCAAGGTCTGCTCCAGTATACTAGGTGTGGCTGCTGGCGGCTGTTACGGCTGCTGTTGCGGTTGCTGCCGAGTCAGAATTCTAGGTGCCCCCTGATTTTGATTGTTCTATACTTGAGGATTTAGGGCGTTGTTTGGGTTACTCCAGGAGAACTTGGGGTCTTTCCTCCAGTTGGGATTGTAATTGTTGGAGTCATAGTTCCTTGGCTTTTTATAGTTTCCAACATACATCCCTTCCTCTAGCTATAGCGGACAGTCTTCCGAACTGTGATTCCCACTGCAAGTTTCACATACCTCTTCTGCAGAGTAGACGGGTTTTGAATCTTTCTTTAGCAAATTCTCTACTGCCTTTGTGAGGTACACAACCTGTGTCTTTAGGGAATTGTCGGCTTTATATTCCTTCACAACTAGTACTCGTTTACCTCTCCTCAC